>PVIW01000746.1:0-194568 GCA_004026585.1 Noctilio leporinus
TTCACTGACTGGCTTATTTCACTAAGCATAATACTCTCCAGTTCCATCCATGTTGTTGCAAAGGGTACAAGTTCCTTCTTTCTTTCTGCTACATAGAATTCCATTGTGTATATGTACCAAAGTTTTTTGATCCAATCATCCATTGATGGGCACTTAGGCTGTTTCCAGCACTTGGCTATTGTAAATAGTGCCGCTATGTTCATTTTTTTTTTTTATAAATTATTTAAGTGATTATTTCTATCTCTTGCTTTGAGTTTTAACTATCTACTGAATTTCAATCAGAGCTTATGCAGCACTTAATATGATTTTCTATAATAGATTTATAGAGTAGATACATAACTTATCAACGTATGATGGACTTCTTGATATTGAACTTGGCTTCATGGAATAAGTTTCTACAGACCACATACTCCTAGCTCCTTTTTTTTTTTGTTCTTTCTGGTGTTTGACCAAAGCTTCTCAACCTTGATCTCTAGGTAGAACGTGTTGGACAGATTCAGGGGGAAGAAATTCTGATAGGTAATTTACAGGGACTCCTTCGCTTCTCTTACCCCTGGTTCTAAGATCTGGATTTGTTCCTATTTGGTGAATCAAATAAATTGGGGCTGAGTATGAAGGGTACTTTTTGGTCTCCCCAGTTTTCAGATTCATCCTCTAGCCCTTCCTTCTTTTGGTTCTTTTTCACATTTATGTAAATGAATCTTCTGTTCCTTTTATTTATTTTGCTTAGTAGCAAACATTTACATCAGAACTGTTTCCTTAAGGTATTCTTTTAATAATAGAATAATTATGCCCTAGCTGGTGTGGCTCAGTTGCTTGGAGCTTCATTCCATAGACTAAAGGTCACGGGTTTGACCTCTGGTAGGAGTGTGTGAGAAGGCAACCAGTGAATGTTTCTCTTTGACATGGATGTCTGTTCTCTTTCCACCTGTCCCTCCCCTTCCTCTCCCACTCCTTTCTTCTCTCTTGAAAAGCAATGAGAAAGCCGTGGCTGGTGGCTCAGTGGATAACGCACTCGCCTGGGAACCCAAAAGTTGCTGGTTCCAATTCCCCAATCAGGGCACATAACCAAGTTGCAAGCTAGGTCTCCAGCCAGGTCTGGCTGGAGGCAGGTAAAAGGCAGCCATACATTGATATGTCTCTCCTCTGCCTCTCTCCCTTCCCCTCTCTCTAAAAATAATAATAAAATATATTTTTAAAAAAGGCAACGAGAAAATGTCCTTGGGTGAGGATTTAAAAATGAATGAATAAATAAATAATTTAATGATAGAATAATTAAGTAACAACATATGAGGTCCAGAAAAGTCCAGCCATTGTTAATGTAACACAAACTGCTTATACGACATCAATGTAACCAGGAACCAAGGACAGTGGACTGGAATAATCATAAGTAAACAATGACGACTTCACTGTACTAGTCAGTGGGGGCTGTAGATGCTGCTGAGTGAGCTTGTGTACTGTGTAGTAGTCAAAATTCAAAATGAGTGAGTAAAGCAACAAATCAAATTTTGAGCATTCCTTAAACTATTCGGATGATTCAGAAGGCTGTAGCTATGGGCAGCTGGTGATTGGCAGCTTCATCACTTCATTTTGCCCCATACATCACATCTTGTGCAGAGTTTTCTGGCGGAACGTTAAATCACTCAGGTGACTCAGCCCCACTACAGCCCAGAGTTTGCACCCTGCAGCTTCTGGCTTTTCTCAGAAACTAACATCACCTTTGAAAGGGGAGAAATTTCATACCCTCAGTGAGATTCAGGAAAGTATGATGGGGTAGCTAATGGTGATAGGGAGAACTGTCTGAGGTTCCTCGGTGCCTGCTTTGAAGGGACCCAGGCATCATTGTTCTGTGTACAATGTTTTCTGTGCCTTGTATCTTCTTTAATTCAGTTCTCTTTTCTTCATGTTATATAGTTGGATACCTTCTGGATATACCTCATATTCTGATGTTTCTTTCTTCCCATTCAGTCAGCCTTCTGTTTTCTGAAACCAATTTGCATTGTTCTCTGTAGTGATTTTAGCCATAAACTTCAGTGGTAAGACCTTTTTTGCCATGTATTTTGGGCTTTTGTATGGAATCTAAACTAGACCATATAACCAATATTTATGGTCATAATTGTTTGCCCAGAGGAAGCCCTGGAGACCCAACCACATTGTACCAATATAGAAAAATAATTTAAATACATCTCATGATAATTTTATTATTGTACAGATTATTTTGTATTTAATTGAACATATATCCCTGGTAGATTTGGTATTAGTTAAGAATTCAGTACTTAATCATAAGAACTTGCCTGTAAGTACCTAATAGAAGAGGGGTCAATTTAGCGAGGAGAGTCCTGGCCGTGGTGAAGCTAGGAAGCCTGAGTACCAGTTTCAGCTCTTCCTTAGCTTATGTGACCTCAAATGAGGTTCTGCACCTGTGACCGTTTGTTTTCCCTTCTCTAAAAGGAGGTTGCTGAAGTAAATGGTTGATCTTCCTTTAAGCTTTAACATTCTGGAAAAGTGTGTTTGAGCCTTGCCCCACCAAATAGCCCATGACTCTACTATTTAACAACTGAGTGTTCCTGCTGTCTGAATCTAAGAAAATTGGTTGTGAGTGGACTTGTAGAACCAGAGCAGTACCTTGGTACCCATAGGAAATTTGTTCAGATGAGTGGCAAGCCAGCAATGATTGATGAAGCATTTTCTCTTGTGAGGTGGTGTCATGAATCACTCAAGTTCTGGCAAGTGCTACAAGTGATAAGCAAGTGTCGGATGCTGAAAGGTTTTTTCTTGTCAAAATGTGACAAGTACCAGGTTTGATGAGCTCTGAAGCTGATGAGTACCATATTGTTTGCTTCCATATAGTAGTTGCTGTAGTGGTTCTGTTATAGACTAAATGTGTGTCCACTAAATTCATATGTTGAAATCCTAACCACGAGTATGGCGGAGAGGGGATTAAGTAAAGAGTGCAGACAGTGCAGAGCACTCATTAATGAGATTACTATCCTCATAAAAAAAGACCCTGGAGATCTCCCTTGCTCCTTCCACCACACGACCACACAGCGAAAGGCAGTGGTGGGTCTTCACCAGGCATGGAGACTTTCCACTACCTTGCTTGGACTTCCTGGTCTTCAGAACTGTGGGAAATAAATTTCTGTGTTTATAAACCATTTCGTCTATGGTATTTTTGTTACAACAGTCCAGATGGACTAAGAGAAGTTTTCTTTAAATTGTACTTGTGAAAATAATTTTAAGTGTGCATATCCTACCTTTGGAAAGTCATGTTCACAGTAATGAGTTTCTGTAGGTCATATCTGACTAGAAAGTTTGAAAGGTTTCATGAATTGCAAGACTGTAAACGTATTAAAATTGCTGATACTTGACAGTTTTTTATCTATAATAGATAATTTCATGTGCATCAACCTAATAATTACATGTGAATTGAACAGTTATTAAACTAGGGTTTTACTTGAAAGATTTTTACATCTAAAAGCAAAATTGCTTGTTTTATTAGGGATTTGTATTTAGTCAATCAAAAATATGTTTGAGATTACAAAAAAGAAATGGAACAATGTCTTTGAAAGTCAGTGTTTTGCCAGTGCTGTGCAACATCTCTTGGATATGCCCATGAATAATATATACCTATTCCCTGATCTGGGGGAGTCCACAGTCTAATGAGGAAATAGGCAGTTAACTGACCAATTACTATAAAGTTTATGAGAGCTGAAAATACTACTGTGTGTCAGTGAGTGGCAATGACAAGAAAAACTTCTCCTCTAAGAGTTCTAAAAAGTATCTTGTTCAGAAATTATCAGAGAGGGTGGATTGTTGGGATAGATGGGATTCTGCATGGCATGTGTGGTATTAAAAGTCAGAGGGAAAAGCATGTACTCAAGGGTGAGAAAGATTTCAGTGTTTGAAAGGAGATGAGGCCAGGTAAGGTAGGTAGGGTCCAGCTCTTAGCCTAAACGAGACCTATTTAAGATTTTTGGCAAAAGAAAGTCACTGAAGCATTTTAAGCAGGCAAATGATATAATTAGCTTTGAAAGGTGTGGTATGCAAACTAGCTTGGAGTGGCCATCTATCAAAGCAGATTGTCTTGATTTAAATCTTAGTTCTGCATTCAAGCCATTGACCTTGGGTGATTTAACATTAAACTATTGTTTTCTTATCTGTACAATGGGATATTGGTACCTTATTTGTAGAGTTAGAATTAATATAGATAATGACCTAATGACCATTGTAAGTATGGGTTACTGCTTAGTTTTTGATATTATTTGTATGACCATTTTTAGTTTTAGAAAGATCATTCTGCCTACTGGAGTTAGAATGGAATAAGATTAATTGCAGCAAAACTTGTTTTAGGAATTTAGACAAGGCATTAAGACAAGTAGATCTGTCCCCTGAAGTAAGTGACTTAATCTGCCATTACTCATTCAGGGATGCTCAGAGAGGACATCTTGCAGCCAGGTGTTCTTGTTGACTTGACCTTAAAGAAAATGTTGTATATTATTTCAGCTGGTTTTTTTTTTTTTTTTTTCAACTAATTAAATAATACACAGAAATAATACATAAAAAATTGGAAAATTCATAAAATAAACCCATAAAGAAGAAAGTAAAAAATCACTTGTAACCTAACCATCCAGTGAAAAATAGAGTTGAATTTTATTTTTTTATCTTCACCTGTGGACATGCTTATTGCTTTTAGAGAGAGGGGAAGGGAGGATGAGAGTGGGGAGAGAAACATCAAATGGCAGCCTCTCATAGGTACCCCAGCCAGGAGGACTGCACCTGCAACCTAGGCATGCTCACTGACTGGGAATTGAACCTGTGACTTTTCAGTTTTGGGGATGATGCTCCAACCAGCTGAGCCACACCGGCCAGGGCTAGGGTTAAAATGTAATGTATTCCCTTTCTGTCATATACATGCAGAAATAGTGGTTCTCTCTTTTATAAAAATTAAATACATTATGAGACTGCATTATTTTTGAAAGGAAATGAAGGGGCCCTGGCTGGTGGCACAGTGGATAAGGTGCTGTCCTGCAAACCCAAAGGTCACTGGTTCAATTCCCAGCCAGGGCACATACAAGCAGGTTTCAAGCCAGGTCTCCAGCCAGGTCCATACCTGGAGGGAGGTGAAAGGCAACCATACATTGATGTTTCTCTCCCCCTCTGCCTCTCTCCCTCCCCTTCTCTAAAAAATAATAAATAAAATTAAAAGTTAATAAAAATATTTTTAAAAAGGAAATGAATGTATAGATTTTTGTGATAATGCAGATATTTTTTGCCCCATGTTATGAATAAGTTTGCTCTTCTGAAGAAAATATTTTTCTTCAAAATATTTCTACTGATTTTATGAAGTGTGGCCATCAGGCTTAAAAAAATATTTCTGTGTGAACATTTTGATTATAGCGCTAAGAATGGTTTTATTCAACTAAAGATAAAGTTGGAAGACTTGTTATTGTACTAATGATTGTAATATAACAGCTTATAGTTTTATTGTATTATATTTTTAATCTGTTCAAGTTATCAGCCAGTGTAATATATTTTTATCAGTGTAACTACAGGTAACCCTCGTATTACATGGTTGGTAGGTTCCTTAAATAAGCTGTTATGCAAATCATGTTACACAAAACAAAGAACTAGTACAAAAAGGGAATTCGATTCCAAAAAATTTTTAAAACACAGTGTTATATTTTTGTACTTAAGAGAAAAAAATTTTTATTAAAGCAATTTTCACCAAAAGTGTAACATATTAGTGTGTATTAAATAATGTTTTCTTTGTCATCACTGCTAAGCACCATTAACTGAGGACGTTTTCTTTTTGATAAGATATCTTTATCCTCTGAACTTTATTCAGCATTATCTTGACTTCTGTCCTAGATTTTTTGCAAAAAATCTGTTATTTTAGATTGCTTGCTTTTAGCTGAGTGAACTCTATAAATTTCGTTATATGGTGTTAAGCACTTGTGAAGTTCTTTCTTAAACTGAGTGCTTGCTTCTTTCAGTGGAAGGATTTTCATTTAGGAAATAAAGCTCCAACTGTTTGACTAAGTCTAGGCCTTTATGCTTTTTAGAGTAAAGTGTTCTTTTTTTGCTCTTAAAAGCTCTTACTCTGTTCCATGTTGTTTGAGGACTTCCCTAATTTTGAATAAGATATTTTTTGCTCTTAAAAGCTATTATTACACTCCATGTTGTTAGGAGATTTCTCTAATTCTCAAACCATGTTAGAGTGAAACTGTGTTCTAGGATGCCATGTTGTGCAAGTGTTTACCCAGTTCTCAAACCGTGTTAGAGTGAAGCCTTGTTATACGGGGGTTGCCTCTATCTAGTTTCAAACATGAGTTACTGGGGAGGTAGAGAAAATAATTGCCAAAATTCTCGAGCAGTTGGAAAAGCCTGGGTGCCTTACTTTTACTTTGACTAGTGCTTTTTCTGTTTATTGAACTGTAACTCAGACATCATTCCTTATTTTCATTTCATATTTATTAAGCACTCAAAAATGTGAATTTAAAAATGAAGTCTATGGTAAATGGTTTGGCTGAAGGGCAAGGTGTTTGGGGGATGTGCTATAGTGTATCAGATTGCAAAGGCAATAGGGAGCCATTGACTCTTCTTGAACAGTGGAGCACCAAAATAAAGTATATAAAATATACTTTATAAAATATTAGAAAAGTGAGTAAGACTAGAAGTCTAGACTATATTAATGGCCTAAAGTATTAAACACTGAAGTGGAAATGAATTTGGGAGCTGTTGTAGAAATAGACTTCTAGGACATGGTACCTAAAAACAGTACATTGAGGGAGGTGAGAGGCAAGATGATTCCTAAGTTTCATTCTTGAGTGCTTGGGAAAGTGTTGGGAAAAAAACAAGAGAGCCTTATTTGGTGGGAAACTGTATTTCATTTTGGGTGCTGTGGTTGAAGTCTTTATAGGGCATCCAGGTGGTTAGATGTGTGATAGCAGTGAAATTGTAGATGGAGAGCCCTGGCTGGGGGCACAATGGATAAGGCGCTGGCTTGCGAACCCCAAGGTTGCTGGTTAGATACCCAGCCAGGGCACATAACCAGGTTGCAGGCCAGGTCTCCAGCCAGGTCCGTAGCTGGAGGCAGGTGAAAGGCAACCATACATTGATGTTTCTGTCCATTTCTGCTTCTCTCTCTTCCCCTCTCTCTGAAAATAATAAAATCTGTTTCAAAAATTGTAGATGAACGCAACCGTACATTGATGTCTCTCCCTCTCTGCCTCTCTCCCTTCCCCTCTTTCTAAAATAATGAAATAAAATCTAAAAAAAAAAAAAAAAAATTGTAGATGGAAAAGGGAGGTCAGGAGTGATTATTTTTTTGTGGCTGGAGACACAGGCAGATAAAGTGTTTGTGTAGAACGAATAATTGATGTCATATCATCTTTCTAGGCACTGGCATTGGGCTAGCCTCAGCAGAGTAGCCAGATAACTGTTGCATGCCCTAGAACTGAGCAGTCATAGTGAGGGCACTTAGGAGTCAGGAGCCCAGCCTCAGGCAATGCAGCATGATTGGTAGGAAAGCACAGGCTATTTTAACTGTATGAGAAGAAAGTCAAGTTGTATACTCTCTATGTGAAAGTATTGAGAAGTCTCCTTCATTTCTCAACTACCCCTTGAAATAGAGAGTATGATACTCTTTCTACAGATGATGAAGCTGAGGCTAATGTAATATAAGAGCTAGGACTTGAATTGGATGAGCATTTTGTGCCATGGATCTTCTCACTGCATCAGGTGTGGCTGGGTTCTCTAGTAAGACCTGTTGGGTAGGGCTGTCATGCTTACTCTCAGCAGGGTGTTGAGTTTCTTGCCTTGTGTAATAAGTATAGTGCTTCAGATCCTAAAATGTAGTTAATTGAGTTCTGATTATGGATGGCCATTTGCTTGCAATGAGAAAGCATGTGTATGAAACAAATAAAAAATGCAAGTTGGGCCATGTAATGTATTTTTCCACCCAAATGTGCAGACCTTCTGGAATGCTTACAAATAACCAACATTTGTTCATTTTCTTTTGCAATACTGGGTCTGTGGAACTTTATTTAGAAGGATGAATTGAGGTTCCAAAGACACCTGGAGAAAAAGATAATAAAAATACCCATTTTCTCATTAGCTGAAAATTGTCATCATTTGTGGCATTACCAGAAGAGCCACAATGAAATCCTACTTTACATTGTTTTAAGTAGGCACAAACAAGATTGTGTATTCCGAGATACAAAGGCTAATTTGTACCATGAAACTTACTGTAATTTTCAGCCAGCACCTTTACTTTTCCATCTTTTATTATACATTTGTGTAGCATATCTTGGGAAACTAGATCAAGACATGGCATTTCACAACTATAGGTAGTGTTAAATATAGGAGGAATATAATTTCCGTGTGTATACTATGTCTGCAGTAATCAGAATGGGTGAGATTCTCTTGAAAACTGATTTTTAAGTTTGCTTCTTATTTTGGTCATCTTTCTTAGTATTGGCTAATACCCAATGAACCTTGAGAGGAAATTAATGCTGAATACTTAGCCTTCTGGCTAGAACTTGATGTGCTGCTGAATTAGGATTCCTCAGTTGCCATGCCCTGTTAACACAGTTTCATGCTTTAACATTGCTCTTTGTGCCTTGGGAAAATGCTACAAGAAATAGGAATTTCCTCTCCACATTTCCCCTCTGGCAGTGTGTTTCAATCTAATTCCTGACTGGGCACTCTGTCCCAGTTACTGCCTCTTCTTACTAGCAGTTGAGTTCTATTCAGCTACGGAAAGGGGGATTCCAGACAGACGAGGAAACAGCTTTGAAACCCTGCAGTGCAGGCGTGTTCAGTTAGTCCCCCTCTGTGCAGTCTGGAAATCTGGGGATGAATCCTGATGAGCGACTGGAGATGCCAGTGTGCCTGCAGAGGCATTTTCTCTCCCCTCCCCCGCTGCCTCTCCTTCCCAAGCCCCCTCTCTCCCTGCTTCCCTCCTCCTTCATCCCTCCCTCCGAGTCTCCGCTGCAGTGAGCCCGCCTGAGGCACATTCCTGCTTCGCAAGGCTTTCTGTTCAGGATGTGTTGTGGCTTTTGTTTGGATTGCAGCATGCAGAATTACAGGTAACACTCTGAAATTGAGCTAGGCAGAGAAATTCCGTTGAAATGTTTTCAGAGAGGGAAAATATTACCTGGGGATCGAGAAAATAAATAATTTTAGCTAATTTTATTCATGGTAGTTATGGTAAAATGTTTTTAGAAATGCAATAAGCAGATTCCTTTTCTCCCCCAAAGGCTCCAGTGAAGGGACAATGAGGGTGGATTGATCTGACTACAATTGATTTGTTTTGTGTTGATCGTGAAAGCTTGCTGTTGCTGCGCCTCCTCTGGAGAGCAATTAGTTATGGAGGGTGCAACTGAGGGTAGTTCTGGGTGGGGTGGGGTAGGGTGGGAGGAGTGATACCTGCCTGAGCTAGCCATATTCTTGGATTTTTGTATTGGCATGCAAAGTATAAAATGCTCTCTCCTTTTCTTCTATCAGCTGTTCAGAGGAGACTCATTACAACTCCTGCTGAAGCACCTAATTTTCTTCCCTTCTCTTCTGCCCCTACCCCCTACCCTCTTTGGCTTGAAGACACTGTACCCAGAATTTGCCTTACTCCCCTGGCACTATGTATACGGTAAATCTGGTTCTGTGGCTGCGTCTGGGACTGGCCAGAACACTGCTGGTGCCTCTCCCTGTTCCAAGGACTTAAAGGGGGCTTGCACTGCATGCAATGCATCAGAGCAGCAGCACCGTGAGCCCGGGGACTGAGGCTCTTTGGGCGTTATTACAGACACACAGAGCTGACCACAATGACAGCAGCTGCTCCTTTGAACTGTTGGCAGAGGCCAAGCGGCAGCATGAAGTGAGAGATCGCTCCTGAGCTCAAGATGAACTCCACCTTGGATGGTAATCAAAGCAGCCACCCTTTTTGCCTCCTGGCTTTTGGCTATTTGGAAACTGTCAATTTTTGCCTTCTGGAAGTGTTGATTATTGTATTTCTAACTGTATTGATTATATCTGGCAACATCATTGTGATTTTTGTATTTCACTGTGCACCTTTGTTGAATCACCACACTACAAGTTATTTTATTCAGACTATGGCGTATGCTGACCTCTTGGTTGGGGTCAGCTGCCTGGTTCCGTCTTTATCTCTCCTCCACTACCCACTTCCAGTAGAGGAGTCCTTGACTTGCCAGGCGTTTGGTTTTATAGTGTCCGTTCTGAAAAGCGTCTCCATGACTTCTCTGGCCTGTATCAGTATTGATAGATATATTGCAATTACTAAACCTTTAACCTATAACACCCTGGTTACACCCTGGAGACTGCGCCTGTGCATTTTCCTGATTTGGCTTTATTCTGCACTGGTCTTTCTGCCTTCCTTTTTCCACTGGGGCAAACCTGGATATCATGGAGATGTGTTTCAGTGGTGTGCGGAGTCCTGGCACACCGACCCGTACTTCACCCTGTTCATCGTGATGATGTTATATGCCCCAGCCGCCCTCATTGTGTGCTTCACCTACTTCAACATCTTTCGCATCTGCCAACAGCACACAAAGGAAATCAGCGAAAGGCAAGCTCGGTTCAGCAGCCAGAGTGGAGAGACTGGGGAGGTGCAGGCCTGTCCTGACAAGCGCTATGCCATGGTCCTGTTCCGGATTACTAGTGTGTTTTACATCCTCTGGTTGCCATACATCATCTACTTCTTGTTGGAGAGCTCCACTGGCCGCAGCAACCGCTTCGCATCCTTCTTGACCACCTGGCTTGCTATTAGTAACAGTTTCTGCAACTGTCTCATTTATAGTCTCTCCAACAGTGTCTTCCAAAGGGGACTAAAGCGCCTCTCAGGGGCCATGTGTACTTCTTGTGCAAGTCAGGTCGTAGCTAAGGACCCTTACACAGTTAGGAGCAAAGGCCCTCTTAATGGATGCCATGTCTGAAGTAGTTCAGGTATTGGGTCTGTGTGTGTGTGTGTGTGTGTTCTTTATCTCTTGCTCACTAGAAAATATGGGACAAAATAATTTGACTCTAAGCAATAGGAAACAAATGGTCAATCCAAAACACCTTCTAAATTTGCAGAAAGGATTTTCTTAAAAAGTGCTTTTATATCAGAAGAAACAACCATGAAAATAAATTGCCCTTGGTTCCAAGTTTTGTACTGTCGTGGAAATGACTACTCTTCTCAGATTTAAAATGAATAAAGTCAGATCTAACACCTCTCCAGCTGGCGTGACTGAACCCGGGTGTGAAAAGCATCGCTTTTTAAAAAGTCATGGTTTTCTTGTTGCTTTTTTGGGTTCTTTCTAGTTGTTTGGGCTTCATGTGCAATTGATTTATTTTAACAGGGACTATTAAAATACAGTGATGAATTAACAGGGTTTTAAATTTTTATTAATGTCTATGCCAAAGTATAACTGCACGTTTCAACACTGTCATGTAGAAATTCAAATGTTTAATGTCTTACTCTCTTGAGAGAACTCTCAATACAGTGAATAATGTGGACACTTAAATATTAATTTTAGAATTTTGCAGTGAGCCATGAGGCAAAAGCATAGTCAAATACTAGACAATTTATGAAAAACAGAGCTATTTTTTTTGTGCCATGCTTTATGGAGATCAAAAGAAATGTGTGCATAGAAATGGATTCTGTTACAATATTTTTGCCTTTGTATATGTGTGTATTGAGAATAATTGAATTACATCAAATTTCTCTTTTATAGTAAAATATACATTTAAACTAGTTCAGTTTTAAAATAGAAGAGGATTGAGATAATCTTTGTGGTTAAGTGGAATCAATGAATAAAGAAGTAGCAACTAATTCTTTTTCAAAGCATTCTATAAGTATTAAGGAATCCACATTTCAGTAAGAGGAGAAATTCTTATTTCTCTTTTATTGCCATTCTCTTTTGGGATACATTTCTTTAATAGTCTTTATTCTTTTTAAGGCAAAGTGCTAGCAAAATCTGTAAGATTTTTTACTCTCTAGATTTATTTATTGAGAGTGCTATGTGTCTGTATGTAGTAGTGATACTTTGTTCTTAAAGTGAGCAAGAGGTTTCTTTTTCTGAAAGGAAAAGATTTTTCCCAGCAGCTCCAGGCATGAGAGTATTTCCTCTACTTTTCTGCTGCTTTTAATGTTTTGAGGTCTTCAGGGGACTTCATGATCTCTGCCTCTGGCTAGAAGTTGTAATCTGAATGAGGCAGTGATGTTCAGGAGATGGAAGATGGAAGGAACCCAAGGGACGTGGGTGAAAGTAGAGTTCTGAATCCAAGAAAAGGACATGGATATTTATAAAATAGGCAGATAGGCTTTGGTTTTCCATCATGATATAAGGGAAGTTTCTATTCCGTTTAAAATAAAGGGCAGCTTTATGATTTTAGGTTTTAGGTGTTAATTTGATTTTAAACTCATGTGTTCTATTTAAACGTTTTATTTTTAGTGATTAAGTAGTATATACAATTCAAGCTTAAGGTTCTGAGTTCTTCCTCAAAACTTGCTTGCTCTTTATATTTAGTATTAGAAAATTTGATTCTATGTTCTTTCAAAATTTAGAATTCATATAACTGCAAAATAAGTTAGCTATGTCTTTAAATTGCCATTTCAAGTGGAAAATCATTTCTCTTGGATTCTAAAAAACAGTTGTACACATTGCATCTATTTAAGTAACACAGTTCTTAAAGAAAACAAAAACTTTTTTCATGTATGTTGGAGAATGTAATCTGTTCAAATTTGCACAGTTTGCTTGAGAGTTTTTACTTCAGCACATATGGGAATTTTAAAGAAAGTAGATTTCACTTTTGGGGCTCTGAGAGCCCTTTTAATCTTTTCCTCCTGTAGGGTTTCATCTTATGAGAATGAAGAAGAGAACATTTCTGTTTACTATCCTAGAAAATGGCTGATCAAGACAGTCTAAGTGATTGGAAAGACAGTTATTTTCATGAGAGCATTTGTTAATAGATATTTTACTTTTTTGTCCTAATAACAAATTTAGATGTTATTAGAGGTATTTTTTTTCACATTAGAGACTTTATCAATATCTCAGTCTAGAAACTAGTAGATTGAATAATCTAAAGAAAGATGAAGCTTCCAGCCCCTTGCCAACTGATGAGATATCTTTCCAGTTCATCTTCTCCTCATTGGACTGTCTCAACCCTTAAGGTTTCTTCCAGGTATCAGTTATGTTCCCACATTCATTGTCTATGTTGCTTTTTCATTTTTATTTTCATGTGTGTATTTGTGTATATTGGGGAAGGGGGCTGTGGTAGGATGCAATCTTCTGTAGCTAGGGGCAGTTTCTGTGTGATACACATTTGGAGAATTTGTATTTAATCTTTTTGTCCGTGCATATTTAATGCAATGTTTGAATGACATTTGGGTTAAATACCAATCTGGCTAGTTCAGAATGAGAAAAAAGTATATTTTTAGACTCCATTACCTTGGGCTTTGGCAAGACAGCACATTTAACTTTATATGGTATATGGCTGATATCAAAAGGAAGCATAAGCTTTTGTTGATTATGTTGAATTTTCATAGTATACTTTAAAATAAGAGCATACTAATTGTTATATCTGTAAATTATGTTGTGTGTATTTATGCAATGGTTTATCTTAGCCAAAGTGTGTGTTTTTCCTCTTAGAGCAGAAAAGCAATTACAAAAAGACTAGTGCTCCACTTTAATGAAGAACTACCTTAAACCAGATGGATATTTGAATTTTTCATGGACCTGTTGAATCACCCTAAATTCCACTTTGGAAAGGGTTTTCTTTAGACTTTATTGCTGGATAACTTCCTTTTTACTTGAATAATGGTCTGTGTTTTAAGGATTGGGAAAACTTGAATTTTTGTGCTATGAATGCATTGCCCACCTCTTTGAACTTGAAAATAAAGCAACAAGGTTGCAGGTTTTCCGATAATAGAGTGGTTTCTGAGAGCATTCTAAGCTTTTCAGGTTTGATTTAAAAATCTGTACAGTGGCCCTGGCCAGATGGCTCAGTTGGTTGAAACATCGTCCTAAGCACCAAAAAGGTGGTAGATTCAGTGTCTGGTCAGGGCACATACCTAAGTTGTGTGTTCAGTTCCCAGCCTAGGCACATAGGGGAGGCAACAGATCGTTGTGCTTTCTTCTCTTTCTTCTCGCTCACTTCCCCTCTGTCTAAAATCAATGACTATATTCTCGGATGAGGATCTTTTAAAAATCTGCACAGTGGTTTTGTAGGAAATGTTTTCATTTCACAGACTGTGTGGTTTTGTACATAACAGATTTATTAAATAAATTATCGGCAAACCAAAACTTACTGTTATGAGCGTATTTTGGGAAGTTTAAGGATGGGAGAGTTGTGCACTATTTGATTTGATAAGTCTTCATTAATTAGTCTCTCCATTTATTTTTGCATAATTTTGCATAATTTCAGGTTGAAGAAAAACTATTATATACTAAATGTTCACGTCATTAATGTATGCCCTTTTCAACTCCGGGAATATGCTAGACATTTTTTGTGGCTGTACATAAATCATTTGGTGCTTCCCCCCCCACCCCCCAAAATTTGGGAGACAAAAGGCATCACAATGTGCTTAAAAGTGAACTTTGAACTGAGATTCAGAAAATCTAGGTTACTATTATTTTATAACTAATTAATTTTTTACTCCTTCGTTTTTAATATTAACAGGCAGCCAGAGATCACTGGTCTTTTGAGAAAATCATCTCAGGTAAAATACAGAGCCTAGAACAAAAGAAATAGAGGAAACAATGCAAGCCATAGAAGAAAACTTCAAAAAAAATTCAACTGTTACATTTTCAGAGATTTTCTATTCACTGAAAGAAAATAGAATGCCATTAAAAAAAGATAACAGAGAGTTTTTGAGATTTAAAGTATAATCAGAATTTCTAAAAATAAAAAAATGTTGGAAGATAAAATTGAAGTAGGCCAGCTAGTGAAAAAGCAGACAATAAAGTAGACAAAAGCAAGACAAATTATAGAGATTCAATCAAGGAGGCTCAATACCTAACTAGCCTAATTTTTAGAAACAAAATAGCAAAAAAAGAAGGAAATTCTCAAATATCACAAGAAAATTTTCCTAAACTGAAGGATGTGAGTTTTCAGAATATGAAGGACCAACTTAAGGTAATAAAAAGGCTTCGACAGCAAATCATTATAAAATTTCAGAACACTGGGGATAAAGAAAAATCCTAAAAGCTTCTTGGTCTGGAGTAGGGATGGGAGAGAGGAAACATACTGTTATACATAGCGTTGGACTTTTAACCCAATGAAGTAAGAAGGTAATAATGGAAGTATTTTGCAATGTGATTTTTAACTTTCAGTTTTATGCCCAGTCAGACTTCTCATTCAAGTGTGAGGGTTATATAAATTCATTTTGAAGTACGCAGGGGCTCAAATATTTACCTGACTTACAATACTTTCTCAGAAAGTAACTAAAGGATATGCATCCCCAGAATGAGAGCTGAAATCAAGAAAGAGTAAGATGTGGAACCCACAGGGCATAGGGGCAGCGACACAGTGAGGGGAAGGGAATTCCCACCGGGCAGGGAAGGAAAGCCCCAGCCAGTGGAATGTGCAGCAGACCTAGAAAGCAGCTGGTCCAAATGGGAGCTGGCAGAAGGGGGACTGTAGGAGTTGTAGCTTTCAGAAGAATAATTGGGAGGAACCTACAATTCTTTCAGGTTTGTCAGGGAAGAAGTGGTGATAGATACATAGAATACTAGAGGAAAGAAAAAAGAATTTAGGCAATTAGTAACTTCAGAAAAGTAGAAGGTTGAAGAAAAAAGGAAATCTATGATATTCTGCGTGATTCAGTTATAAATAATATTAGTTTAACTAAAATGATAGCAAAAATATGTTGGGAATCATGATGATGGGGAGGGATGAGCTTGGGGATTGTAACAGAGTTACAGTATCATCCACCATACTATAAAGTGTGAAAAAAATATGTAGCAATTTATTTTGTTCAGTAATATAAAGAAAAACCAAACAACTTTATAAAAGGATGAAAATGGTTGCCAGCAAGGTAGGAGAAATAAGATCTGCTGGTTTTCATTGTTTATGGTTTGTGTTGCCAGACATTTACAACTGTGTAGGTGTGTATAATTTTTTTATGAATAGCATAGACCACGTTTAGGAAAAGGCAAACCTTAGCAGAAGCAGAGGAAAACCAGGAAGCATAGGTTTAGAGCATGTTACTGAAATAGAAAAGGAGGGCCTGGTAGCACTGGATTACCTGTGGCCCTCAGCAGAGCAGTTTCCTGTTCGTCTTATTTCGTCCTCCTGGGAAAACAGGCAAAGAGGAGCTTCTATCCTTCTTTTACAACTGTGGAAATGAAGTTTTGGGGCTGGAAGACCTTTTTGATACCTAATCCACTACATCACTGTGCCTCATAGGATCTTTGTAGATTTTTAAACTTTATTTTTTACCAAGAGAAGGTAGGTATGGGAAAGTATCATTTTTGACATCACAGGAAGGAATACATGAAAGCAAACAAATGTGAGTGGTGTTTGTGTAATAAGTATGTATGTACTATTTTGCAAGTATCTGCTATACAGGACCTGGCATTATGAGATTACAAAGAGGAATGCAAAGTACTATATGGTCTTCATCAATTAGGAGAAGTGTGTTCGATCCATTTCCCTAGGAGGCAATACGTGAGATGGGCTAAGCCCTGTGTAAGTAGGATTCTGTAGTCTTACCTTCCCATACTGCTTGAATGAGATTAGCGGAAGGTATCCTGATGGACAGGATTAAAGAAACCCAAAGGATCAATAGACCAAAGACCCTAGTAAAGTTACCAGTGAGTATCAAACAACATATGCGACAGAAGAAAGCACTTTGCAAAGTAAAAGGCTCATCTTCATGTCAGATTACCATGACTATAGTCACTTAATGAAAGGTTTATTAGTTTAACAAAAGATTGTATTGGTTTGAACAATATACAATAGTAAAGTCTTTTCAGGTCCTGGCTGGTAGCACAGTGGATGAGGCACTGGCCTGTGAACCCAAAAGTCACTGGTTCAATTCCCTAGCCAGGGCACATAACCAGGTTGCAAGCCAGGTCCCCTGCCAGATCCTTAGCTGGAGGTAGGTGAAGGGCAACCATACATTGATGTCTGTCTCCCTCTCTGCCTCTCTTTCTCCCTCTCTTTCTGGGAGGTGTGGGAGAGGGTCTTTTCAAAGTAAACCTTTACATTCTGTTTATTAGCTTTCAACAAATAGTTGTTGAATTGGTAAAACAATATATGAGGAGAAAGCAAAAGTTACAGCATTGAACTGCATGATTTATTTTTGAAATTTCTTCCAGAAGGACTGGTGAAATCCCCACTGCCAAAGTCATTTATTTATAGCTAAACCTAAAAAAAAAAAAAAAAAGGCATTTGTGGGTCTCTTTCTTCATTGACCCTTGGAGAACAGAATCTGACTGTAAAGACTTTAATTTTGAAAGGTTTTCTTTATGACATGATGTAAAGATTGAAACCATTTCTACCTAGGTTATGTTAACATCATGTGCTGATAACAGTATCGTACTGATGATATATATTATGCTCTACAGAGTGCTGGAAAAAATAAAGTTAAAACAAAATTAAAAAAAAAAAACTAAATTAGATTCTACTTCTGGCAATTTATTAGACCATCTCAATCTGTCTGAACTTCTTTACTGAAGATGACACCAACATAGGAATTGGTTCAAGGTCAGATGCCTGTTACATTAAAAAGAAAGCTGTTTGTGTGGTTACTGTGATTAGATGCTGCTGTAAACTGAGATAAGAAGAAAGGTAGCAAAAAGAACGTGAATCTCTGGCCCTTGGTTTTCTACTCTGTAAAATGGATTATACCCCCTCATTAGAATTATTTTGGAAATCAGATACTGTCACATAAGTATGTAGAATTGTGCGTGGTGGCATCACAGGAGCTCAATAAAAGATTGCTGCTGTTACTTCTTTTGTCCCACATAGGTCAGAATCCCCCAGCGACTTCTAGGGCATGCTACAAATCAGCATGTACCCAGGGTGGAGTGGCGTGGTGGGCTTCCTTCTCTCAGGGATGGGAAAGCCCTCCAGTTTTATCTTGCTCTATGAAGATACTGATGTCTATTTATTTTATCTTGCTTTTATTTTTATTTTATTTTTAATTTTTTTTTATTTTCAGAGAGAGGGGAAGGGAGAGAGATGTCAGTGTATGGTTGCCTATCACCTGCCTCCAGCTACAGACCTGGCTGGAGACCTGGCTTGCAACCTGGTTATGTGCCCTGGCTGGGGATTGAACCAGCAACCTTTGAGTTCTCAGACCAGCACCTTATGCACTGCGCCACCAGCCAGGGCTAGTTTTTTTTTAAATTTTATTGTTGTTGTATTATATTCACCCCATTTCCCTTCCTTTCTCCCCCTTTTCCTACCCACCCATCCTCCCCAACAAGTCAGTCCCACTTGTCCATGTCCATGGGTCTTCCATGCTAGTTCCTTGATTAAACTCCCCTTCTTTGCCTCCTCCTCCCCTCTCCCCCTCGTCTTTGCCCACTGAAGGTCATTGTATTCATGTATCTGGTTCTGTTTTGCTTGTTTGTTTTGTTCGTTAGCATCCGGTAAGGAGTGAGATCAGATGGTATTTGTCTTTCACTGACTGGCTTATTTCACTAAGTAGAATACCGTTCTGCAGGAGGATTGGTCCCATCCAGTTCCTCAGACATTAAGATACATGTATTTAGAGGTGGAAAGCAAATTTGGGACTGAAACAGTAAAGAGATGTCACTTTAGTTGAACTTTTAAAGAAGTTGTATTGGGGTTACAAGGGTCTAAATGGTAATGGAAAAAATAAAAGATTAGGAAAAAAGTAAAATTGTAGCAAGAGGTATTTTAAATTTCAAAAGCCTAATCAAGAGAGGGGCCACATATATACTTAAGGAATAAAGAGACCATGTAATATATCATGATTAAAAGTATATTCTTGAGAGGCAGACAGACCTGGGTTTGGATTCTAGCCCTGCCACTTTCTACCTGTGAGGCTGAGGGCAAGATATATAATCCCTCTTAATCCCTGTTGTTTTAACAGCATTATTTTATACAAGTATTGCAAAGATTCAACGAGGTAACACGGTTGGCGTTTAGTGAACGTTCAGTACTTACTGCTGATATTTCTGTCTTCCTAATGAATAGGGCAGCATGGGTAAACCAGGGGTTTCAAGTTCAGGTATAATGGAGAGTCAGGTCAAAAGATAAAATGGGCCTGCCTGGTCTGGAATGAACACTGAGGTATTTGATTCTAATTAGGAATTGGAGATGGACTTAAGACTTTTGAGTAGCTGAATGACAAATACAGAATCCCAAATTGACTAACCTCCAAAATCACTTAAAGGTCATAATCCTGACTTCCCCTTTCACAGATGGGAAAAGAAACCCAGGGTAGTGGAAGAGTTTATTTGTCACAGAACTGGAACTAGAATCCAGGTCTTAGACCTCTTTTAGGCTCAGTCATGCCACCAAAATAAGTCCAAAGGATTGTTTGTCAGCTGCTTAGGAAATGGGAGGTTCCAGCAGGATTGGAAAAAAGAAAAAAGAGTATAGATTTTGGTGTATATTAAATAAATTGAAATAGTCTTTCTCTGACACTTCGAATCAAATTAATTGTTTTGCAAAATCTTTAATTAGAAAGTACTCTTGATCACTGGTGCCACCTCAGAAATGCTTGCTAGGTGAAATAAATATGAATGGCTGGTTCTAGAATGGTGTCACTGGTGTTCATAGTATCTGTACACTGGTAAGGTTGGAGGTTGAAGATTTGCTTAAATAAAAGTGAAGATAACTGCTCTTCAGTACCTTTTGAAGTTACTGTTTCTCAAGAACTTGAAGTAGAAAAATTAAATAATGGAATACCACAAGAACTTTTACTACTACGTAGTAAGGAATCACCACATGGATAATAAGAGAATTTGATTGGTATTATACTTAGGTGCTGGTAAATTTTAAGTGTTTAAGTTAGAAAAATCTTAAGTACGGTACAGCTTGATACATTAATGAAGAAATAAGATAGCTTTTAGGTACTTGTTTCTTGATCATTGTTTCTTAAGATTAGTTTTTTAGTAGAAAAATTTAAATCTCAAATGTTATATATCGGGACTCAGAAAACAAAATTTTTGCCTGAAAGCTATTAAAACATGTAATATAAATAAAGGTTGAAACCCAGAGCATGCACACTTATAGCCTCTGAATATGTATATAAATGCAGACCTCTTACAGAATTCTAAATGCAGTTGAACAAATACACTACTAAAGATGTTTGTGACCAATATTCTTATTTTAACATTTGTTAACTGTTCTATGAGCAAGGAATTCTATAGTTCTAAAGTCATTTTAATACAGCTAACCATTTTATAGCTGCTATATATACTTACCACTTAATAAGTACATTTAAATCTGGCTTAAAACTTATTTTCAGAAGAAACCAACTTTTTAAAGTAAAACGGAGTATCTTAAGCATTATGAAAGACTTTCTTCAAAGTCGTAATTTGATTGATTTGGTTATATAAAAATACAGCTTGAGATTCTTGACCATGGTATATTATGAGTGATTTTGAGAAGATTTTATTTTTAGCACATAATGCTTTATAAAATCCTAAGCAAATAATATATCAAATGACACAGTCTGTATTAACCTGTACTAATAGGGCATTTGATGTGTAGTGTTGCTCAATCATATAAAAATGCAGTTGAAATAAGTATTTGAAAGTCATCACAGCTATCAGAAACATTTGTTTGGAATATGACTTTGTATGTAATAATTTTGTGGCTTCTAATTTAGCTGACTCATAAATTACCTCCCCTACCACCTTTTAACTTAAAATGACACTTTTATGTTCACTTTTGTCAACTAACAGTTCTTAAATATTTCTTGCTCCTTGGCCTCTCAATGACAAATTACTGTGACGGCAAATCAACAGTAGCAAAGCAGGAAAACATTGACAGTGCATTTAGGGCTTACGCCTTGCCTATACATGATTTGGGATAGTTTTGCCAAACATTGAATAATTTTCCTGTGGGAAACTTGAGCCCTAAAAGGAAATGAACATAGCTAAAAGGCTGCATATCACATGGGACTTAGATTTATTTTTAGAATGGCACTATCATGCCATATTTGGATTGAAACAATGTGATAGCAGTACATTATTTTATTAAAGAGCTAGTTTTTCTGAAGAAGTCACCCAATTTTTTATTACATTTGTTTTCTGTTAATTTAACATACTAAGCAGACAACTGTTCAGCTGATACAGTGCTAAAGTATATATTAAAGTTAGAGGCACTAATTTGGCAAACATTTCTGGAGCCTGCTTCAGAGTCTGCTTTCTCTAATAAAGATTCTTTGGCAGCTCATTAATTATCATACATAGCTGTCATGCTTGGGGTAAGTTGTTTTCTCTATTGGAAGACAAAAAGAGAATAAGGATTGGTACCAGTGGGCGTTGGTATAGTTATTTGATTGCCTTGAAATGGAAGAGCTCTTTGCTAAATGAGGCAGTGATAATAGAGAAACCCAAAAAAAAATTTGCCTCTGAGAAATGATTTTCTGTTCAGAAAAGATAATCAACGAAGGTATTTCATACTGAGCTCTATGATGTTTTGATTAGCATGGCTCATAGGTTTAAAATAAAAAACCCACTTATTGCACTGATTCTATTTTGTGTCAGTTTTTCTGTTGCCTGATACTTCCTTTTTATAATTTCATCGGAATAAGGTAAGGTATGATGTTGGTAAAATACAATGGATTTCTGTATTGCATGCTATCTAGAATTGCAGATCCCTGACAGGGGCACTAAGTCCCAAACATGGGAAAATCTGCCAAACACATTTTGTCCTTTGGGCTCCCTCCCAAGGTTGAAAGTATGCCAACATCATAAATCTCAAGTATGATGGGAAAGACAAGACGTCATGCTACCTGCTTTCCCTGCAATGTCTCATTTGCTTCTCGGAAACTATGAGGTAGGGACCCATTGCATAGATTTTACACAGAAGGATATTAAGACTCAGACTAGTTCAGAGACTTGTCCAAGGTCCTACAATTAAAGTTGAGGAGGCTGTATGCAGACCCAGCACTGCCTGTTGTATGATCTCTATAGAGCATCTCAGTTCAGCTGTGCTTATTCTTTGTCAGAAGTCCAGCCTCAGTCTTCATGTAGTTATGTCCAGGTTCTGAAATGCCTTCAGTTACTTCCATGTTTGTGGAAATCTAGTTCTGGTTTGCTCTCTGTGTGATGTGTTGGAGCATGTATTTGGAGTGGAAGTTTTAAAGCATTAATTATTGAATACGCTATTTCACTTATTTAAATATGTTAAAGATCAATTTCTTGTCTCTCTGGTTCAACTTCTGAAGTCTTTATTAAGTGCAGCTCAGAACAATTTTACTGGAATTGTCATTTTTGCCTGTAATAGCAACTCTTCCAGATAAATATGCAAAGCATATCTACCCACAATCAAGTTTCCACTAAAATCCCGGCTGTCACATTGGTGTGGAAGAACAGTGTGCAGACTAAAAGGACAGTGGTTTGTAGACCAGTGGTGCTGGTCATACAGGAACCAAGTAAAAATATGTGTGCATAGGTACGCATGTTTTATGTTCTTGAAATCTGAGTTTAAGATAAATGTTTTTGCATTGTCAGTGTTAGGTTATTTACAGAATTAAACTATGAAAAAGACTTGAGGGGCTTTTTGTACAAATATAATACCTCATTACTAAAGTATAGAGGTACTTTATTAGAATACTTATAATTCAACAAAATAGGAAAATGTAAATAAGAAATAAGTTTGGAAAATAGAGGTAGAACAGGAAGATAATGTACAGATAGGCCATGAGATCCTATGTTGTTTTAAGTTGGGCTGTGAATTTGGTTCTGAGCTGCCTGGAGGTCAAAGTCAAAATGGGCATTGAATCATTGTCTATGGCAGGGGTACCCATACTTGTGTAGGAGAGACAGAATTTCTGATCGGGACACCGAGTAACGTGATAGGTGTCCTCACCTACCTCCCCATGCAGTACCAGTTTTCGCTAGCAATGGTGGTTTTATTTATTTATTTATTAAATATGGTCTACAAACATCCTAATAGCACAATTTTGTGAAGATGGTTCTTTGGGAAGCCAAGAAACTGTGGCCTAAAACTATCTATTTTGATTTTGATTTTGACTTTTGATTAGGTCAGCCCTAATCAAAAAATAAAACCCAGGATAATTAAAAGATTACTGATTATTGTTTGTGTTTGTTTTTGTTTTAATTTTTTAAATTATTTTCAGAGATAAGGGCAAGGAGGGAGGCAGAGGAGGGAGAGAGAAACATCAATGTATGGTTCTTTCACCTGCCTCCTGCTGGGGACCTGGCTGGAGACCTGGCTTGTAACCTGGTTGTGTACCCTGACTGGGAATTGAACCAGCGACTTTGGGTTCACAGGCCAATGCCTATCCACTGAGCCACCAATCAGGGCTTACTGATTATTATTTTGATCTGAAATAATTAAGATACATGTTGAAGGCCTCCTAGCATTTACAGAAAATGCCATTTTGATTAACTTATAGTAGGACCACATGTTAATATATTTTTTCTTTTTGTTTTTTGTGTTTAAGAGCATCATATATTTCTCTCATTAGGGTTTTAGCAATTTCTGCTCTTTCAGAAGCAGTGAACATCCTTCATCCAAGGAAACACTTTTATGCAAGTAAAAAGAAAAAGCACATTGTCAAAGTCTGTGTCATGCCAGTTTTAGTTATAAGAATCTGGAAAACAAAAGCATTTTTAAAATATAATGGGAATTATAAATGCCACTGGCTACTTATTGATAAGAGGATTTCTTCACTTTCACAGCATATTTATATGGGTGAGGAAGGTGGGCTCCAGCACCAACTCCGTCCTTTCTTGCCACATGATTGAACTTCTGTTTTGTCAAATGGGAGAAATAATAGAGCCCACCTGAGGGGGTTTGTATGGAAGCCGCTTAAAACAGCAGCTACAGGTCTGTCTGAGCTCTTGTACCGTTGCTTAATGATTCCTAAGTCTGGCAAGTAGGTATGTCAGAGATTCTTTTTGACAAGATGTAGTTGACTTTTTAACAGCAAAATGTAACCAAAAGATTATTTTATTTCTATGAGGTTTATTATAAACATAGGCTATGGTATAATGGATTAAATGGGGTTTTGATGTTTCTGATTTGTTTGTTTGTTTATTTAATGATGGATTTAACAAAGCATGTACAACATTCCAGTCTAGTCTTAAGATTTATCCTTTTTTTTTTTTTTTTTTTTTTTTAAGGCATTAAGCGACTGTGTAAATAATCTTCCCTATGCTGGTTATTTCTCATGGCAGCCTTCCATTGCATTTTCTTTGTTTGGGTACTTTCTTTTTCTTCCTGCCATTCTTAGCTTTCTATTTTTCAACTTGAGTTTATAAAGGGTGTGTATTCAAAGGGTTTCCGCCAGTTCCCAGTACCTTGTTAATCCTGAGAAGTTACCCAGTGCGCCAATTCTCACAGTAAGGTATAAAAATAGTCATCCAGAAAAATGACAGAATGTGGCACCACTATGTTTTGAACTAATGGCTGACTTTCAAAACCAACACAGGGAGAAGAAAACAGCACAAGTGTGAACTTTTGCTTAGATTTCTCTCTGAGCAAAGTATTTTAGAAGAACCTTAAAGTTTTAAAAGGAACAAAGCCTCACCGTTGCTTTATCATATACACTAAGAGAGCATAAGGACTAGGGCCAAGAAAGAGCATCTAGAAATAAGTCACATAGACACAGCCTACTTTTGATTTCTGTTGTGCTTACAGCCAGTGTTCATTTTCCCTGTTTTAGTCCATGGGTTCAGCCCAGCACTTTTTTTAAAAGATTTTATTTTTAGAGAGAGGAGTAAAGAGAGAGAAAGGGGGAAGAGAAACATCAATGTGTGGTTGCGTCTTACATGGCCCCAGCTGGGGACCTGGCCAGCAACCCAGGGATGTGCCCCAGCTGGGAATCAAACCAGCGACCCTTTGGTTCACAGGCTGGTGCTCAGTCCACTGAGCCACACCAGCCAGGGTGGCCCAGCATTTTACTGATTGCCTAATAAGTATAGATCATTACTGGTATATGAACATGGCTAGCTTAACTTCACTAAATTTAAATTTTCATATCATATAATAAGGAGGTAATACCTTTTTCTCTTTTAATAAACTTTAATAACATTTTTAGATTTACAAAAGTGTGAAATCCCCTATACTAACATCTTACAGTGGTATGGTACATTTGTTATATGCTCATAATAAATGAACCAATATTGATACATTATAATTAACTGAAGTCCGTACTTTATTTTGATTTCCTTGGTTGTTATCTAATGTCCTTTTCCTGTTTCAGATCCCATCCAGGATACTGCATAACATTTAGTCCTTATATCTTTTTTGACTGTCAATTTCTTAGACTTCCCTTGTTTTTGATGACTTTAACAGTTTTGAGGAATGCTGGTCTTTTACAGAAAGCCCTTCAACTGGAATCTATCAGACGTTGTTCTCATCAGATACATTTTTAGGAACAACGCATAAGTACTATTTTCATTATCTCATGTCAAGGGTACAATACTATCAACATGACTTACCACTGTGGTGATACTAAACTTCCTTGATCATCCTGCTGAGGTCTTAAGATGGTTGTCAGATTTCTCCACTGTTAACACACGCACACTCTACATACATACATATATATATATATATATATATACACACACACACACACACACACATGTACACACACACACACACACACACACTGTATCCTTCCCTGAAGGAACTTGCTGCACACAGCCCACAGCGGAGTGAGTGCAGGGTGTCTGCATAAGTTGTTTGGAATTGCTCTGCATGGGAGATTTGTCTCATTTCCCCATTTATTTATTTATTTAAGTATGAACTCATGGATATTTTATTCTTTAGATTATAATCCAGTACTACTTCATTTTATTGCTCAAGTTGTCCCAGCTTTGCCCATTGGAAACTTTTCCACTTAGGTCTTGTGTCCTCTGACATACTCCTGGGTTGTGGGTTTGTATTTTTTGTGGTGGAAAATTGTGGAGCATTTCTGTACTTTTGGGCACCTCTATCTGTTCAGTGTGTATATAACCTACCACAGCCATAGAATCAGCCAATTCTGTAAGGAACCATGGTTCCTTGTATTGGTAAATTAGAAACTAAGATCCTGGCATCAGGTGTGCTTATTGCTGCTGGGTGCTAGTACTTCTAAGCAATCTCAACTGACAGAACAGGATAATCTGTATACTGTAGAGTCTTTTTCTTAGTCAGCATGTGGGTGCAGCAAACAATGCATTGCAGTTAGATTGGGATGGGGTCCATAACCTTTATATGCAGTTCTTTTCGACTTGAGATCAATTCTTCATTATATATAGACTAGAAGGAGGACAAACCAACAGTATAATTGCTGTAAGGGTTCTACCAATGTGGTGTCTAAATTAATGTAACTTTTCTGGAGAACAGACTGGCAGAATACCTCAAAATCTCAAGGGTTATGCTGGATCTTTAGGGGAAGAGAATTGTTATGGTACCATCCTCCTTTAAGATTTACAGCTCAACTTTTCATCCTTGTTTATAATAGTAAAAGATGTAGAACAGCCTGAATATTCCAAAATTGGAGATTTGGCATAGTACATTATGGTATAGCCATGTGACAAGTTACTGTGCATTAAAAATGCCAGGGCAGGGCCCTGGCCGTTAGCTCAGTGGATAGGCACTGGCCTGCCAACCTAGGTCGCTGGTTTAATTCCCAGTCAGGGCACATAACCAGGTTGCAAGACAGGTCTCCAGTCAGGTCTATAGCTGGAGGCAGGTGAAAGGCAACCATACATTGATGTTTCTTTCCCTCTCTGCCTCTCTCCCTTCCCTCTCTTTCAAAATTACGAATAAACCTTTAAAAAAAGAGAGAGAAAAAATTCTAGGGCAGGGCTAAGGCCTGTGTGGCTCAGGTAGTCGGAGCATTGTCCTCTAAACAGAAAGGTCATGTGTGCCATTTAGGGCACATGCCTAGGTTGCTGCATCAGTACTCCCAGTTGGGGCACATTTAAGAGTCAACCAATCAATGTTTCTGTCCCACAACCCTCTTCTCTCCTCCTCTGTTAAAATCAAGAAGCATGTCTTCCAGTGAGGATTTAAAAATGCTGGAGCAGGATAACTCTCAGATTAACATGAAAAGATGCTCACAACATGTTGAAGTTGATAAAAGTTCATTTTCAAAGCAGTGTAAACTTGTAAAACTAATTATGTAAAAAGTTAGGTATGTGCTAATTTCTGAGTCCTACAGTTATTTTTCTTATTTCCCCTAGTATTATTATTGTAAGGAAGCAAAAAGGGTTTATTAAAATAAGAAAACAAAAAGGGTTTATTGTTATACTGAGAAAACAAAGAGTGAGGTTTTTCCTTTTAAAAATGCAGTAAGATAATGTCATTAATTTAGGCTTACGTTTGGGGAACAGTGAGTAGTCCCATTTGGCAGGAGTAAGATGGGAAGGCGGAAAAGGAAAGATTGGGAGTTATGATGAGGTGTTAATTCTCAGTATATTTTTAGTGCATAGATTTTTAAAGTGCTGATATTTTAGAGTACAGTTTTAAATGAAATTGTTTCCAGTGATGTATGTATTATTCCATCATATGAATATATCAAATTTATCTTTTTCTATGATGGACATTTGGGGTACCTAGTTTTTGGTTAATGCAAATAAGTCTATGATGAACATTTCTGTACATGTTTTGTTTCTCTTGGTTGTGTTTTTGTTTCTCCTTGGTAATACTTAGGAGCATTTGCTGGGATTGTGTAGTTGTGATTTTAACTTTATTGCCTTATAATTCACCACATTGTATCATCTTATACTTTTGTTAGCAACAACTGAGAGATACAAAATTGTTGTATACAGACTTTGAGAATTGACTTTTGTAAAATGTAGCAAACTTTTAACATTTGTTATTACATATTCCCTTTGCAAGTGAATATATATCTTAAATTATTACAGCTTATTTGTTACAGAATTGTATATGGAATTAATTAGAAGTAGCATGTCATTGTATTTTTACATTTTTTGTAATGACACAATTTTTGTATCATTACAAAAATCTCTAGTCATGTTGCTCATGACAGAATACAAAAGTGTTGTTTATTTACATGTTATCTGTAGCTACTTCTGCTCTACAAAGGGAGATTTGAGTAAATAGGACACCGAATGGCTCACAAAGCCAAAAATATTTGCTATCTTTTAACAGAAAAAGTTTGCAAGATGTTAATACTGCATAATCATATGGCATTTTAGTTTTCTTCTGGAGATGAAAGCCATTTTTCTTGAGATAAAATGAAGCAGCCAAAACTTAAAACCAGCTGATTAAAAAAAAATCCCTGTCATAACTACAGTAATTTTCAGGGCCTATCAACCAACAGTACTTTTGTTATTCTCTGTTCTTTTAAGTTTATATCTGGGCACAGTAGCCTTCAGTACTTTTGTAAAAACTTGTTTGTTAAGCCATTTTACCAACTGTGTATAGTCCAGTTGAGAGGCTGTATGTGGCTGACTCAATCAATTTGGCCATGAATAGTGTCATCCAGAATGTTCTGCACCAGCAAGTTCCCTCTATCAGCTCTGTTAACTCCTTGGAAATAAAAAGCATATGTATTGTATAGACCCTAAGTTTATAAGCACTTGGGCTTGAATGTTTTTCAAAACTCTTTATTGTGTTCTTTTAGGAAAGAATCATCCATAATGTCACTGTGTTTTCAGAATCTTTCAAATTTAATGATGTCATTATTCTGGTAGGAATTTACTAAATTTGACATTAGAATTACTGGACTATTTTTGTACAGTTTGGCTTCTGGTAAATCAAATGGATTCCTTCCTGCGTTCTTCCACATATTTTGTAAGACTAGATATTTTAAGCAAGTGACTTACATGGAACTCCTAGAGTTAGTATCATTCTTGAAGACATCAAAAATTTAGCATGTGAGTTTTCAAATTCACCTCTTTTCAAGGGCAGTTTACCTGTTAATTCTTGGGTGACTCTCATGATCAATCAGTGGATAAGAGATGAAAGATGGATGAAAACTGACCAGTTATAGAATATTACCATTAAAAAAAATATTTTTCCATCCTATGTGCGTTTGAATTTTCAAATTGTGTATCTCTAATAACTGCATCCTTTTCCAGTTATCTTCATAATCATTCTGATATGACTGTGATTACCTGGCATAAAATGTTCTGAAGAGTTCCATATTCCTCTCAATTCTTAATATAATTTTCTAACTTTCCTTCTTGTCTTAAGCCACTACGTATCATTATTCTCAGCAGTTTCAGAGCTTTCATTGTTTCTTAGAATTCCTAGAGTAAATTCATCTGACATTTTAAAAAGTCAGAATTCTCTTCAGAAATGGAGATACAGTTCAAGTGGAGATACATTTCAAGAATAGAGGTTAGTGTTTTTCAGAATTTCTTGTAAATGCATACTGAAAACAGGCTAATAACATGTCTGTTCATCATTTCTGGAAAGTTTTTGTCAATGTGAAATTTATCTTAATCATGTTTTAGTGCTTTAAATTCCCATTCTTTTTTCAAGTTCCAAAACCTTTCAGAAACTGCTTATGCTGCTTTAGGTCACCTTCCTTCAGTACTTTGAAACTAATCATTCTGATTTTTTCAAATCCCTGTTTGATTGAATTACTCTGTTCAGAGCATTCCAGATAGTAGCACAAGAAGTCATTCTCTTTGGCAGACATTTTGGCTGGCTGGCCTGTTGTGGTTTAATTGACATTACCTTGGGAACTGCTTTTTTATTTGCTTGTTTGCCATCTGTATAGTTCCTCTTATGAAGTGTGAAGATTCTTCTCTAATGTTTATCCATTGTATTAGATTATTTGCTTTGAATTGTGTATATATTCTGGATACACAGTTCCTTTTCAGGTATATGTACGTACTTCTTGCCAGTGTCTTAATAGCATGTTTTATAAGCGGAAAATGGTAATTTCAGTGAAGTTAGTTTATCAGTTCTTGATGCTGGGTGAGACAAATTTTAAAATTGATGCTGCAGTTTCAAAATTGAAGCTGGGACTGTTTGTGATCCATTGGGTTGGTTGAGCTATTCATGAAACATATTTATTAACAATAAAGATTTCTGAATTGTCTAGTAAATAATACATGCCTGTTATTATCTCTGTGTATTGCTATTTCACATTCTATGTGTTTGTTAAAATTAAAACTGAATTTAGGAGATTCCACATATCCTAGGGCTGGGTTAAAAAAATTCTAAACCCGTAACAATACACTATATATTTCTGATAAAGACCCACTTTCCTTGTTATTTCTCTTGACAGTTGCAGGATGATTTGATTTATTTTATGTTCTGAGCTAACAAGACTCAAAGTCCTTGATCAGTTTCTCATGGCAGTTATTTTCTCTTGCCTGTGTTTTACACTATTTGGAAGTTATTAATGAATCAGTCATTGTGGCTTTTTAGAAAAGATATTTAGTTGGAATGTCTTTTAAATTACTCCGTTAATACGGTTCTTTCTTGATTTTTGTTTGGTGTCTGATTCCCATGGATCTTGAGTTAAACATTAGCATTGGAGACCCTGTGTGGGTAGGGCTGCTGACCAGGTGAGCATTGCACTTTGCTGAATCTCAAAGAAGGGTTGGGACTATTAAAAAGTATATTTATCAAGCTTGATGGAGTGCCATGCACTATGCTGGGCCCTGCGGAAGTTATACAACTGAATCATGGTTTCTTCTCCTACATAAATAATTTTAGAGGGAACATTAAGAGATTCAAAAATGAAAAATATATATATATTCTAGGTACCATGGATGTGTATTTTCTGTGTATCGGTTGTGTGCCCATTGCTGGAGACTTTGCTTCCTTTCACTTTTATCAAGTGATACTTATGGAAGCACTGCCAGAAGTTCTTTCTCTTTATAATTTACATTTAATACAATCCTTACTATAGCTTCCTTAGGTGGGTGATGTTAGCCAGAGAAAACAAACTTACCCAGAGTTGTTTACTTGTAAAAGCTGAGCCACCTTTCAAACTCAAGTAGGTTGGACCCTGTGCCCCTGCCTTTAAGGCGCTGAGGTTAGCAGGGGTCTGTGTGCTTCGAGCAATACTGCTAACTTGTAGCCTAAGGCATTGAAGTGTCTCTCTCTTACTGGCCTTTTCTAGAATTGCATCCACATGGTATTATCATTATAGATAACAGGCTTTTGTGTCTGACCATTTAACTTAGTACAGTCTTTTGAGATCCGTCAGTGGTGTGTGTATCAATAGGTTTTACCTTTTTTGTTGCTGAGTAGTAGTACGCCAGATGGACGTACCACCTTTCTTTGTTGATGCCCTTACCCACTGGAGCATTATTTGTATTATGTCCAGTTTTGGTTGTTACAAATAAAGCTGCCATGAACATTCGAGTTAAGATCTTTGCACGCATTCATATTTTCATTTGTCTTGGATGAATACTTAAGATTGGAGTAATTGAATTGTATGGTAAATGTATGTTTAACTTTACAAAAATCTTTCAAATTGTCTTCAAAGCATTTACACCATTTTGCATTTCCACTAGCAATGTACGAGAGTTCCAATTGTTTCACACCCTTTGCTAGCACATACACTTAGTATCCTTGATCTTTTTTTTTTTTTTTTTAAGATTTTATTTTATTATTTTTTAGAAAGAAGGGAAGGGAGAGAGGCAGAGAGGGAGAGAGACATCAGTGTATGGTTGCGTTTCACCTGCCTCCAGCCATAGACCTGACTGTGAGACTTGGTTTGCAACCTTGTTAGGTGCCCTGGCAGAGGAATCGAACCTGCGACCTTTGGGTTCGCAGGCCGGCACCTAAACCACTGTGCTACCAGCCAGGGCGTATCCTCGATCTTTTTAACTTTACGTTCGGTGAGTGTGTAGTGGAATCTCATTGTGTTTTTAATTTATATTTCCCTGCTGACTGATGATGTTGAATTATTTTCTTGAGTTTGTTTGCCACCTATGGTAAACATCTATTCAATGTTTACCACCATTCACCCCTTTTTACAAATCATAGTCTCCTTATTTTCTTTAGTAGGAGTTATACTCATGATAAAACTTGATTATCAAATAGATTTTAAAGGTGTTTCGTCCTGGTCATGGTTTGCAGTTTCATGTTTTTAACAGTGGCTTTTGTTTTGAATAGTAAAATTTTAAAATTTGAATGAAGTCCAGTTTATCACTTTTTGTTTTATGAACCATGACTCTCAGGGACCCCTCTCAGTAACACCGCAGCCCCCTGGTTCAGCTTTTTCTCTCCAGCTTTCTGACCTACAAATCCTAGCTACCTTGCCCTCCCCAAATTCTGCTTTCTCTTTTCTTCACTTTGGGGCATACGCCTCACCCCTAGATCTGTTTCTGTTCCCAGTGTATGTGCTGCAGCCTGGAAGCTGCCACCTGGAAGCTGCTGTAGTGTCAGGTCTCACCACACATTTTGCCCTTTTGTCAGGAATCACTACAGTTCTGAGCTGCCCTAACTATTGTTAATACCATGTTAAAAACTAGTAGTCATATATGCTAGTAAAGCTCCTTGGAGAGCAGTTGGCAATGTTTCTGAAGGTTTTAATAGTTACTGGTTAAGAAAGAACATAGACCTTAAAGTTAATCAGTTCAAATCCCACACCTATAAAGTACTTATGACCCTGGGAACATAGTTACCTGGAAGGGTAGAGAAATCACTGGACAAGAGAGGAATCTTACTTTTCATTTTTCATCTTGAAACGGGAAAGTCAAGCTCGTGAATGATGTCAGGAATATGATAGAGTCTCTTCAAGGAGAATCAAGGCTGTTGTCTTGGCTTTGAAGACAACGCACTGTTCAAATAGCAGGTCATGTTTCTGTGCTCCAGCTCTTTTGCATGTGAACAAATAAAATTTAACAAGGGGAAGATACTAGAAATAGCTGGATACTTGGTACTTTTTGTGAAGGATTGTGGACATTTTTGACATTTACTCAGTTTTGTTTAAGCCATGACAGGAGACATTTTTTTCTCCATTGGCAAAATCGAGGGATATTTTCCCATAGCCTGTTTGCATCCTTTGGCATTTGATGGACTAGCTTCATATTGAGTCCACTGCTGTTAATATGGCATTTGCCCCAAGGATAAACCCCAGGTAAAGGGCTTCTCTTTCCTACTTGAGAGCCTAACATGACAGTGTCAAAGGATCAGTTAAAGCAACAATTTTTGTACCCAGTTTTTCATTTTTTAATCCTCATGTGAGGGTTTTTTATTGACTTCAGAGAGAAAGACAGAGAGGGGAGAAAGGGAAACATTGATTGGATGCCTTTTGCACACATCCCCACCGGAGCTCCAACCCTCAATCTAGGTTTGTGCCCTAACGGGGTATCAACCCTGTAACCTCTTTGGTGAACAGGACAGTGCTCCAGCCAGCTGAGCCACCCTGCGAGGGTCGTACCCAGTTTTTTTCTTCATTACTATGCCTTTCCTTTGCTTATGTCTCCACAGGAGTCTCCCCAGGACAGCGCTATCACCCGTGATATTAACCGGACATTCCCAGCCCATGACTACTTTAAGGATACAGGAGGAGATGGACAAGATTCCTTATATAAAATATGCAAGGTATTTTATGTAAAAAAAAAAACAACATTTTGAATAAATGACTACAAAGTGTATGATTTTGATGTTCAAGAATGAAAGAAAGGAGAGAAAAGACTTTGTAAAATCAAAGGTAAGAACAAAATTTTAGACATAATACACAGGAATTAATTGGAAATAAAATGGTAGGGCTTCTTTCACCCTTTAAGTCAGGACTTTTGGATGGCAGTTTCCTAGCTCCACATTTAGACTTTAAAAAATTGGTTTTGTAAAACCAGTTGCACTCTGTAACATTGCAAGTGCATACCCCTTTGTAGTATGCAAGTGACAAACGTGACAAACTTGACCCCTGGGACACATCTAATAGTAGCAAGTGCTAGTGCTCTTCCAGATGGACTTTCAACACTGCAGCATAATAAATGCTGGGAAATAACTAATATCCATCAAAAGGTCTGTATCTGGAAACCACAAAGATGATATACTGTTCAACTTGGGTAACTCATTTTCCAGTGAATTTTGGTAACTTCAGAGCCAAAAAGAGTTGGGACTAGAGTTTTTCAACCTTACTCTGTTCCTTTGCCTTTTTACTGAAAGCTAATCAAGTACCTAGTTAATATCTGGATAGGAAGTACAGTCCAGGCACGACAGGTCCTTAAGGAACTTATATACTCTGATTGAAAAGGCGAAACTAGCAACTAGTTTCAGAACAGGCAAGAAATAAAGGATGATTCCCCAATGATAAACAAGGCACTTTAAACTATAAGGGCAGTTAGAATTTAAAGAAATGTTTCTTGGGTTTCATTTTCATTTCCCAGTAGGATACACAGAGCTATGATTTTGGTTGTAATTCTCTTCGCTCATCCCCTTCTATCTCTTGCTCAGTTGTGCTTCCCACTAAGCAGCAGTCCAGCTTCACAAAAGGAAACCTTGGGCTGGCTGCCTCCGACCCCACTGCTCTGGTGCCCACCTCATGGCGATCCTAGCGCAGCTCTCTGCTCCTGCCTTCTCACTCCTGGTTGTGTCCTTAGTTCACTCACAGCTTTGCTCGCTCCCTCTTTACTTCCCCTCTGTCTGCCTATTCCTCAAACAGGTATTTCACCTGAGACAGAGGTGCTCATCCAGTCATTTCTGGGCTCAATGCTGTCTCCCTCGTGAGCCCTTTGCCCCCAGCCCCAGAGCTCCAGCTGCCTCCACCACATGCTGCCCCCAGGTCTGCATTAGCTCAAGACTGAAATTTCCAGCAGCCAGTTGGTCTCCATGTAAAGATCTGTCAAGTAAATCAAACAAAACATCTAAAAATAGTTTATTTATAAACACATTTTGCACTCAGCCTTCCCTGTCTGTGGATGTCACATCTGCTGATTCAACCAATGGCAAATCTAAAATATTTTAAGGGAAAAAATCCCAGAAAGTTCCCTAAACCAAAACTTGAATTTGTCTTGCCCCCAGCATTACTCTGAATCCAGGAGAATGAAGTGGTATGTAGACATATCCTACTATATAGCCTATATGCAAATACAGGTTACATGTAAATACTACACCATTTTGTACAAGTGACGTGAGCACCCGCAAACCTGATACCCATGGAGTCCTGGAACCAATTCTCTGTGGATACTGAGGGACAACTATATTATGAAAATTTTGAGATGTATGTAAAAGTTGAAGAGTATAATTATAGACTCATCTCCTACCAGCTTAAATATTTGTCAACATATTACTGCAGTTGCTTCATTTGTCTGTTTTAAAATTTTTCCTGAAGTAGTTTAAAGCAAGTCTCAGACATCATGATCCTAACTTCTTCACTATACATCTCTAAGAAACAAGATTATTATCCATTGATAGCGCCCATCAAGTGTCATTCAATAGCCATTCATTCAGACTTCCCTAAATGGCTGTAGCTTAGTTAGAATCAGGACTCAGCAATATCCATATGATGTTGAGTTGTTCTCTTTTAATTAAAAACAGTCTTCATTTTTCCCCCATGCTGCTGTTTTACAGAAGACACAGTCATATCTCTATTAGTTTTCTGTTCCTTCCTTTGGCCACGTGGAGTTGAATATGATTGACGTACCTTGTAGCCATACTTCCCTCTTTCCCCATTGCCCTGGTGCAGATCTCTGTCATACGATGCCAACACTTTCACAAATGCTACCTTGCATTAGTCTTTCTGCCTTGGATTCTAGCCTATTTAATTTTTCCTTTTTGTTGACCCTAGAATTGAACCACTTCAGTGGCCCCACTGAAGCTTGTTTAACCCACAGAATAAAATAAGAAATTCTTCTTAGTTTATTTCCTGGTTCTAGATTTCTCAGCTTAGCATTAAAGATACCTTCTAATATATCCTATCTTATTCTCTAAGTATTTTGTGTTTTAACCACATTGAACTTCTCACAGTACTCTGGTTGGTTTACTTGTCACACTTCCCAGCTGAACTGTGAAGTTCTCATGGGCAGAAACCATTTCTTATGCACATGTAGCACTTGGCACTAACATTGAATTAATGAACTGCCTTTTCTTCATATTTTTATAGCCTCCATGAACCTTACATTCCAAACATTTCCCAAATGTATCATGTACTTTCTTTCATGTGTGTAGGCATTCCTTGAAGCTTTTCTATGAATTGATTAAGCTATGGGCTGAGCACTTGACATGAGAGGACTGAGAATAACATATCAACTCTATGTTATAAATACCATGATTAGTTTCATCTTACAAATGAAGAATATAAGTAATGGGTTCAAGATCTAGGCCTAGATATTAAGCTATTGTGGGATTTCAGCCCAACTCGAACTCTGAAGCTTCTGTTCTTTCTTGACCAATCAGCTATTGATTGATGCCTTCATAAACATTGAGCTGTGTTTGCATATATTGCTACTAGTTTGCAACGCAGCCTTAACATTGCTATTAGTACTTGCCAATTTTTACAAATTTGAGTGGTGCCTCGTTGTATTATAAACAGGTGATTTCTAAGCCCTGTGCACATTTTGACTTTGCAAAAGAATGTGTTTTTCGTTCTGTGGTCCTCTCATCAGATAAGCTTTGATGAAATGGGGATATAATAGGATTATATTGAATTTTACCTGAATTTATGAATGCGTAATTATATTACGTATATTTAGAAGGTCGAGTTTCATGACAATCTAATGATAAAATCTGTGTATTTATATGTTGACTTAATTTTCATTGAATAAGTATTGGCATGACATTTTACTAAGTGATCTGAATTCTAAACAAACCCAATTCTAAATTGCCTCCTTGGGACACGGAGGAACCTTGGCATAAAAAGCAAGTGGACTATGAAAGGAGTTTCATTAGAAATAAATTTGTCAAACATGAAATAGCATCTTGAATCTCCACCACAACTTTCATAAGAACTAGAAATATTAATTATAAAAACAGGACTTTGAAAAACAAGTAAACAGCCAAAGAGTAAACCACAAGGAATGTTTAGATGTCAAAATTCTGTTATAGATAATGTTCAGAGATATGGGTAGTGTTCTGCCAAGAAAAATACAAAATAAGAATTCCAGAAGAACCCTCAAATGGTTTCAGAGTAGTCCACCATATCAGAAAGTTATTACTGGCATTGTAGAAAGAATTATATTTTGTTGTCTTTGCCAAAAGACTTTTTCCCGGAAAGATAAATAACAGTAACAGTGTTTTGTGAGTTCCTGCTATGTGTGCGGTACTGGCTAGGTTGATTAGGACATCAGCCCAGCCCCTGAGAAGCTCCCAATCTAGTGAGAGGATGGACGTTTAAAATGCAATGAAGCAGGCTCTGTAACAACCACACACGTGTATAGCAAGTACTATGGAAGCACATGAAAGAGGGAATCCTGGGTGAGTGAGAGCAAGGAAATACGACCTTTATTTAGCGCCAAAATGGTGTTTGCGTAACCTCCCCTGCTTCTTGGCAACAGGTGATGTGCTGACAGATTTATTTATTGTAAAATAAAAAAATGGGATTGGAGAGAAATATTCATTATGAATATGTATGCATTATTCAGTGACCATCAGAATGTCACAATAGAATGTGGGTAGTGTCTTCCAGGTTTCTGTGTTCAAGGTCCTATAGGGCAGCTATGGCCCATGAGTGACTACATTCACTTACACTTCCTGTGATTGTTTTTTCCAGGCTTATTCGGTGTATGATGAAGAGATTGGCTATTGCCAGGGCCAGTCGTTTCTCGCCGCTGTTCTGCTGCTCCATGTGAGTAAACGAGTCTGTTACAGCTTAGACATGGCCTGCCTCAGCTTACATTAGCCTTAGACTTGAGCAGTTTTATATTGGCTGTGGCTGGACTCTAGGACATGAATTTTAACTCCAATAACTAAAAACCTTTTTCTTAACTTACTGTCCTCATGGAAGAGAAACGTGATGAGTGTAAGTGACATTGTTAAAAACTGGTGTAAGGGTAAACTTCATTTTTATTGCTAGGATGATTGGATAGGCTTCAGTCTTAGTTGGACCCTTGGAGACATTTCATCTTCTCTAAAGTAGCCACTATCATCAGAATTTGTTTGACGATTTACATTTCAGGGTGGGAGGGAGGCCAAGAAGTTTGCTTTCTTTAGTGTCATTTTTTAAAATTCATTCATTCAGGAAAGAGCTTTACCCTCCAACTTACTGATATATTTTTCAGATCCATAGAAAAAATTTTAAAATGTTAGGGGAACACCTGTCTACTCCTCACCTAATTTGCCAATTAATATTTTCCACACTGATTTCTCTATTTCTCTCTCTGTATCTGCATTTTTTTCTCTTCCTCTTTTTTACACACACTTTCTTTTTTATCAAAAAATTTTTTTGAAAAAAACTGTAGCAAACATCAACATACTTCACTCCTAAGTACTTGAGCATGTATCTCCAAAGGACATAACCATAATACCACAATCACATCCAAGAAATTCCTGATATAGTATTGGCTTACACACAGTTTATATTCAATTTTCCCCGGTGGTTTATTCAGTAATGTCCTTTATAGCTTTTTTTTCTAACCCAAATCAGTGGATTGCATTTGATTGATTCAGGCACGACATTTGGTTGTCACTTTTCTTTATTCTTTTATTCTAAACTGCCCCTTGCCTTTTATGTGTATTTCTTATCATTGACAACATTGAAACATTTGAGCAAATTATCTTGTAAAAACATCCCACATTCTTCATTTGTCTGATCATTTTCTGATGATTCAAGTTAAAATGCTTGGCTACAGTACACAGGTGATGTTAACTGAGAGTTTTTGAGCACCTGTTATGGTCCTTACTATGCTAGAGATGAAGAGAGAAGCATGTAGACGTGGTCCCACTCCTTGTGGAAACAGAGCCAGCGAAGCTGACCGCCCATGGGCAGAAAGTCACACACGTATATCTTTGTTCACTTCAGTGGTGCTGTGAAGGCATAGTAAGAAGTTTAATGCAAGGTTATAACAAAGGAGCCATATCTAGGTTCCAGGCTTCTCTGGGGAGGTAACCTTTAAGGTGAACCCTGAAAAATGAGAAGGTTCTCCTTTAGCTCCTTTTAACATTGTTATGAAAATAATTAAAAGTATTTAAAGAGCAACAGAGTAGGGAATAGAGCGTTTCCAGTAAAGAAAATCATATGATATATAGAAGCACTGAAATTGGGAAAATTTTGCAGATGGAAGGAATTGACAGAAGGGCAGTAGAACTAGAGCATCATGAGTGATGGGAAGAGGAGGGAGTAGGGGGAAACACACTTGACCTGCCTAGTGGGTCCATGGAGGCATGGCCCCCAAGTCTGGATTTTGTTTTTATGAGCAAGGGAAGCTTTGGAAGAGTTTTAAGCCTTTTTATGTTGTAATTCAAGTAAAATACAAGGTAGTAATACAAGTAAAATGAAAGTCACTATCTTGTTACTGTTACTGAACCTAGCTTATTGATGTTGGTAGGCAGGTAAAAAAGATAATAAAGCTGTGAAATAAAAAAGACAAGTGTGTTTGTGTATGTGTATATAATGTGATGATTTGATATACGTATACATTGTGAACTGTTCCCTCAACATGTATGAGTCTGGTCCTTTGCCTAAAGTCCTTAACCTCCCAATAATAATGTTCTGTCTTGTCTCATTTATTCCTTAAGATGACTTGTTCTGCAGTTTTGCTTTATACCAGTGATTTCTGCACTCAGCCCACCTCCCTCATCTTGCTCCAGAGGCCCACCCACCTTCTTGACATTTTAAAGGCTTGCTATAGCCACTCCAAGCCTTAAATAACATTTCCAGTGCTTTCTTTCTACTTGGAAAACTAGACATTTTGCCAGGTTCTTGGGGAAATATTTTTCTATAAATCTGTAGATGATGTAGGTATTATAAATGGGTAACATCTGTAAATAGAAGTAGGATTTTTGTCATATTTTAAGTATTACTGTGAGTGTTAACTAGAGTACTTTAAGCATTATTGCAAGCCTTAGAACATACAAGGTTTCTCTAGCCACCTATTGTTTTGTTTTGTTGTTGTAGTTTTTTGTTTTTGTTTTTTTTTAAGATTTTATTTATTACTTTCGGAGAGAAGGGCAGGGAGGGAGGGAGGAAGAAAGGGAGATAATTATCAGTGTATGGTTGCCTTTCACCTGCCTCCAGCTACAGACCTGGCTTGCAACCTGGTGATGTGCCCTGGCTGGGAATCAAACCAGCGACCTGTGGGTTTGCAGGCAGGTGCCAGAGCACTGAGTTTCTAGCCACCTTTTAAACAACAGTGAGGAAGAAACACATTCTTACTAGAATGAAGAGGCAGCTAAGGAGGTAAAATGATGTGTCAGTCTGTCCTGCCCCACTGCAGTGCCTGTCTCTCTTGCCTTTCAGGCAGACCCAGGCTTTCCTGTTCTTGTGTTCGCACCACCTTTCTGCCTAATTCTTTTCACAGTTATTGTGCCCTGGTTGTGTGGGTAAGTCCTCAAGGACAGGAACAGTGTCTGACATAGAGTAGGCATCAATAAACATTGTTTGGTTGAGTGAATGAACGTTATGAAGCACAGTGTATCACCAAACTTCCTGGTACCCAGATAAAAGGAAAGAAGGATGGATGTAACGCACTGTAATATATATTGTGTGTGTTTTGTGACTTTTTCACCCTCCCGTTCCCTTTCTGTTGCAGATGCCCGAAGAACAGGCATTCAGTGTTCTGGTCAAGATCATGTTTGACTATGGTCTCAGGGAACTTTTCAAGCAAAACTTTGAAGATTTGCATTGCAAATTTTACCAGCTGGAGCGCCTCATGCAGGTAAAAAGGGAAACCAGTTTGCATTTGCTGGTGTGATGGAGCGCCATCTGGGGAGAAGTGGGCAGATGAAATGGTGCCAAGGAGCCACCTTAGCATCCAAGGTTAAGTAAGGATGGGTTGGTTGGTTGGTTTTCCTTTCTCACTGTGGGAAGATGATGCCAGTGTTAACAAGGGTGAGCCTGATGGGTGTGTGCTGGGTTTTCAGTCTCATAAAACACTCAACAGCAGGTGGCTGGTGGGGGCCTCTGCCTTGGCACACTCGGGCCCCTGTGTCCGCCAGGACTCCGGAGCCGCCTGGCTAGGAGGCTCCTCCCTAAGTGAAACAGACTCTCCCAAACAGTTCATAACTTGGAAAGCAAAACGGCCTTTCTAAATATTTGTCACCATTTTGGGGATTCCTCTTTAGAGCTGGTTTGTGGACAAGAAAAGAGAGCTGAGTGCCAATTTAATACCAGATGATAAGTGTTCTTCTGAGCACTTTGGAGGATTTTAGAAAAACAGCTGTGTGGCTTTTTTGGCCCATTCCTGTTAAGATTTATGAGCCTCCTGAGTGGGAGCTGAATAGCTGCATATGTGACTAAAACTAACCAGCTTGCTATTTCAGGAATACATTCCCGACCTGTACAGCCACTTCCTGGACATCAGCCTGGAAGCTCACATGTATGCCTCCCAGTGGTTTCTTACACTTTTTACTGCAAAGTTCCCCCTCTACATGGTCTTCCACATCATCGACCTGCTTTTATGTGAGGTATGTGTCGGAGGCCACAGCACTTTGGGGTTCTTACAGTGTCCTTTCCGTGACAGCAATCAAAACAGAATTTGTTCTGCTCAGTCATTTAGTTTCAGTGCTGGGAAATCCAGGTTTACGTGACTCTTCTTGGGCTGAAGCTAATGGTCATGTTTTAGTAAAGGCACTCTCTGCTAAAACAAAAACAATGACCTGTAGGTATGACATTTGTGTTAGTTGGTATTAGGTGTGCCTGATTTTTTGAGGATCAAAACGGATTTCATAAAGCAGAGGTCTCTTTCTCATGTAAAGAAGTAGGAGGTTGGCAGTAACCGTCCTCCCCAAGAGTGTGACTCACCGTTATGGCTGATCAGAGCTCTAGCCACAGTATCTCTATTTTAAGCTAGAAGGGTTGAGGATGGGAGAGGGTGCATACCCTCTGAAAGAGGCTTCTTGAAAGCTCCAGCTGCATTTCCATTTACCTCTTAATTGGTAAGTGGAAATGAACTTACATACGCAAGAGAACATTTTTTTCTCAAATATTTTATTTATGTATATTTTTAGACAAGGAAAGGGAAAGAGGGAGAGAAACATCAGTTGGTTGCGTCCTGCATGTGCCCTGGCTGGGGACTGGACCCACAACCTATGCATGCCCTGTGGGGATCGAAGTACTGGTCAGGGCAAGAGTTTTGTTTATTTTACACTTGGTATGAATTTGCTATGAATTGGAGGATCTGTTGCTAAAAGTAGGTAGATGTTAGTGCACAGCCTTGCCACAGCATGGTTTCAGGTGTTGGGGATGGGTATGTTTAATAAAAAATAGTTTCAAAAATATATTTTTATTATAGAAACTTAGAACATATAAGCAAAGATATTTAAAGATACTTCTGATCTTTGAAGACTTTGGTATGTGTTCTTTCAGCCTTGTATGTATATATGTGTGCATACATAATTTCTATATGGAATAGTTTTCTTCATATGGGATATTATGTAATGTATTTAACAGGTCTGTATATATTTTAAAACATAATTATATGATATATACTACTTGGTAGCCTTTTTTTTTCATTTCATGTACTTGAACATCTGTAGACACATAAACATCTACACCATTTTTCTTTTTGTTTAATTGTAATATATGCTAACATGAAAATTCATTAAAGAATTTGTACCTTCTACCCAACTTGAAATACAAGAAATAACATCACCAGATGTACCATTATTCTTACTTGCTGCCAAGCATCCTACTACTCGAATGTACCCTAATTATATAACCAATTCCTAATCTCAAACCTTCGAGTTTTCCAGTTTTCATTATTATTAACAACCATTTGGTAAGTGATTAGGAGCCCAGTGGCATGCTAAATAATTTAAATGAACTTTTTTAACTAGCTCAGGAAATGGAAACTGAGGTCTGAAGCTTACATGGTATAATTTGATCAGCAGCTGTTCGCACCCCCCCCCCCCATATGTCCTGTGTCCCCTCCACCCTCAACCCTCAGGATGGTGACATGGAGGAAGGCCAATCCAAGGGAGCCCTGGGCAGATTCAGGTCTGGGTCATGGGGCTCCCAGTGATGGCTGTACCCCCAATGGAGCTGCCCAAAATGAATTTTATGACTCTTGTGTTTTGGTTGAAGTATAGAATACTTTGGGAAAGTGTTCTTCTTGAATGTTGAGATGGGGCTAGAAAAGCTCTCTCACAATAAAGAGAGCCTGGGTCTAGTCTGCCTGACGGCATTTCTGTGGTGACTCTAATTTTTATTACCCAAGGCATTTTCAAGATACTGCATTTTTTAGTGTTTTGTAATTTCTCTAAAAGACAAATGGCTTTATTGTCCAGATACAAACATTGAAAATGTTGTTTTGTGTTTTCTTTTGTAGGGATTAAGTGTTATTTTTAACGTCGCCCTTGGATTATTAAAGGTACACATTTATTCTCAAGCTGCGTTATCTGGCATTCTCTGTTGCAGTAGCTCGGTCTTAATCTCACCCGTAGCAGCCACTGTGCTCTGACTTTGTCCTGAGGGTGGAGATGTGTGAACACCTCTGGCAAAGCGGAGAATCTCTGGGGGTTATAAAGCTGCTGGGATTAACATGCTTCTTGTGCATCTTCAAAGCAAAGAACCTCCTACACACGGTTGTATTTTCTTTCTTTCAAGACCTCCAAGGATGACTTGCTATTGACAGACTTCGAAGGTGCCTTGAAGTTCTTCAGGGTTCAGCTTCCTAAGAGATATCGCTCAGAAGAAAACGCAAAGAAGCTAATGGAATTAGCTTGCAACATGAAGGTAGAATAATTTTTGCATTAATTCCTTTCTCCTTGTTCCTTTATCCTCACAGGCAACCACTCTAACATGCTTATTCTGTGCCTTTTTATTTGTTATGCTGTTGCAAAACAACATAAGTGTTTTAAGTGTGTGCATTTTTTAACGTGTACAAATCTTCCTGTTGTATGTCACCTTCTATTCACCTTAGAATAAAACACGAGTTTTAGCCTTGCCCTGCAAGGTCTGGCACCATCTGATCTCTTGGTCGTCTTTCTGATTTCATCTCCTCCTACTTTCCTGTCTTTACTTTTTCCACTTCAGACACCCTGCCTCCTTGCTATTCTCCAGCAGGCCAGTATGTTCACCCCTCAGGCCTCTCTCTGCTCTAGCTAGTTTCTGCCTGTCATGTTCTTCTCAGTGTCTCTGTACCTTTGCTGTTGCCTCATTCAGGCTTGGGCTCGAATATCGTGCCATCAGAGCAGACTTCTCCAGTGGCAGAGTCTACAGGAGCAGCCTCCCCAACCCTTATCTTCTTACCCCACTTATTTTCCACTTATTGCTACTTCACATTATTTTGTTTATTTACACACATCCACACACACACCCCGCCAACACACACAAACACACACACACACGGACACACTAGAATTAAGCCTGTGACAGAGAGGACTTGATCTCTTTTTTTTTTTTTTAAGATTTTCTTTCATTAATTTTAGAAAGGGGAAGGGAGAGAGGCAGAGAGGGAGCGAGACATCAATGTATGGATGCTTTTCACCTGCCTCCAGTTACAGACCTGGCTGGAGACCTGGTTTGCAACCTGGTTATGTGCCCTGGCTGGGGAATCTAACCTGCGACCTTTGGGTTCGCAGGCTGGCACCTTATCCACTGTGCTACTACCCAGGGTGATCTCTTTGTTTACTTCTGAATCCCCAGCACAACAACAGCACCTGGCATAAAAATACTGGTTGAATGAGTGACTAAATGAATATGCTGTTGAATTTCTACTAAGTGGTTTTTAAATGGAGTTAACATGGATTTGGGCAAGGCTTAATTAAAAGTAGTTTCCAGCTGAAGGTTTTACCTTTTGCATTTTCATTAGCTTAAAACACTTTAATAATATATGGATCCTTTATTTCCATAGTCCAGATGGGTGGTGTCTAATTTCTTCTTTTTCTTGCCTGTGCTTCCAAGAAGATAAAACAGTTCTGGCTGCATAGCACACACATGTGCTTAGATATGTAACTCCTTTTGGCCCTGGAGAACTCTGCATGTCTGGGGTGCACTTTGGATGATACCCCCACATGCACATGGTTTTAGGGTGAGAAAGAATAATTTTTTTAAAAATTGATTCACAGCATGGAAAGCCTACAGACTCACCAGGACATGAGAGAATACGATTTTTCTGCTGGAAGGTGGGGCATGGTGTGTGCAGTGTAGTTAGTGACGGGTCATTGTGTTCTGGCAGCTGTGCTTAATACCGGCACGTATAAGGGAGGTACAGGCAGCGGTTCAGCCAGTTACTGGCAGCGAACTTCAGCCACAGTATCATCTGCCAGCTGAGAAATAAGGAAGCCCTTGGCCAGCCGTGCCCGCGTTCTGTGGGCTGCAGCAGGTGCGCGGAGCTCCCTGGGCAGTGCGGAGCCCCTCAGGATGTGGGAAAGGGCCCTGCTGTGGAATGGTTTGGAAATCCAAAACTTCTGGGTGTAGAATTTAGGAAGGAAACATTGACTCTTAACTCATTGAAATTCCATTCCGTTTTAATTTTTGAAAAATTATGGGTTGGTTTTCAAAGTTGTACGTCCTGAGTAAGGTGGGATTTGGGAATACTTTGCCTCACATACTAGTCCAGGAAACAAATAACTATTTTTCTCGTTGTCTTGTGATTTAACAATTAGTGTTGCAATTTCTGGTATTTATATAGTTTCTAGAAGTAGCTCATTTCTTCCTCACAGTACCTATGAGGTAAGTAGGGCAAATCCCGTGTGGAAACAGGCTTACGGAAGTCAGGTAACCCACCCAACTTGTACTGGCTGGGCAGTGACAGCCCTAGGCCTTCTGACTGCACATTCCCAGGGCTTTCCACGCCCGCACCTGCCTCCTGTTGCGCGTTTGTTGTGGCGATGCCTGAAATGGCCACAAGGTGGGGGTGTTGCTCAGAGAGGCCTGTGTTCCTCCCTCTGCCTGTGGATCTTCCTCTAAACCTTTGTGTTCGTCTCCACTCGCCTCTCTTTACTTTTCTCTTTTTTGTACTTTCATTGCTCCCCTTTTCCCTTTTTTCCTTTGTTTATTATGAATGTAAAATATTTATTTTTTGAGGAGTTTAATCTAAAATTTAACAACATACATCAGAATTCACTTAGCTGTCCATTGACTTTCTCTTTCTTTATAGGGCAGTGTCCCGGAATAGTAAAATTGTCTCCACCTCTCGTATAAGGTCTAAAGGGCACTTTTTAAAAATCGCCCCCCCCCTTTTAAAAGATTTTATTTATTATTCTTAGAGGGGAAGAGAGAGAGTCACAGAAGGAGAGAAACATCAACGTATGGTTGCCTTTCACCTGCCTCCAGCTGTTATGTAGGTCTTAATGCCCTGTCAGAGAGTCATTTGGAGGATTTGATGAAATTGTAGGAGTATAGTTACCTTGTTACCTTGATATTCCTATGTAAATCTCCAGTCCTTTTCATGAATAACTGAAAAGCTATGTTCTTGCCCCAAGCATTCTACAAAAGGGAGATGAGCTTGAGTAAGAATTTTTTATTTGGCAACAAAGGGCTTTGGGTTCAGTGTCTCCTTCACGTGTGAGACCTCTGTCCACCAACCACTCATACACACTACATCCTTCAACCCTGCCAAGCAGAGCTACTAACGGTCAGCTCCCACCTTGACTGGCTCCCTGTGACTCTGGCCAGGAGCCAGAGGGTTCTGGCCTTTGCAACAGTTTCTTAAGCCAGACTGGGAAGTCAGCGCCTGTCTCCCATCGGTAGCCTACTTCCTGCTCTCCGTGGTAAACGGGCTTCCTGTAAATGGCTCCTTGTTTGCAGCACGCACTCAGAGGGCGGCCTGCCGCTGACTCAGGATAAGAATGCAGATGTTAATATTAACAGGTAGTAGTCACTGTGTGCTGGACACCCTTCTGAGCTCTTTAAATGTTTTAAATTGTGTGAGCCTCAGAACAATAGTCCTTATAAGGACAGTTGTGATTTTCACAGATAAGGAATCTAAGGCCAAGGTAAGGCAGCTTGACCTTGGTCATACCGTGAGTCATCAGCAGAGCCAGGACTGGAGGCTCAGCCTGTCCGCCTGCAGCCTGGGCCACCTCATTCCCACGCAAGTCAGCGGCCACTGTGTTTCTCCATCTGTGTGGGCCTGACACCCCTGCCTATTCTGGAGACTGATCAGGAACCACCTTTCTCAGGGCAGGTGGCACATGTTTTTAAAAGAAAGCATTATCCAATTTCTGTGGCACAATGATGACACGTGATTGACCAAGGGGAAGGATTTGGGAGTAAATTCATACTTGTACCAAAGTATCAAACTGGCATGTTCAAGTGCCCACTTTCTAGTTCAAGGTTCTTACCCAGGGACATGGCTGGGCCTTGGGCAGCCTGTGAGCCCTCCCTCCGAAATGGCACACGGACCACTCTGTTGCTGCAGGCAGCGTGGGGGGTGAATTGGCCTCTCTGCTCTTTTACGGGGACGTTGCTTTCGGTGGGAGCTGTGATGCACAGGAGCCTTTCAGAGCGGCGTTGTTCCCAACAGTGTTAAGAGCTAACCCTCTGTACTCAGTGCAGTGGGGTCTGAAATTGGTTTTACCTAAATTATAAACTCAGTGTTATTCCAGGAGACAGACCCCCCCCTCCCCCCGCCCCGCAAAGTACATTTAAACAGAAAAACTTTCCAATATAATCTTTTCTGAGGGCAAAAACACCAGTGAGTGTGGCTGTGATTTCCACAGCCCCTGACAGAGTCAGCTGGCAATGGGTGTGACCAGGCCCTGGGCTGACAGCACAGCTGTACTCCTTCCTGAGTGCAAGTTCATTGTTACTGGAGTGAGAGGCAGACAAAGGAACCCTCGTACTTTTTTTTTTTTATTATTTTTAGAGAGAAGGGAAAAGATAGAGGCAAAGAGGAAGAGGAACATCGATGTATGATTGCCTTTCACCTGCCTCCAGCTATGGACCTGGCTGGAGACCTAGCTTGCAGCCTGGTTATGTACCTGGGCTGGGAATCGAACCAGCAAGCAACCTTTGGTTTCTCAGGCCGGCATCTTATCCACTGTGCCACCAGCCTGACCCTTGCACTTTTAAGAGTGGGGACTATGTCTCTACTCAGTAAGTATTTCCACGCTTACCATGGCCCAGGCCTTGGGAATTTTGCAGTGGGTAGGAGTTCCTGCCGCAGGGACTTTGCTTATTGTGATCTCTACTCTGCATCACCGTAATACCTAGTGAAGAACACTGCCCATAGCCTCGCCCAACTGTTGGGAAAATAAATGGCCCGCTGCATACTAACAAGTTTAAAAGGAAGGTCGCAGGTTCGATTCCCCAGCCAGGGCACCTAACAAGGTTGCAAACCAGGTCTCCAGTCAGGTCTGTGGCTGGAGGCAGGTGAAAAGCACCCATACATTGATGTCTCTCTCCCTCTCTGCCTCTCTCCCTTCCCCTCTTTCTAAAAATAATTTTAAAAAAAGAAAGAAAGAAAAATAAATAAATAAATAAAAGGAAGGTCGCTGGCTTTGATTTGTTCAGTATCTGATTATTGAGCTCCAATTGTGTTCTAGGCATTGAGGTGGGCACTAGAGATGAGGTGTGCTTCCTAGTGGTAAGACAGACAGTCAAGTAAGCACATAAATAAATAACTGAACTTGGACAGGTGCCATGGGGGAATTGCCTGGATGTTATGAGAATATACAACGAAAGACCTGGTCTGATAGAGGGAAGAAGGTGTCACAAAGAGGTTCCCACTGAAGTGACATTGGCGCCCTGATAGGTGACTAGGGTGTGGGCTTGTCCAGGCAGAGGGACCAGGCTTGCAGTGTGGGCTCAGTTAGAAATGTCGATGTGAAGAATGGTCAGTGTAATTTAGCATTCCTGGGTGCTCTGTGTGCATGCGCAGGGGACAGTAATGAAGGAGACACTGTTCCAACCAGGTGGCATTGCTCAGGGACAGGCTGGAAGGCACTTGCCCCCCTGGATGTGCCCCCACAAAGAGGCTTGAATTAGCGCTTTTCTCGGGGTGCCTCTCAGTTCCCTGTTCAGGCATTGGGGGGTGGTCTCTCTCGTGCCGTCTGCGCCTCAGAGCATCCCGAGCTAGTTGGCTCCAGTATGGGGCCACCCCGCTCCAGAAGTCGGGGTCAGCTGCAGGCCCCTTAGGAGCAGTGTCATTTTAGTGACTCTTCATTTGTGCTGGGGTTGAGTGGTGAGGAGTTTGAGAGAGGGGGTAAGAGACGAGAACCAGTGAGAAATGGGAGAGGGGCCCTCGCTGGTGAAGGCGGTGGGGCTGTGGGCCAGCAAGCTGCGTCTGTGTTCAGTCCTGAGCGGTGGCGCAGGGGACTGACTCGGAACCACAGCACAGACCATCACAGAGAGAAGTGAGCAGAGCCTTAGAGAAGCCCAGAATAATGGGGAGAGTTCATTTTAACAGCACTGATTTTAATTATAAAAATAACATATATTCAATGTAGAACACTTGGAAAACATGAGATGCTCATAAAGAAATGCCCATATCCTATCACAAAAATCAAAGAACCAAGTGAAATAACCAAACATGGAGGGTCCAGCATTTGTCATGTGTGTCTTATACAGGGGCAGCATTAACCTGCTGGGGAGAATGAAGAGTTTATAATAAGGGATGATGAAATATAGGAAAAATTACCCTGTAATTAGCATTTTTAAATGTATGTTTATAGGGGAAATAACATTAATTCTTTCTGACTGCGGCATGAATGAAAAGTTGGAGAATCCTGAAGATTTGTGAAAACGTTTGTAGGATTTTGGTATCAACATGTTTTTTTTGGATAAAGTACCAAAGGGAACCTCATGTCTATCTTCCTTGTCATTGACCCAGACTGGGTTTGCCTTCCACAAACCTCATTTAGTTTCTGTTCCTCTGCAATTGATCTGTGAGGACTGCTTATAACTTTACTAATCACACACATGTCTTATTTAGGTGCTTTCTTTGTGTGTCACATGTACAGTGAACAGTTACCCCGACATGGGCCTTAAACCGCAGAAGGTCTGAGTTTGAAGGTGTTGCCTCACCCGGTGTTCTGTGGGCATCTTCCGCAGATGCAGCCGCCGCGTAGTGCTCTGTTCGCAGCTCCTCCCTGCGGGCAGCAGCCGGACCTGGGGATGGGCTCTGGTTGAAGCAGACCTTTGGCATCCTGACGAGGACGGGTGTCCACAGAGCCCGTGGGAGAAAAACAGCAGGCAGTGCGAGTGGCAATGGAAAGGGGCGAATGGTTCAGGGTGTTGGAGGTGCTGCAAACTTGAGCCCGTCCGTTGCCTTTAGACCTTGGTTTTTTCACCTGTAAAATGAAGTTGACTAGCCTAGTTCAGCGTTTCTTAATTACCTGCAACTTGGCAGCAGAAACTTAAGAGTCAGCAGAGTGTTGATTATTGAAGCTTTGGGAAGGGATGAGCTTTAGCTTTGTAATCATTCCTGAAGTTGCACATACCTGTTGGATCGGTTTTGTATTTCTCATATTTCACGATTATTAAAAATGCAGTTTTAAAAACAAGCAAAGAGGATGGGTTAGTGGTTTAGAGAAAGGAATCCGAAGGCTAAGAGTTGCATCTTGAAAGGGTGCCTTTGGTTGGGTCCAGAATGGGGAAAGGGAAGAGCTCTCCAGCAGGAGGAGGGGAACAGCCTGTTGGAAGAAGGAGCGCGGAGAGAGTAAGGAGAAAAGATTTCCTAGAGAGGAGGGGAGTGGATGATCACAGTAAAGCTTGAGAGTCAGGGAATTTGGGAGTTTAGTGGGGAGAGATAGAACCTACTGGATAGAGAGAAAAAGAAACCATGTGAGGGCCTTCAGGAGGGTTCTTTCTTTTTTTTTTAGATTGTATTTATTATTTTTAGAGCGAGGTAGAGAGACATCAGTGTATGGCTGCCTTTCACCTGCCTCCAGCTACAGACCTGGCTGGAGACCTGGCTTGCAACCTGGTTATGTGCCCTGGCTGGGGAATCGAACCAGTGACCTTTGGGTTCACAGGCCGGCTTCTTATCTACTGTGCCACCAGCCAGGGCCTAGGAGGGTACTTTCTATAAAGTAGTCAAAGCAAAAGTAATTTAGAGAGGCACAAAGCAGTGGAAGTAAGGTACAGGCCTGCAGTTGCAACGGTTGTTGGTAAGAAAAGCTTGAGAGAAAGAGGACGGTCGTGAGATGAGGTGGAAGAGCAGCCAGACAGGTGGGCAGTAGAACCGTGTTTCGAAGGGCAGAGGGACTTGTGCCTGTTGGAAAGCAGCGCAAAGGGAGCTCCTAGGAGAGAAGGGAGTTGATAGGGAAGGGCTGCAGCTTGGACCTTGGATGGAGCCTAACTCCTTGGGTTCAAATCGCAGACCTGCCTGGCATTGAGTAACCTCAAATTACCGTAACCTCCTTATATTTCAGTTAATTTGTGTACAACATGAGGATGATAATACTATACTTGTAGAGGTGACTTGAGGTCAGAGATTTCAAGCACCCGGCTAAATAAAACAGTGGTGGTGGTGGTGGTGGTGGTGGTGGTGGTGGTGGTGGTGGTGGTGATGATGATGGACAGTAGCACAATAGGACCCAGAACTCAGGAAGGAGGAGCTGCCTATAGGTGCTTCTTCTACGACTGATAGTAAAAATATTAGGAGCCGATTATCCCCAACAGCACTTTGGACACAATAGTTGTTGAGTGAATTTTGGGTCCTGGACTATGCCCCACCCTGATGATTTCCCTCCAAAGCCAGGCAACTCCACTTCCATAGTGACTGAGGATGGCCCGGGTCTTCAGTGAAGCCCCGAAGCACCCACCACTGCCTGATATTTTTTAATATGTGCTGTGATTTATCCTACAGATTAGTCAGAAGAAGTTGAAAAAATATGAAAAGGAATATCACACCATGAGGGAACAGCAGGCCCAACAGGAAGACCCCATTGAGCGATTTGAGGTTGGTTTGCTCGTGGCCAGTGCATGTGAAGACTTTCCAGCTGCTCCCGTCCTTGTGCCTGTCACAGCTTTGTTGAGTTATGTTTAAACGTCAGTTCCGCTGGCTTTGGTTCAAGTTTCAATTTGAGTGGCAGATGAGAAAACAAGTTTGTTTTGCTTCTAACCAGATGCCCAGTTTGTTCCAGTTTAGTGGCCTTTCAGCACATGAGAGAGATAGCTGCTTGACAGGTCACTTGAATCGGTTAAGTGTTGCTTGGTGATTGACCAGCCACGTCTCCCTCAATTTCCATGGGACTCAGGAAGTAGTGTTGGGGGTTAGCCCTGAGGAGGTGTCATTTCCATTTGATTTGTATGTGCCTATAACTGCTCCCTTTAACCCTTCAGCGGGAGAACAGGCGTCTACAGGAAGCGAACATGAGGCTGGAACAGGAAAATGACGACTTAGCCCATGAGCTGGTGACCAGCAAGATTGCGCTGCGAAAGGACCTGGATAACGTAAGTGACTTGTCTGGTGGGATGCACTGTATCCAGCACCCGCCTCCCCCTCAATCATGTGAGATCCTTGAACTTGAGTGCTTGTTGGTTTGGTTAGTGACCCCTTTTGGATGGGCTCCACTCAGCATTCTTTCCCTCCTTTCCCTCGGGAAGCCTTGCTTGCCAAGCTGTTGCTCCTTAGCTACACAGCCCTTGAACTTCTTTCTAAACGTTGCTTGATTGAGAGACCTTCTGGCTGATTTTTGTGCTGTCACAGTTGGCGGTGGCATTTAATCACTATGATTTTCCTAACTTCCCGCTGGAACAACAAGAGATTTTATCTTGCATATTCTGTGCCTGTTGGCTAAAGCACTGCGGACTGTGGTGAAGCTCAGTGCCGGAAGCTTGATTCCGTCAGTAATTGCTGTTGGCAGATGTGTGCTTTGCTTCTCCTGACTTAACACATTTCACGTGATGGCTTTGCTGGTGGGAGGTTGTCCGTTTTCTGTGCTCCAAGCTCCTCTTAGAGAAGTGCAGTCCCTCATTTGTGGTTTAGGTTAGAGGTTCACAAACAGCTTCTGTAAGGGGATAGCTAGTAAATCTTTTAGGTTTTATAGGCCATGTGGTCTCTCTTGGTACTATTGAACGCTACTGCCGGTGCAGACCCTGCCGGACACAGTAAGGGATGCGCGGGGCACTGTGCCGATCACGCCTGCCCTGTCAGAATTGGTGGGTTTGGCGCATGGGCTGCAGTTGCCAGCACCTACCTTAGATCTCCTGTCAGGCTCCTCAGACCACTTTTCTGCTCACTGGTGTCCCGGGGCTCTAGGACTAGGCTCAGGCTGTGGAAGGTTATTGAGTCCTGGGTGACACAGTGAACCCCATAGGGTCTGTGACCTTCACAAGACGCTTGACACCCACCCAGGTGTGTGTTGAAAATACTGGTTCTTACTACTTCTCTTTAGAAATGGAATAGTGGAGTAAAAACATTTAAACAGGCCTTGATTCTAATCCTAGCTACTCAGCTTTCAAATAGAAAAAATACTGGGGGGAGCAGGTACAGGATAAATGCTGTGCCCCAGGGTATAGTGAAAATTCCACGACTTTATGGATATGAAAAGTCCCCCCACCCCAAAAAATAAAATAAGATCAGGCACAGGCAGTGTCACTTCCCTCTGCCTGTTTCATTGTCAGCTGCAAATAGCCAGTGTATCTGGGAAGGCTCCTTTTTCCAGTTTCTGCAGGGAGGGCACTTCAAGGTCATGAGCCCTCGGTAACCAGAACCTGGCCATCTCACTGATTTTTGGTTCCCCGCAGCCTGCTCGTCAGGGTCGAGGTTCTGCCCCCAGCGTGCCCTGTGTTCTTTGTGAAAACACTACATGAATCCCTCGCTCACCAGTCAGACATTTCTGCCAAGGCGGGGTGCAAAAGAGAGAGAGTCCTGGACAGGAGCTGTGTGTGTTCCCCAGTGAAATTATGTTGAGGGTCCAGGTGGATTTTTAGTTGGCATCACTGTTGCTACACTTCCTCTGTTCCTGGAGCCTTGACCCCAGACATTATAAACCTTTTCCAGGTTGTCTCACCTGGACATAGTAGTCAAAGAACTAGGTTACCTTCCTAGTAGCAGATTTGAGAACTAGTAAAAAATAGTATGGATTCCCCTTCGCTGAGGATCTGTGTAAAGGCACCGTGCTAATAAGCACTTCGCTAAACCCGACTTTACCTCAGCCTGGTAAGGACAGTAAATGAGCCCCACTGATGGATGGGGACTGTTTTTTTAAGTCGGAAAACTTGAGACTCAGGGAGAGGAAGGCACCCTGTTAGAAACAGAGCCAGGACCCTGACCCAGCCCAGGCCTTTTCCCCGATGCTAGTGTCTCCAGAAGAAATGTGGAACAAACAGCTCTGGTCCGGTGTCGGAACTGCGTCAGAAACATGAGTGCAGGAGGACTGCTGATTGTGTTCCCTGGCAGCTGATGTTTCTCGAACGCCGACAGCAAAGTGTTGCTCTGAGTGCTTTGTATTTACCATGTTACCAATCGCCATAACAACCCGTGTTGTATAAGGGATATGGCTATGGTTCCCCTTTGGACTGGTGAGGAAACTGAGGCAAAAACACTTGTTAGTGGCGGAGCCTTCAGATTGAGACCCAGAGGGCTTGACAGCAGAGCCCATGCTGCCAACCCAGCTTGGAGGAGGGGGCACCTGGTAGCCTGCGGGGCTCCAACTATCACACCCGGGTCCCCTCCTCCAGCCACCTGCAGTGCCAAGAAGACAGACCTTCCCAACCCTGAATGTTGAGCCCCTTTCCAAGTTCTTACCTTGTTTTTTTTTTTTTGGAGTCATTACTGAAAATGAGGTTGTGAAGTGAAGGACTAAAGTGGCCTTCTCACCTCTTTTTGGACTTATAGGGACTCATGTTTTTGAAAGAACTTTACTTTTTTCAACTCTCCCATTTCTGTAACCTAGAGAAAAGTTCAGATATGTGGCTGATAGGGTTTCCAGAACCCTCTTTGTATTTCCGGGCGGTTTTACATCACTTTTGTTACTCCTGGGCTGTCACTTTTCTTCCTCAGCACAGCAGCTGCTGAGAAATCCCAGCAGAGAGGGAACGCAGGCCAGGCCCGGGCGCAGGGCTGGCGGGCGCAGGGCTGGTGGGCGCAGGGCTGGCGGGCGCAGGGCTGGCGGGCGCAGGGCTGGCGGGAGCGTGCCTGTTGGAGCATCAGTCTTGGCTTCTCGGGGCCGGAACACGGGTGGGGAGAGCCTGCCCGCCACATCAGCACATGGGCTGCTCCGCCGACTAGTTCTGACCTTGAGCAGCTTGCTAAACCCGACCCATTGAATTACTGTGGCCTCTTTATTAAAAGTTAATCAGCCCTGTACCCAAAGGTCTCCTCAGTTCTGCGTCTGCTCCACTGGCCCATCGTGTCCTTGTTGCCAACACCTCTGTCTCAGCTCCTGCAGCCTCACATCCTGGAAGCCTGGGTGTGGGAGCCCTCCAGCCTTGTGCCTTTCAAAAATGTTTGCCTGTTTCAGGTCATTTGCATTTCTCTGTGAGTCCTAGAATCCATTTGTCCGCTTCTAGAAATAAAGCCTTTCAGGAATTTGGGTGGGGTTGCATCTGTAAATCAACTTGGGGTCAGTGAACATCTGAACAATAATTAAACCTTCCAATCCATGAATATGTTATAATTTTCATTTATTTGGGTCATTTTCAATTTTACTTTTTTTCTTTTTTAGTTTTCAGATTACAAAATTTGCACATTTTATTGTAAAGGTTTTTTTAATTACATTTTCCAGTCATTTATTGCTAATTTCTAGGAATACAATGGAATTCATGACCTTATATCCTGTGTCCTTGCTACCTAAATTTATTTATGATTCTAGTAGCTTTTTGGTTGTTTTGTTTTTTTAAATTTTCCACACATACAATCATATCATCTCTGAATAAAGGCAGTTTTACTTCCTTTAAGTCTTGATTCCTTTTTCCCTTGCCTTCCTGGCCTCACTAGGACCTTCAGAACCACACTACGTGGTGAGTGGGCCTCACTGCCTTCTTGCAGGTGTTCGCCGGAGCTTTTCACAGGTCAGGCTGCAGAAGTGCGGCTTCCTTCCTGCCTGGGAGAGGCTTCACATGCTCCTCCTGCACCTGCTCAGGTGGTTACCCGCTGCTTCTCCTGATTCTGTGAATACGGCAAAGTAGTGACTTTTCTTTGTAAAGCAAGCTTGCACTCCTTAGAAATGTGGGATTTCTATTTTTTTCATTAAAGGTTTATATTAAACACTTTTATGTTTATAAGGCATATTTGTCTAGAGTTTCTTTAATGATTTTGTCTAGCTTTGATATCAGGATAATGACTGGGAAACTGTTCCCTCCTACTTTCTTAAGTACTTTATTTAGAATTGTTTCTGGGTTAAATCTTTGATTTAATTCCCAAAGGAAGCCGCTTGGGCTTGGAATTTTCTTAGGAAATTATGAATAATTTTCTGCAAAGAAAAGTTATGCAGTTTATTTTCAGATGGTGCTAATCAGATTTTTTAATTCTAATGATCTCTTTTAATAATTTCTGTCTTTCCCATAATTTATTCACTTCATTTTAATTGTCAGATGTGTAGGCATAGAGTCATTGATACTTCCTTATCTTTTAATGTTCAAAAGAACTGGCGAGATGTCCTCTCTTTCATTCCTGATCATTTGTTGTGCCTTTTTCCTTAATCAGTCTTAACTAGGAAATTATCCGTTGTTTTGATCTCTTCAAAACCCAGCTTTTGGTTTCATTAATGTTTATTTTATTTTATTGACTCCTGTTTTGTTTAACTTTTATTTTGGCTTAATTTGCTTTTTCTAAGCTTCTCAAAGAGGAAGCTTGATCATTGAGGTTTGGACCATTCTTCTTTTCTACAGTAAACATTAACTCGTAAATATCCCTGAAGCAATACTTCAGCTGCGTCCACACAGTCATATATGCTCTGTTTTTATTCTCATTTAGTTCTTGTGATTTCTTCTTTGACCTATAGGTTAATTATTAGTGTGTTGTTTAGTTTCCAACTATTAGGGATCTTTCTAGTTGATTTCTAATTTAATTCAGTTGTGATCAGAGTACATTTCCTTTATGATTTTAATCATTTTAGACTAGATAGATACTTAATTGGAAGGTCAACCATAGGTCTTTGGGTGCATTGTCGCATATGCTGCTGGAAAGTGCGTGTGTGTATGTGTATGTGTGTTGTAGGGGGTTGGAATGTTCTATAAACATCAGTTCCGTCCAGTGGGTGAGTGGTGTCAGGTCTTCCATGGACCTGCTGGATTTCTCCCCACTGTGCTGTCCCTCCTGAGGCAGCAGGGAGGCCTCTGCATTTACTGGGTTCTCTTTTCTGCTCTGTTGGTTTTCATTTCCTGTCATTGGAATTTATGCATACGTTTCTGATCGTTACATCTTCTCAACGGAGACACGCTTTATTTCATGAAATGTCCCTCTCTGTCCCTGGTAATCCTCTGTCCTGAAGTCAGCTCTGTCTGACACCAGCACAACCACTATGACCTCCATGGCATTGCATGATGCAGCCTTTTACTTTGAACACATCTGGGCCTTTATGTTTAAAATAGATTTTCGTAGCCAGCATATGGTTGGGTTTTGCTTTTTTTTCCCCTCACTGAGAAGATGCCTTTTAATAATTTTTAGATAGCGAGAAAGGAAGAGAAACATCCATGAGAGAAAGAAAGATCTGTGTGTTGCCGTCCGTATGCACCCCAACTGGGGATCACACCTGCAGCCTCTGGTGTAAGGGATGGTGCTCCAGGCACCTGAGCCTCCCGGCCCTGATGGGTCTTTCTTAATTCAGACACACTCCCTTTAATCGGAATGTTTAGGCCAATTACATGTAAGGCAATTATTTCTATAGTGGATTTAAGTCTGCCACCTTGTTATTTGTTGTATTTGCCTTTCTTTTTTTTCTCCTTTTCTTCCTTCATGATTTCGTTTCACCTGTGCCTTGTTGGCTGTTCAGAGCTCTCTCCTCTCCGGAGCTCTGCCCGAGCTTCCAGCCTCCTCGGTGTGTCTGCCTCCTTCCCGCACTGAGGCCTGTTGTGTATGGCCTCTCGCCCGGCCCCTTGGTCCCCGTGTGCCTCTAGGCAGATGCCAGGGCTCACCTTGTGTCTCTTTTTCTCCCAGGAAATGCGGGTCCACGTTTACTGTTTACAGTGTCTGGAATCAGTAGTTTCATGTATTCTGCCCAGCTTTTTGCTCACAGTGGGAGGGTAAGTCTGGTCCCCTTTGAGCCTTTGTGACCAGAAGTGGAAGCCTGGATTTATGCTGTTAGCACTGGAGTGGGCCGTGCAGCACGCAGTTCCCGCCAGAGCGGGCCCAGTGGTGAGGGCGGCGCTGTAGTGACAGCACAAGGGCTAGGCTTGGTGTCAGGCCACCTGAGTGTGGATTCCGGCTGTGCTTTGCGTTGTGAGGACTTGGGTTGTCAGGTGGGCAGGGAAGACTTAAGTGAGGAGAGTTTGTGACCCGGCTGACATGTACGTCCTAGTAACAGCCTTGATACTAATTGTCAACTGCCGTGGTGGTGGTGGCTGGTCAGTGAGAGCAGATCATGGGTCGTTCTGTTGATAAAGTAGAATCTTTTAACAGGGATTCATTCTCCTCACTCGTAGCTTCCTGTTGTTTCTCATTTCCCTTTTGATTTCTGCTGGGGGCTGAGGAGATGATAAGCCACCCTGAAGAAAGGACAGGCCTTACCTGTAGTTCCCCACCTAATTGCGTGATGACAGTTTGCCAGTAATTAGTAGCTTTGGGTGTTTTTATGTCATGCCCTTCTCAGTTCTCCATTGAAGGCCCCAGCCCTCTGGAACCTGTTCCCCCAAAGAAGATACATCGGAGGACCTGTGGCCAGGGGAGAGCGCAGGGCTCAGTTCCATTGCGTCAGCCAGGTGTCCCTCCAGGAAAACCTCCGCCCGTTGTCACAGGTGGTCGTGTACAAGGAGCCAACCAAGACCCTCCGCGTCTAGTGCTCTGCGGCTGGGAGCCATCACCTGTTTCCCGGGCCGCCCTCTGCCATGCTGCACTCATTCATTCTTCAGTTACCCTGGAATGTCCCATGTCGGGCACTGTAGCATTCTCACTTGGGCCTGCAGATCTGCCCTCCAGACCCCTGCATGCTCTTGAAAAAAGCTGGAGTGGAGGATGGTTCAGATAATAAAAACAGTGCCGGGAAAGGGGTGGCTTCCTTTATCAAGTGACGAAGGGAGCAAAATGCAGAACTTGCGTGATGAAGCAGAGGAAATACTGAGTTTGGAGGAAGAGGACAAGAATGTATTACGACTATTAATGACGACGACAGCCACCTTCTATTGAGTGTTGACTCTGGGCCGAGCTCTTTCCACAATTTATCGCTCAGGTGAAGGGCCTGATGCTCTCAGTGCCTGGGCCAATGGCGCATGGCCAGGGGAGCGGTGGGAACTGAGCCCAGGCTGTCCGGTGCCAAGGGCCGTGCTCCTTACCACTGCCCTGCACTACCTCTGGGGCAGAGACGGGTCCAGCACTTGGGCACAAGTCTAGTCTCCATGTGGTCTTAGGCATATCATCCCCCACCCCCATCCTCACCCCCGCATCCCCCATCCAGATCACAGCTTCCCCTTCATCTTAAAATGGGATTGTGTTGGGTGATTCACACCCTTAATGGTTCTCAACTCTTGTTTGGTGTCAGCATCTCTTAAATGTTTCAGGCTGAGGAAAAGGCAGATGCGCTGAATAAGGAGCTGCTTATGACCAAACAGAAGTTGATTGATGCAGAGGAAGAGAAACGACGGCTGGAGGAAGAGTCTGCCCAGGTAAGGGAGCTCCACCCCTCCTGTCACTGAGTCCTGCAGGTGCTCCATGGCTGGCACTGGAGAACCTGGAGCCAGCAGCTCCCGTTTCTCTCCAGAGGCCTCTTCTATTAAGTGGTTAAAGCATAATGGTTCTTAATAAGTAAAGCGTGAGAGGCAACAGTGGGTCAAAGCCCATCTTTGGTTGGGGCAGGAGAAATGCTGTGTGTCAGAGAATAGAGTTAGCATTTTTGCAGAGGGAAAACGGACATAAACGTCTGGCCGGCTCTTCCTGGCCTGTCACTGACATTTCCCCGCAGAGCAAACCCTGGAAGGCTTGTCTGCACCAGCTGTGCCATCTCTGGGGCGTAGACACACGACCATGGAAGGAGCTCTGGGTGCTGGTGCCCGGGCAGTGCCCCGCCCCCTCGTCCGTAGGGGTCGCGCGCTCTGGTCCCAGTCAGGGTGGCCTGAGGTGCGGGCACTGCGGGCTGCTCCCTGAAGAAGTCCCGTCCTCGATGTCCTCAGCGCAGGCCTGACCTGCAGGTCGGTTGCCGTAGGCAGGGAGGGACTTGAGGGAAAGCCCAGCCTCTGGGTAGTTCTGTAAGTACTGATTGTCCCTCCCTCTCCTGGCAGCAAGATCCAAGGGTAGTGCTGCCCAGAGGGACAGAAGCGGGGCTGAGTTAGAACCCTTCCAGTGTCAGGTCAGGCACTTTTTAGAAAGACCTTTATATTTCCCTTAAAATGTTCACTTCAGCTTTTTTTTAACTTATACAGTTAAAAGAAATGTGTCGGCGGGAACTCGACAAGGCAGAATCTGAGATTAAAAAAAACAGCTCCATCATCGGTGACTACAAGCAGGTGGGTCTGTGCACCCTGGAATTGGGCCGTAAGCCCCAGCATCCCTGCTCGTCCGCACCAAACGTATCCCTTCCTCACCCAAGAGCTCCGGCTCTGATGCCGGTCACCTCACTGCCCGGACCACTTACCTTGCTGGTTCTCAACTGTAGCCAAAGGGAATCGCCATGCTCCCGGGTCATGTTGGTGGAGGACCAGGCATAGTGAGTGCCCAGCCTGCATGTAGGCACAAGTGAAGCCACACTGTTCCTGTGAGCGTATTTCAGGTTGAAGTCAAGGCCTTAGGGTCACGTGTGGTCACATGTGGTTGTGTGGTGCAGACCCAGTTCTCTTCCTGCTCTTTGCATTTTAAGGGCATGATCTGGTCTTGTCCCAGCCTGTCCTGGGCCCTGCACTGGCTCCTGAGCCTGCACGTGTCTGGAAGTCAGTGGCCACCAAGCAGAGTGCTGACAGGTTCCTGCAAGGCCTGGGCCCAGGGGCACGGAGGGTGCTGCCGGGGCCTCTGCTGGCCCCCACGCCTTGGCCTGTCCAAGTGGTGGCAGCATGCTCCACCGCCACCGCAGAATCGTCCCTGTCCCCAAGGCTGCAGGTAGTGGCACTGCTCATTTGATACCGTTTGTTCCTTTAGATTTGTTCTCAGCTGAGTGAAAGATTGGAGAAGCAGCAGACCGCTAATAAAGTGGAAATTGAGAAAATTCGGGTAAGTCTTCCTTTACAAAAGGAATTTTGTACGACCTCACTCAATGAACGGCTTGTAATCAGCACAGCAGATTTGGAGGTTGGGGCACTTTGATTTCAGAAGTGACAGAACCTGTCCAGTACCTGATCAGGCACCTGTCGTGACGGCCTGGCTCAGTCACTGACAGCTGGTACTGTGCCTGCTTCCTTTGGGAGAGACACAGATGGGACCTAGGTCTCCAAATACAAGAGCCGTTGTCCCTGTAACGGTGTACAGCTCCTTCTTCTGGGGGTCTGTGAACAACAAAGCTAGTGCCACCAGGTTTCCCACTGTCGTCACATGGGAAGTGAGTGCTGCACAGCATGGAGTCTGGCGTGTGGACTTTGAGGCGGAGACAGAGGTCAGGATCCTGCAGTGTGACATGTCACTCCCACCAGCCTGTGTAGGGTGGGGACACACCCCCTCCAAACCCAATCCCATCTGCTGCCATAAAGATCCAAGTCTACGAGAACTTAAATTTCTGATGTACAGTTGTCAGTCTGGAGACTTGAGTAACTAGGCACTTCTTTCTTTTAGCTGGACTTTTATTACAGTCCTTACCACATTTTACTAAGATGAGTCATTTACTGAAAGCCCTTTCTAATGTATTTACAGCTCAGTGGGCAGGAAAGGAGGAGAGTTCTGTGCTCATGGCCATCTTTTAACCTGGAGCAGGATGACACCCAGCCCCCACCCTAAGGAGTGTTTAACCAGTGGTCACTGTTAAACAAAAGTTATTTTCTGATTCTAAAACTCATACTACTTATTACAGAACATTGGAAAACAAGGATAAATAAGCCCTGGGCAGGGCTCCTGTGGGGGGCAGCCAGCCGATCCTTCTCTCTCCACCCACCCCCCTTTCCCTCTCCTCCTCTCTCTTCTTCTCCCCACTTCCCTCCCTCCCTCTCTCCCCTCTCCCCCTTCCTGTTTCTCTGCAATCAATAGTAAACTATCTTCAGGTGAGGATTTAAAAAGGAAAAAAACACTCATACTTTTGTTACCCACAGATAACATCCCGGTTGCTAACACTTTGGTGTGTATTCCTCCAGTCTTTGTTCTGTTTGACATAGAAAATTCCCTCTAAGAATATGCACTTTTTCACATTCATCTCTGAAATTGGGACATGTTCCATAACTAATGGCTTTTTGTGGTCTAGTTGGCAGAATATTTTCATAGAGGAAATGAAATGATGTTTCTTACCCTTTGCAGCATCTTACTTTGATGAATGTGGTATATATTTTCACTGTAAAATATAGACATTTTTGTGTCCTAGTTCCCCCCCACATTTACCATTTCACCGTTATGAAAAGCCCCTGAACAAGTTCTCAGAGGCCATGTACTTCCCGTCCCAGCGCAGCATGGATGCTGGGCAGCTCTTCCCCTCTGTCCTTCCCTCTGCATTTCTGCAGTGAAATTCCTTACACATGAACCTTGTCTATGTTGCTGCTGCTTCACCCTTTTAGCCAAGGTTCCTGGATGTCAGATTACTGGATCAAGACGACAGAATTTTTTTGTTGCTTTCAATATATAACTCGGGGTGGCCTTTTCCCGAGGCTCTGTGCCCAGTTACAAAGAGCAGGGCTTCTGGAGCTGGGGGTGGGGGGCCCCCGGAGGAGAGCCCCAGAAAGGGGCTCTCATGGCTTCTAAAGGGCCAGTTTCTCCTCTTGTCTCTTCACATCTGACATTCAATTTCAGCAAAAAGTGGACGACTGTGAGCGCTGCCGAGAGTTTTTCAACAAAGAAGGGCGCGTAAAGAGCAGCAGCTCAGCTAAGGAAGTTTTAGATGAGGACACAGATGAGGAGAAGGAGACGCTCAAGAACCAGCTGAGGGAGATGGAACTGGAGCTGGCCCAGACCAAGCTACAGCTGGTGGAGGCCGAGTGTAAGATCCAGGTACCGCAGCCCCGCCCCGCCCAAGAGCTGCCTCCGCTCAGTGGGGTGCTCGGACCACGTGCCAGGGTGTCCTGGTGTGGGATGGAAACACCAGGAGGGATCTTTATCATTTCAGCTTTGACTATGGTCCTCATGGGAAGGAGCCCATTACTTGTGCATGTTTGTATATGATTTGGCCTATTTTAAGGATTGGGCTTTCTCATAATGAGAATTGTCCACCAAGCTGGAAAGTTGTTTGCTGGAGCAGAGATATGTGCTTTGAGATCACCTGGGGTTGGTCAGTAACCTCTTCACCTGTCAAGCTGCTCATCTGCAGGTGGAGATGATGGGGGTCCCTAGCTGGTCATTTGCCCTGAGGACTGAAGAAGAAAAATGCTCAGAAAGGGTATATTAAGTACAGTGTCTGAGGGCTTCCTAAGTGCCAGGTTTTATGCTCCAACTCCCGTCATTTAGCTAGCTTTGTGACTTCAGACATAATGCTTAATTTACCTGTGAGCCTCCGTTCCTGATGAAGTAATCGGGCTTATTTTGGTCATCCTGCACGGCCAGTTCCATCGGCACCGATGCTGAGTACAAGGAACCAAGTTCGAGACTAAGGCTTGGGCCTGGCCTCCCATGTCACACATGTCCACTGGGTGTTTGTTCCTTGCCAGGCCCTGTTCTAGCTAAGACTGGGCTCAGGGGACCGTCCAGGAGAGTCAAGCGAGGCATCACCAAGGCAGCAGCGCTGAGCTGTGGTCAGAGTGGACGGGACTCGGGGCTAGAGAGAGAGAAGTGGGCATTCCTGGGAGAGGGAGCCGCGTGTCGGGCAGCACAGAGTGGGCGGGGCTGGCCCAGGACAGAGCCCCAGGAAGTAGGGATGTAAGTGGGTGCTGAGCTGGAAGAGTCAGGCCCAGACTGACATGTCAAATGCCTCCCTTGGGAGTGGAGACTTGAAAGGTTCTTTCTGGAAATCCGTGATCCAGTCTCAGCTAGGGTGGAGCTCTGTCTGCCTGGTGGACAGGAGAGAAATGCTCTTTCAGGGGGTGGTTTTAATAGACTAGCAAGAAATGAAGAGTGCTTAACTAGGAAAGATCCCAGGCTGTAGGCATTCCAGATCTTTCTATGCCAGCCTGGACCAGGGGGAATTTCCAGAGGCCTCTCAAGAGTACGCCGAATACCTGTCTTGACTCGGGCTCATGGAGTCTTCCTTCCTCCTGCAGGACTTGGAGCACCATTTGGGCCTTGCCCTGAATGAGGTACAGGCAGCCAAGAAGACGTGGTTCAACCGAACACTGAGCTCCATAAAGACAGCAACTGGGGTTCAAGGGAAAGAGACTTGCTGAGAGCAGCTGCGACCTGCAGACACCATCAGGAAGCACGACACCTTTTGTTGCCTTCTTTGGCCAGATGTGTGATTCTGTGACATGTCCCAGGACCAGAATGCACCTAACTCAGACTCGTAGAACCGTTGGTAGGTCATCGGACCAGAGCTCACGGAGCAGGCGCCTCAGGGGAGGAGGCCCTTGTGGCTGCTGGCGCTAACGGGCAGCTGCTCCCACGCGCCGGAGGCAGCTCCGCAGGGCGCCCTCCAGGCCTTGCCGCCCTTGGGCTGAGCTGACACTATCCCAGTTGGGGGACAGGGGTCCTTTCAGGCTGTTGGTTTTTTCTAAACCTTTAATTTTTTTAATAGATGTCTTATATATATATATATATACATATATATTATTGTGGCGGGGTGGGTTGGGGCAGAGGGTCAGTAACTCAAGTAATTCTTACCTGCGTCAGTGCCAGTCCCCCTGGTGGACAGTAGAGAAGCACTTTGTTCTCAGTACAGGAGGGTGTGATGGTTGCAGTTTGCGCCACCTAATCCTGTTAACCCAGACAACGCACAGGTTTTCGGTTTGGCGTTATTCATGGTTCTGATCAATTCTATGCAACTCTCATGGTTCCTGTTGTTTTTTAGCGTTAGCTGCCAAAATGACTTCACGGGGCTGGTGGGGGATGACTTGACGGGGAGACTGGATTAATCATCACGTGGACAAACCCTATTTTGCTCAACGTGTCATGTGTGTATGTGTATATATATGTACATAAAACCCTTTTCCCAGTGCCCCAAACAACAGTGTTTCAAGCCTAGACTAGGACTGATCTGCACAACTTACATGGTTATTGGGGCATGCGATTTCACACAAGGTTTGCTGGGCCCTGCCCGCCTCCCTGCCACAGCACAGGGCTCGCTCACGTCCCGAGGGGCTGGCTCGGCTCGAGGGAGCGGGGAGGGTGCCGGCCTGCGTCCCTGCCTGCTGGGCCCTCCCTGGAGGGTGGCCGGCTGCGGACCTTGCTGTTTGAATGGGCTGCAAGCTCTCACTTCAAAACTAGGGAATGCAGGTTTGAGCACCTTTTTTTTGTTTTTTTTAAAGATTTTTAATTTATAGTGATGTGCTGACAGGCTGTCTTGCAGATGGTCTGTCGTCGTCTTGTGTGGTGTGGAGGTAGCTGGTTGCAAGAGGCGCTGGTTTGTACGGAGACACTCGGGTGGCTTTGTATCTTTTCCTGTTGGCTGTACTGACACTTGCTGAGGTCATCTGGGGTGACAGGGAGGTTACCCAGTGGCAACCCCTACTCTGCACACCACCCCCCTCCCCCACTTTGTGTCTTTCCTTCTCGTTCAGCTACCAAAACAGCTGTAAGCCCATCTAAAACTAGGTGCGTGGACATTGTGTTAGGGTAGTTACAGTGTGTTAACTTTATGAATTGAAATATAAACCAGTAAAATTGTATTACTATTTCTTCTGTTGGTTTTATTTTAACAGCATATTCATTAAATATTTTGGTACAAACAGCAATGCTTTGTAAAAGCCAGTTTTATCATTACGTGTTTCTGCCTTCCCCACCCCCCACCCCCAACAGAGAAGACCACCCTGTGCTGTCAAGTAAGGCATGCGAGCCTCAAGCAGCACCTCCACTCAGACCCCTTAAAAGCAACAAAGGTGGGCCCGGCCTGTAGGGCGAGCAGCCAGGCTCTGTCCTCTGGGAGGCTGGTGCCCGTGCCTTCATCGGGAGCTCTGTAGTCACGGTCACGGGTGAGGCACTGTTTGTGGGTTTGAGGCTTAGATTCTGGGAAGTTGTAAGGGTGCGGTTAAGCCTCAAAAGACAAAAGCATCTCACCAGACTTGAAGTGAGAGAGGGAATTTCCTCTCAAAATGCAGCGGGTGGTGTGTGGCCTGTGGTGGGGGTTGGGGGAGGGCTGAAGAGCAGAACGGCAGTCCAAGTATGTAGCCTGTGCTGCTAACACCTTCAGAAGTGGTGCCCAGGACAGAGCTGTCACTGAGCAAGTTCCTTTCTGTTCACTGGTGCTTCACCCACAAGCTGCCGTACCAGCAGGATGAGGCTCCCAGATCCTGTCTGTCCTTACCACTCGGTCCCCTTCTCTGCAGCAGGAAGAAGAGCGGTGCTCCCCAACCCCACCGTCCCCTCTGCCTGACCAGCCTGCCCTTCCAGGACCCAGCTACGCCAGCCTTCGGATGCAAGTGGGTGGAGACACGGAAGAAGGGAAGGTGGTGAGTGAGCCCCTGAAGCTGGGCAAGTGCCACGCAAGGGGCCTGGGCCATGCCAGGGGCACCAGAGCGCAGTGGGGATCTTTTGGCTACTCACAGGCTAGTGGGTCCATTTCTGGGATCCACCTTCCTGGCCAGCCAGGGCCAGATTCCAGAAGGACGGCCTTTTCTAGTCCCTGGAGTCCCACTGTTTAGGAATTTGGGACGCAGCAGAAATCCTCACCACTGCGGCAGTGCCAGCCCAGACTGCAGAGCCCATGCCCCCATTGTCCCCTCGGCACATGGGCCTGACTCGGCTCAGATGATCCTAGCTCTGGGGCAGGCCCCGAGTTGTGTTGAGACCCAGGTTAAGAATAATCACCTGTACACCAAGTGCTGCAGCAGGTGTGTGGGATCCTGCAGGAACAGGGTTGGTTTGTTTATTGGCAAGGAGACAACTTCCTGCGCTGACAACTAGGGGATTTGCTGGATTCTGGAGCTGAAAGGAACAGCCGTTCGGTTTGCACCGGAGTCTGTTGAGGCAGCGCAGTGGGTGGGAGATGAGACTGGCCCAGTAGGGAGGTTGAGGCTGGCCAGGCTGAGGCTTTTGAAGGGGAACCACTGGAGAGTTTTAAGCCAATTTCCTTAAAAAATCTTCTGTAAGTTTCCTGTCAGTCCTTTAGGAGGAAATATTGTTTCTTCTGAATATTTCCTCCTAAATGAAGAGAAGGGATTAAGGAAGCTGGATTTGAGAAAACTTCCTAAAGACTTGAAACTTGATGAGAAAGGGGAAGAAGATAAATGGAGCTTTCAATGTGTGGATTTGCAGTCACCAGAAAATGCAAGTTGGAGATGCTCAGAATCTACACCCTCAGGAACTGCAGGCACCCCCCTCCCCCCCCCACCCCACCCCGCAGCTGAGGCTGCTAGCCCCCATGCACTGTAGGAGATTGCACAGCATTCCTGGCCTCTGCCCATCAGATACCAATAGCATAGCCCTCCCCACCAGTTTTGGGGGCAGGGACAGGAATTCCCCCTGGTTGACAACCCTATTTTGGCATATAGGCTGAGGCTCGGAGTGGGAACACAGGCCAGGGGTTGTCCAGGTTACACAAGGGCGGGTTAGGGTTAGGAACTGCCATTCATAGGGAGGAGAGGCTGTGGGCGCTCAGAGAACACGAAAGCTCTACCATGGGGTGAGGGCAGGACCAGGAAGGCTCGTTGGATTGGGTGGCTGGGAAGCTGCTGGTGCTCAGGGTGGATGCGGGTGGGGGAGGAGGAAGCAGGGAAGTGGGGAGTCGTGAGAACTGGAAGAGCATGAGGCTTCAAGCTGGGAAACTCCGATCCTGGTTCTGACTGCAGCCATCTTTCTTCCTTGACTGCTCTCGGGTTACTCACAGGGTGAGGACACCCGACAAGCCGAGAGCCCGGCTAGCTAGCCCTGTGGCACCTGAGCAGATCTCTCGAGCCTTGTTACTAGCTCTCGGACTGGGACGGGGCAGCTCAGAATGAGACAAGCGGCACCTGCTGTCAAGTGGCAGGAGCAGCAGTGAGAGGGTCTCCCAGCTCTGAACTTACCCAACAGCTGTGAAAACTGGAATCTGCCACAGGGGAGTGGCTGTCAGTTGATGAACGCGTGAAGAGTTGCTTGCTCAGAGGTGCCTGGTGCTGATACTGGGATTCAAATCTAAGGTCCATGGATGGGGGTGGGGGTGGAGGGGTCAGAGAAGAGGACCGCACAATAGCGGAGACACTCGTTCCAAGCTCCTTCCCCATTTTATAGGTGAAGAAACTGGGGCCGCAGAGAGGTTTCTGGCCCAGGCAACAAGGCTAAGATGTTAACCCACATCTCTCAACGCCCAGTGACCAGCACCTCCCTGCAGGTAGCTCACCTGCACTGCTGGGGCCAAACCCTGGGCTCCGCAGGCCACCTTCAGCGCACACCTCACCGAGCCTCTCCCCAGCTGTGCAGGGTGTTGGGCGCCCGTCTGCTGTGCAGCTGAGCTCTGGGTAAGCTCTGCTCCTCCAGCCCGTTCCTCTCCCTCCTGACATCAGAACACCCCTGTGAGTTGTGATGTGATTTTCAGATTTGAAAGTAAAGGTGAAAAGCCTGCCTGTGATCTCAACCTCTTCTATCAGGTACCCCACCACATCTTTCTCAGGGTCCAAGTGCAAGGAAATCTGGCTCCCCTCAAGCCCACAAAGGCAGGCATGAGGATGGGATAGGGGGCATGTTCTAGCATGGTTGTAAATCCAAATTGATGGGGTACCAGGGAGAAAGTGGGCCCCGAGTTAGAAGATGAAGCAGAAACACCCAGTGCCTTTGTCCGCACAGCTCCGGGCTTAGCTGCAAGGCACAGTGCTGTGACCTTGGACCCCAAGCGGCCTGGCTGGGGGAGGAGTGGGAAGAACCACCTCGGCTTTGCTGTCAAATTGCTGTTGCCAGTTTAGGTGCTCCACCCTCAGGCATGTTCTCTCTCTGAACCTTCTTAGCATGCTGAGTGCCAGCATCTGGGTCAAGCCAACTCTAAGAAGAGGGGGTGAGAGGATTAAGAGTGGAGTGTGTGAAAGCCACCTGGTCAGTTCTTAATTTCCAGGTTCAGTACCCATAACTCACCGCCTGCTGTGCTGGGTTCCAGGTTGAGGTGGTCTGAACTTGTGCACCATGGTTTGCAAAGAGGACCATGAGCAGGAAGTAGGTCTCGGCCCCTCTCCCCTTTGCTGAAGGGGACATCCTGCCACAGGGACTGAGCCATTGAGTCCTTAAGGGCCAGGAAAGTGGTCATGCCCTTGACCCTTTTTATCAAGAGTCAGTCAGCATCATCATGGAACCAGGGGTCCTGCTTTTGAGACAGAAGCTTTTCTTTTATTCATCCAAATGGGGAAAACGCAACACGTCAGGTCATTACAGACGGGCAGTCTATGGCAGAGTCCAGCGTAATCAGTGCGAAGGTGCTGCCTGTGGGAGTCGGGGTGGCAGAGTCCCCTTGGATAGAGGCCAGGCATCTCTGGGCGAGGCACTGGTGACAGTCCACACATGCAGGCTGCTGCTTCAACCACGCCGACAGTTTAAGAGTTTAGAGTCCAACACGTCATTGCCCCAAGGAGAAAGTCCATGGTGCTAGCAGTTTCCAATGTCTTTTTCTTTTTTTAAACATAATACATAAAGTTATTGCCAAGGACTCTGCACTGCAAATTACACTATTTACACTTGCATGTTCAGAAAAAAGTACAGTAAATAGTTACACAGATAATTTTAATAATGTCTAAAAACTACCTTCACCACCACCAAACCAGAGAGACAGAGACAGTAAGCTTCAGCCGAGTCCAGTGCGGTGTGTGGAGCCACACGGGAGGGGACTGCCACCTCTTCACCACGCCTGCCCCCTTAGGGAGGCAAGCTCCTCCAACAGCCCAGGGCTAGACTGGCTGCCTCTCCCCCAAACAAGCCGTGCTGGACGGGGTGACAAGTATGCTAGGCCTCCCCAGGAACACTGTGCAGCAGGGGGACCAGGGTTCATGGGCTTTGGGCTAACAGGCTTGACTAAGCCCAGGTCACCCCTCCCCCCCGTGCAACCTGTTCCTCCAAGGGCCCTCACCCTAATGAGAACTCCCTTAGGAGACTGTCTGCTGAAGAAGCAGCTGGGCCCCAACTGCTGGACAAAGGTTCGGCACGCCAGGCTGGCAGGTGGGCCCCTGGTGGAAGGCCTGAGCTGAAAGCTACTTGGGGGGAACACGGTACGCACTGCTACGGGCTGAAGTACAGGAAGTCTGCCACAGGAAGAGGCTCCAGAACATTACAAGACAACAAGGGACAAAGACAGAAGGTGCCCACCTTGACCAAGCATCCCTTTTGCCTCCTTCAGTTGCTGGAAAAGGAAGTCCTGTCTGCAGCTTGGAGACACAGAGCTACCCTTGCTTCCTGGGAGGTGCAGATAATGAGGCAGATAATGAGGGCCTTGAGGAGGTCTGCAGTTTGGTCCCTGGTGGATTTTTTCTAAAAAACAAGTCTTTCTGCCCAAAGAAGTTGGTAATGAACAGGAGCTCAGCCACCTCCCGCAAAGCCATGGCAGGGTCCATGGCTGAGAACCCGAGTTGCCAAGGGAACCAGCGAGGCCCAGTGTCACCTCTACAAAGCAGGGCGCACTGTGACCCCCACCTGACCACACAGGCCGGCTGCAAGAGGTGCCCTGATGGTCAGGAAAGAGATACATCTAATGGTAGCACATCAGGCAAGAGGAGAGATTTGGGGAACTAAATCCAAGTCCAGCTGTGCGTGGATAGCAACAAGACCACGTCCTCCAGGCTGGGAGAGGGAGTGTCACGAACAGACCTGGGCCCTTACCATGGGCCCACCCAGCCCAGCACCTCCAGCCTGAGGGTGTCTGCAGCGGCTGTGCTCAGCCCAAAAAGGGCAGGGGAGGAGACTAGACACGCACAGGCAACTTCCTACATTCCCTGTGGAGAAGGCGTGTCTGAGTAAAACTCCCAGCCCTATTTAATTCACTTCCGTAAACAAAAAGGAAAAGAACCTGACTTCCCAGAACAGTAGAAATATTTAGGCTGGAGTAAGAAAAACCTTTGACCATCACCTGTTTCCCTAAGCAGGAAAAGGGGACGAGATGGCAAGGGCCTTGCCCCACAGCCTCCCGGTGACAGCAGGATCCCCGTGCAGGACTGAGGGGCCTGGTGCAAGGCCACGCCAGCTCACCTCTGCCTTTTCTCTCCGTGAGCTGAGACACTTCTAGAAAATACAAGGAGTGCTCCTTCTTAGAACGGAGAAGTTAGCCACCTGCTGTCAGACCCTGAGAGCCCCTCCACACTGAGAGACAAGACCAGGCAGCAAAATCCAAGAGGTGCCCTGCCAGTGAAACAGGGAGCCAGACAAGCTCAAAGACAGCAGCCAACGTACCTCAGAGGCAGTCTTGGCAAAGACGAGACAGAACTTCACTCAGCAAGTGGCATCCAGTTCCCTAAGTTTCTGGTGGTTTCCTAACACCCTCTGAGCCCTTAACACCAAGGGTGCTGGAAGGCTGCCCTCTGGGTGGGTGCACCTGCCTATTTCTCACACTGGTTATCTGCTCAGGGCAGCACCCAACCCCTCACACCTCCTGACTCGGCCCCTGTAGAAGCCAGTTGACAGGACAGAGCTGGGAGAAACCTGCAAGGGGCTGGCATGGCCACCAACCCAGCTTGGTTCCTCAGCTCTATGTGGTCCTCACCTGTGTCCACAGTTGAGGGTTCAATGAAATTGGATCTGCAGACCCTCCTATCAAGTCTTCTTTCTTCAGTGCCTGCTGCTCCATTCACGGCCTCTCCTGTCACCACACATAAAGCACACACCCCTCCTGACTTACTCACATTAAAGGACGAAGTTGGCTGCTCAATTCACTTGCCCAGAAATCTCTTGAAGGAAAGTACAATACTTTGGGAGTAGAGAGCACTATATGTACACATTAAGGGGTTTCCCGCTGCCCCAACCACACTGAGCACCTAGGACAAGCACATCTGTGTGCCTCAGTCTTCCCTGCACCCATCCCAAGGCCTGGCCCAGAGCCACCTGCAATGCACGTGGGCAGCATCTGCTTCCACACACACCTTGCCTGGGTGGTTTGTAGGCTGCCTAGGGCTACAGACTGCTGTCCTCTGTGGTGGCCTGAGGCCTGGCCACATGCAAAAAGGGAGCACATTTGCTCCACAAAGCTTTCCTCCTACATGACTTGATCTGAAGCAAGAGAAGGGCTCCCCCAGCATTCCCACCCTCCCACGCCCAAACAGGATCTGAGACAGAATGTTTCGTCTTGCCCTTTTAAATGGTCTTTAGGATAGCAAGAGGAAAAAGCCTAAACATGGAATATTGTGTGAAACTGCCTGTTGAAAAGTGTGACACTCGCCAGCCCACTAACGCCAGTGACCAGCAGCACCGAGCAGTCTGGGGTACTGCCAGTACCAAACCCTGGCTGACAGAGAAGGTGCGTAGCCACAGATGTAGTTTCCATGACCAGAATGGTGTTTCAGTCAGCCCTTCTCTGACTCCTGTCACCTTCAGTCAGCCTGACCCCTTCTGTATTTCATCTACCACCTGCTCTCCTGTCAGGGCCCACCTCTCACTTAAAACCTAACGTCCTCATGGGCAGACTCACCCTCCTCATCCTCAGCACATGCGCTATCAGGTGATGGGAAGCTGGATTAGCCCTTGCAGATGGCTGGATGTTTTCAGTCAGGATTAAACCAAAACCCACAGCTCCAGTGGGGCGGAGCACAGCCCAGTCCCTGTGTTGCAAGGAGGACCTGCTGGACCCGACCTGCTGAGCTGCTACAGCGACAGCGAACAGCCCACAAGGCTGCACAGCTTTACTATCTGGGTTTTCATTAATATGTCTAAAGCAGTGTTCCCACACAATTCCACATTGTCACACTGAAGGAAAAAACAAACAGAAAGGTATTGTGTGGCCCACATGAGTAAACAACAAGGTCACTGGTAGTTACAGGCGCCTGGCCTGGGGGTTCTGGCTGCCCCCCAAAGGCTGATGGGATCAGTGTCTCAATGTATCTGTGACCTTTCATAGCTTCAACCTGAACACTCAAAACCACAGCTGCCTCTTTAGTTCTAGTTCCACAGCCACAAAAATACAGACATGAAGGCACCCACCCTGACGACTCGGCTCTCCCTGCCACCTGGTCCAGGTGCACCCATGGTGGTAGGACCAAGACAGATGTTGAGACCTGAGGCCCAAACACTCTAGTGTAGTGAATACAGTGTCACATTTCTTTCCCTCCTTAAAGTGCTCTGTAAAGCAAACCTACACCTTCCCACTGGCTGAAGACCATGTCCTACAGATGTTGAATCAAACGAGTTCCTGCCCTGGCCCAGGTCTAGCAACCAAAACATCACCTTTTGTAAAAGCACAAGGCCCCTGTGTGAGTGAGCGTCCAGTATCTGGCGTTCCCTCTGATGAGCGGGCTCAGCAGAGTGGAAACTCAGGGATGGGTAAGATGCCTGCCCACTGCCAACAGACACTTCCCAGAGAGCCCGAGCCCCTACCTGAGAGGGCCCGGCCCAACGGAGATGGCCCTTCCAGTGCCACAACCCTCCCTGTCACTCCCTCCTGCCCTGTCAGCATCTTCTTCCCTGGCCTTCCCCATCCTCCTCCCCGCCACCAACCAGAGGCTCCAGAGAAGGGCCTGCCTCCCCTTCAGGTGACCCCCTGGCTGGGTGCTACCAAACCCACCTTCCTGCCTGACCCGGGGCAGACCCTGGCCTATGAAGAGATGCCCTTCCTGCCTCTCCTACCCTCCCCTGGGCATCTGCAACAGCCTCTGCCTCCCTCTAATGCTTCCAAGCCCACCCTCCCGAACTCTTGCCCCATTTGTAAAGTGGCAATCAGTGAAGGGGACAGCACCTAGGGGGCCTTCCGTGAAGCGGCCTCCACTCAGCTCACCTACTTCAACCTCCTAACCAGCCAGTTTCCAGGAACGAGGACCTTCGAGCTAGCCCCAGGAGGCCATGCCCGGCCTGCTGAATCCTCACCACTTACGGGGCAGCCTGCCACCCAGCTCAGAGGCCTTTTACTGGAACGCCTCTCTTCCGGCCACCCAGCCTCCACAGGCCCAGCCCACCCCTCCTGGACTGAGTCAGGGACCTGGCTGCAGAGCTTCTCCCGAGCCCTGAGCATCTACCACCCACCCTGTGCTCTCCATCTTGCTTGGCACGTATTTGGTTGTCTAAGCTGAAAACCTTCATATTTTCTCTAACTTCCTTCCCCAACACAGAGCTTGGTAAGTAGCAGTAGGTAGCAGTGAATGTTTCCCAATAAAGCCATATGCCCAACAGGGGAGATGTGGTCTTGGCAACGTCACCAGTCACCCCGTGGCAGAAATTTCTCTGTACCAGCCGAACCACCAGCTTCTGGAGTCAGCGCACCAGAGCACATGCCTCAGCACATGCCTGCCCAGGGCAGCCGGGGCTACCAGCTGGCTAGGACCGCCTGCCTTTACCCTCTGCAGCCACATAAAGCAAGAAACTAGAACCCCTTAAAAACGGCTAACAGACAGGTTCCTATTCACCCCAGCCTCAATCAATCTCATTCAGAAGTGCTTTCAGCTTCCCTGAGTTTCTCAGGTGTCACCTCCAAAAGTCTTTCCACCTCCCAGCCGACCCCCTGACATTACTGCAGCCTCCACGGCGTGAAGGATATAGGGAAGATGGGCAGATCTAAGACTACGTGATGGAAGGGTCTGTGAGATCCCAGAATCAGAGCATGTGTCACTGTGAGGGGGACCTTTTGGTTAATGCACATGATGAGCACCTGGCCAGGTACAGATGACAGCCAAAAGCTACAATGTGGAAACAGCCGAATCCAGAACGGACACGGCCACGGCCACTCGGTCTTGGCCCCGGCACGCACTCCCCAGCAGCAGCGACTGTTTGCACCTCACTGCAGGGCTCAGCCATGGCACAAAGACGGCCTGGAGAGAACCCAACTAGGAGGCTGACACCAAAGCAACAAAAACCCCACACAGGCTGCTTGGCCCAAGGCTGACGAGTCCAGGAGCAAGCAAACAAACAGCTGAGCCTGGCCTCTGGATTCTTTTTCTTTTTCCCTGGGGGGTGGCAAATGCCAAGAGGTGGGTTGGTTTTGCTTATTTTGTTTCAAAATAAGAAAGGTAAGTAGAATACCTCATGAGAGAGGAAGCTTACCGAAAGGTTTTGGGTATCAGGACAGGCTGCAGTCTGGCCGTAACATACACCACCAGCACAGGGCACAAGATCACAATGGGTGGGCCTGGTCACTTACTAACTGGGTAATTTTGGGCATTTTGTCACCTGTAAAAGGAACATTTCTAGATCCCACAACTGTGGTGGTGATCCCATCTCATTCCTAAGAAAGGGCTTCTATTAACCCTAAATAGAGGAAGCAATGTTCTTTCTCCTATGTGGTTAAAAACTTCCTAATGAGGAACCATGCAATTTGCCACCACCAAACTGGGAGGTGGGAGGTCTCTGGGCTCCCACCCCGTGGGCTGCACTGTGGGAACTCCCATGCACGCTCCTCCCTCAGATGCACAGGAAGAGCAGGGTGTGTGGAGGGAGTGACTGGGAGAGAGTGTTGATAAAAGGTCCTCTGCACTGCCAGGGCCTCAGTCTCCCCAACACAGGCCACCACTCTTGGCCTCATACAGCCTAGGTCTGGGTAGACTAGACATACTAGATATAAGAAGGTGAAGGAATTAAGAGAAAATATGTATAACCTGTGGACATGGACAACAGTGTGGTGATGGCCAGAGAGAAGGGGCAGTGGGGGCAGGGGGATCGGGGCAAAGGGGGAGGGGGGCGGGAATGGGGACATCTGTAATCTTGACAACTATGAAAAAATTTTTTAAAGAGTTGTTTTTCTTGTTCCCCTCTGGGATTATGGCAGGTGGCTCAAAAAAAAAAAAAAGGCCAGTTGCCAAGGATGATGACTTGGGGTAAGGGAGGAACACCTTCCCCTAAGGACGGTTCTGTGTCCATTCCCACCCCGACAGAGACACAGAGCAGAGGAGCTGCCGGGGTGGTGGTCTGCAGCGGCAGGACAGCAGACCAGTTCCCAGAGCGACTCCCAGGGTCATTCAGAGGCCGCAGGCCGTCGTCCAGGCAGGGCTCCACAAAGCACTACCAGCCAGACGGAAGCCTCCTGAGCCCAGGCTGGCAGCCTGCCCTGACGGCGTCTCTGCAAACTCCTGCCATCGCAACCGGCCGCTGCAGTCTGCCCTCTGCTTGCTCGTGGACCTTCCTGCACTTGCATCCGAGCCTGGCCCCCATGCCTCTTCCTTTACCCAGTGAGCCTCACAGGGTTCCTTCAGAGTCTGGCTCAAATTTTTTAAGACATCCCCATCACCAACCTCAGGCCAGACAGAGAGGGCGTACTCAGAAAGAAACTAGTTGAATACAAACCTACCTCAATTTCTCACTGATTGTCAAACAAAAACAAGCTTCAAATATAAAAGCTTCCAAAGCTTCTACAGCCACACCTTACTCTTCCAGTTTGTTAAACAGTCTTTCTCAATTGGCCTGAAAGAAAATAACCCTATTTTATACAAGGATGTCTTGTGTAAAATGGGGTCAAGACAGACAGCCTAGACTCCAGCCCAGAGATCTAGGATGGCTTCTAAGCCTGTGAGTGCAAAAGATCCTATAAGGCCCCCAGTTTGGCTGGTTAGGCCCTGCCCCACTGCCCAGATACCCCCATCCTGTCTCCGGACTTACCTGCCCCCTCTTCTATGCCCAGACTTAATCTATAGCACGGTGTGGTGGAAAGAGGCTTGTACACTAAACAGAGCTGAGTTTCATTCTTGACTCTAGCATTCAACTCTGAGCCTCAGTTTTTTCATCTGTAAAATAGGGATAACATCTCCAGAAGGCTGTTGGAGAAAAAGACTGTCCAAGTGCCTGGCACACACAATATACCTAATTTTAGCATCTTCTCTTTCCTTTCTTCCATTCTTGTTCCTTCAATCTACTGTGGCCAGTAGCCCAAAATGACCTAAATTGAAAGCTACTGTTAATTACCTGGGACAATTAGTTGACATTTAAATGCAGGGATCAGCCATCCAAATTAGATAGAAGAATCCAGATAGGAGAAGAATCCAGATACGAGAACACTGAACAGGGCAGAGAGCGCGCATTCCTAGAATGTCTTCATTGCAACCAGCCTAGCCCTGGTTCCCTCCTGCGGGCTATAGGTGACCAGCCAGGACAGGCTGGTCAGACTTGCTTCAACTGCCTGGGCCGATGTCGGCAACCTCCATCTACTTGCCAGCAAAGCCTGCAACAGCTGGTTTGAAGAAATGGCAAAGTTCTGACGAGAAAAATCAAGACCCTCCTTACAAGGACCAAGTAACTAAAATATAAACAACTGATTGGCTGAGGTAAAAACAGAAGCCCACCTTCAACCTTGGCTCCACCAGGCTACAAATCTAACAGCCATAGCTGAGGAAGGGAGTAATTTCTACCAATTCATCAATGATACACATATCTCTGGTTTAAGAAAATCTTGAACAGAATGCAAACTTTCCTTTCCTTTAAAGGTAACACTCAATCCTTGTCTATACAGTTTTTATAACCTGAGAGCATCACAGAACTCAACCTGCATTCCCCACTTACCCCATCTACCAACAGACAGTGATGCATCTTCTCACTTTTCCTCAAAGGCTCCTGAAATCCACAGACCCATGCTAGCCAGAAATGGACAGAAAGATGCATGTCCTTTACTCCATTCAGCAGTATCACCATCTATCCATTTTTTCCCTTAGCCTGAAAAGCAATTTACCAACTGTGTCTAGAGAGAGAGAATGGCTAGGTGGACAGATAGGCAGGCAGACAGATAGGTTTTTGTCCCCTAAAACTGACAGACCCTGACCTGGTAGCTTAGTTGGTTGGAGTGTCATCCCCATACACCTAGGTTGTGGGTTCAATCCCTGGTCAAGGCACAAGATTAACCAATGAATGCATCAATAAGTGGAACACATTCATTCATTCTCTCTCTTTCTTTCTCTCTCCCTCCCTCCCTCCCCCCACCCCGCTCCCTCCTCCCTTTCTCTAAAATCAATCAATGAAATTTAAAAAATAAATTGACAGAAGGGAGGCCTTATGTAGTGATAAGTGCATATTTCACCCCCAAAGTGCTGAAGCAACCTGGAGAGAAGTTGCAGGAATGCTATTCAGAGAAGCACCCGGGTCAAATGCCTTCTAAGCATGCCACCTGAACTCCCCTTCTCGTCTGTGGTTTACAAGACGAGTGGTTGCCAACTCCTGGTGAGCTCTGAATGTTGGATTCTGGGACTAGCTGTTATCAAACACTTTTTTCTTGTTGCTGCACAGATAGGAAGCGTGGACTCAACAGGCTGATATTTTAGGCTCAGCTGTTTTAAGCTCACTTCAACCCCTAAGCAGGCATTCGCAAGCCCCTGGCAGCACACTGGCCAGTGGTTTCCCTACCACAGCAGAAAAGGGCGTGTTTACATTCAGCTCGATCTACAGTGACACCCACACATCAGCTCTCACCAAATGTTTTGCTCTGTTTCCTAGTTAACCCCCAAATGGTAAGATAGGCCTCTGCCAGAGCCTGGTGCACCCCAAACCTGTCAGCACTGAGGAACCAACACAGCTGCCCCCGGAGCAGGCCACACACCGGCTCTCTAAACCACCAGGCTTCCTGCCAGCACAGCCTTGCCTCCCTCACATGCTTGGTCACCTCAGCCACCATGGGAGAACAGGCAGTGGTTCCTGAGTACTTACCATGTGCCAGGTGCCAGTCAAACAACGCACTTTAGTATATTCACTCATCTAATCCCCAAGCCCCAAAGGAATTTGCTGGAGGGGGAGAAATTCTTTGGTCCAGATTCCCTCATGGTTTCTATTCCATATTTCTAGCTGTGCTGTAAAGCTTACATAACCTAATTTGCATTATGGTGCTATTTTAAAAATCTCCAAAGTTCATTGCTTCAAGCATCAATGGAAGCTGTTAGTTCCTACCTAAAATGATAATGTGAGAAAGAATATCTATTCTTAAAATTACCTCAACTTGAATTCTTAACTTAAAACTGGCTTTTTGGAAGATGCTATTGGAAAGGAAGGGAGTCACACGAGAAGTGCTAGCTCTATGCTCCATACATAACTGCTCGAGACACACATCAACCCTGAAACTCACCTCTGAGGGAAACAGTTCCCTCGCCCTGTGTTTGTTCCTCATTCACCACCCACCTCCCTTCCAGGTGTCCCGGTAACACTGAGAAATCGATGGTCACTGGATGGCATGGCATCAGTACAAGTCTGACTGAGACAGAACCTTTCCTGTTCTTATGACTACAGAGAACCCCACCCGCCCGGCTTGAAGGCCTGGCTGGAGCTCACTGGCAGGCAGAGGAAGACCACTCACAGAGCAGCTTCTCTAAACGGCCCTGCGTTTAGGCTTCCACATTGCTAGAATTCTAACACTGGGGTTGCAGTGTGGGATTTCCTTAGTTCGTTCCCCTAACTTGCTACTGAAAATTTACCCCCACTACAATTATTAATGAAAGCTAACATACAGGGAAGTTATAATAAATGATTTATTACAGGGGTAAAAATCGCCCTTATTTGTCATTAAGAAAAAAGGTGGTATTTGAATTGACCAGTTTGTTCTTTTTTGTATTAGAAAAACTGTTTCAAAAGGACCAGGATAGTTACTCATGTCATTCAGTTCACTTATACTTGTATAGAGGGCCATGAACAAAAACCAGAGTTGGTTTTGAGCTGTCAAAACTGGCAGGGAAATATTTAAAATGAATTTCTAACTGATGCCCATTTTGGTGATGTCAGAGGGCCCATACTATTAATTTATTAATAAACCAGGAAGTTTGTAACCTTATGACACTGCTAACATATTATCTGCCCAAATTCCACCGATAAGGAGACTGTCAGACTTAAAATGCTCCCACTGCACAGGCCTCTGTCTGGCTACCACCCAGAGAAGGGCCCGGCACTGAATGGGCACCGGGCTGTTTGATCAGCACTGCAGTGTGCTTGGTACTGGTCAGCTAGACCACATACAACCTTTGTAGACATGAAAGCCACATTCAACGTACATACAGATTCTGTACGGGAAAGAAAGTTGTTCCAGCAACCTTCAAGTTAGTAATAAAAAGAAAACTGCTACTTAGAGACAAATATAAAACATAAAATTCATTTTAATCTCTCTATATAAAATACAGCCTTAGCATAGAACATCTAACACATACGAAATGCATTTATGGGACACACTAAATGAAGCAAATCCTTATTAAAATATTTGGCCTAAATCTCACATCTTTTAAATAAACTCCATGATAGCTAAATAAGGTAGGAAATGAATCATCTAGCTACCTAACCTAGAAAAGACAGGTGAGTTGCCATAAGTCTATTTGGTCTCTGCAGACTGGGTATTAACCATTCTGAGTCTTGCCAGTTGGTCCTGCACGCAGTTAGCTTAACTCAGTCAATTATTTTCCCATAGTTACCTTAATGTTTTGGTTTTATTCATTTCTATTGCTTTTTGTTATGGCTTCTTGCTGCTGTTGTATTAGGGCATACAACACAGATCAGAGATTTTCATTTCTCAGAGAAGTTTCTCTCCTTGAGAAATTGGCACTTCAATCCTCAGCTTGTGTAACAGCTACATACAAATGGCTCCTACCAGCATTGTTACCAATCTTGCTGCTTATGAAATTCCAGCACTTTGGCCAAAAGAGTGCCCTGATGTTAAAATCTTCTTAGGTGAACTCATTCCACCACTGAATTCTTTTATTTTTTCAGACAGGGGTGTGTGTGTGTGTGTGTGTGTGTGTGTGTGTGTGATTCAGATATACTTAACACCATTAAAGTTTCTACAAACACACACACTTAGCAAAGGTGAAATGTCTCTCCTGAATAGAAAGTAATCACAAGGGCATTAAAACAAACGCTGAAAATAATTATTTTACATTTATATCATACAAAATTTTAAAGGTCATGTGATGGCATAACACCTAAGAGCAAATACATCATATATGATTGTCATATATGCATGCATGTGTGTTCATTGATTTTCAATTACTTTTCTCTTTAATCAGAAAGTAAAAGAGCTTACCTTTGCATACTGAGAGCACAGCTTACAGTCACTATATCTCAGCCTATTTTATACAAGTGATATGGCTACGAAGGTCCGAGGAGAACGAGAATAAAGTGAGATAAACGTGCTGAAAACTGCTTAAAAGTATTAACCTGAAATACACAGAGGGTCCAACACCAGTTTTAAAAATACAATAACGAGGTATTCCCAGCTCTTCAATTAATAATGGTGACTGACTTGATTCATGATTTTCAAACATTCACCCAAATTTTTTTAAAAAAAGGAAGAAAAGGTTAATACCAGCACAATCTATGAGTGTTTTGTCCCCGGGGTGATTACTTGGAGAGGACTACAAACGACCTCAGGACTCCGCACTGTGCCGAGCCCGCGCGAGGTGCGCAGGGAAACCCGTCGACCAGCTCCCGTGCACAAGGGATGGGGGCTCCCGGAGCCTGAAGAAATGCAGGCTGCAGGCCACATCTCCAGCTGGGCACCAACCCCCATGCAAAGAATATGGCTTCAAGGAGGATTCCTATCTCTGAGAAATTGTAATTGCGCTGACACAGTCAGGAATGCAACTATCCAATTTATGTGCTAAAAAAGTTTAAAAACTGTCAGAAGATAAAGCACAGCTCACACACTAATTCTAAGTTCTACATTGGTCTGTAAAGTCCCTGACAAGAGACTACATTAGGAGAGGTTAAGTACAGGTATTGCTACATTTCCAAAGGAAAAGTTTTAAAACAGACACCGTGGCTTTGAATCAAGTATTGCTCTTCTGTAAAATGTTCAGTCACTGCTTTCCAAAGGAAGGTGCCAGAGTGGTGTACCTCAAAGCTGGAAAGCCTCAGGGGGTCACATTGCTCTTAAGACCAAGACATAGAAATTGCCATTTCAAGCCAGACAACCTGATGGTTCTAGAAGTCAGAGAAGAAATCTTGAGGGCCCAAGTGAATAATAAGTGGTGCGACGCTCAGAGGCTGGCAATAGGGGCTGTCAATGAAAAAACCACCTACAGTGGAGAAAAGAGCAGAGAAGCAAAACTGGATGTTAATTTCACAGAATTTGGTGAAGCCAAGAGCTTCATTTATATTTCTCTGCTCTTTCAGCTGTAAGTGGAATTTTCATTACAAAATGGAAGGGTGGGAAGGGCACAAGGGGGAAGGGGGGAACACTTAATTCATTACAAAATGTAAACAGTTGAACTTGCAGTGGTTACCACTTCTAACAAGGACTGACAGCTCAATTATTTTAAGTAAAGCAGAGAAATGTAAAAGTTTGCAGCAACTGGGCAGGTTTACAACATGGTTAGTAACTTCCAACAAACAACAAAATTAAAAAAAAAAAGGACTTGGTAGAAACCATTTGAAATGACTGCCATCATGTTGGAAAACAGCACAGCTCCCTTTTCACCATTGCACAGGGGGTGAGTTACCACGCTGAGTAGGCTACTTCCAAATAATTTGCTAAAGAGAAATCTCCAGAGAGATTCCAACTTGGAATGCAAATTTGATGATCAATTTCAAATGACAGTACAGCTATGGCTGCCAATTAATAGTATTCCAAAAACAAAGAGGACTATTGTAAATATTTAATTAATAAAAACTGGACACTACTAGCCATGCTTTTTCTTCTCAGTGATGGCTCTGTTTCATCCATAGGTCAGCAAAATGAATCAATGAAACATATGAAAACTCCCGGCCGAAATGGGCCCTCCTGTTCATGTCTACCCACTAATGCACAGGATGAGAATGATAAGGTCACAGCTATTTCTAGCAAGTGATGAGGTTTTATTAAAGTATCACCCACCACTAATAAAGACAAAAGGTCAAAGAGCAGAAGTAACAAACCATTGTGTAATAAGGATACATCCTGAAAAGGGACACTAACATTAGTTTTAAATTGCCTATATCATTCTCATTTAGTGGTCCCAAAGAAATCTGGTACATTAATTTGCTGTATTCCACTCCAAAATACAGAATTTAAGAGACAAGAGGAGAGTTAATTCATGCTAGACACAGACACAGCAGCTCATCAATACTGACACGGGACCACAGTTGCCTTCATGGGGGTGAGCACCTTAATGAAACCAGTGCCTTCAAGTAACACCATAGGCTTCCAAACCAGGCAAGAATGCAGCAGAAGACTCAGGTCTGCGCCCTTTACAGAACAGCACAATGGTACCGACCGATCATCTGTCACCAGCTTAACCAGGTGGCTTAAAAATAAATGCTGACCCATGGCTGAAACCTGTCACTTTTCACAGCAGCACTCAACAAGAACTGGGACAATCGAAGAGCAAGTTTTTATGGGGACCCTGTTGCTGCTTTAGATTCTGATGTAATTGAAGAGGAAAAGATGACCCTTCAATGAATCCCAGAAAAACTGCTACTCTTCTATCTGCATGAAAAAAGCCAGGGAGCGAAAACAGTATCTTACAGAGTGAAGAAGGCCACAAGAACAAGAGAGGGTGATTGATTAATTTATTATTTTTTTAAAACTTAGGATTCAAATAATCACACTCCTCCTTTCCACCTCTGGGTGCTGCCTCCTGGGATAAGCAGGGCAAGGAGAGCAGACCCCCTGGCTCAGGGGAAGCCCTTGTACAGCAGAAGCACGAAGGGCTCACGGAGGAAGGAGACGGGCTCAGACTCACAACCGCTTGGCTTTGTTGTAGCAGTTTGCTTACAAATTAATGGGTTTCTAGGGCTAAGTTATTAGTTTTCAATTCCTTGTAATTTTATACCAAAACATATCAAAAATAATAAGCTAAAACAATACTCAAACCCATATTTTATTGGCTTTAATTACACACTTCAATATTTACAAAGTTAAAGTTAAATGAAAGTCTCTATTGTATTTAAAAAAAAGTAACTACAGCCCAGAATTAAAGTGCCCTGGGGCAAATACATATCAATCAGCTAAGACTCAGTGACTGCATCAGGAACCAGGCAGTACTCTGTGTTACAACAAAGCAGTTTATTTGTGATCAGTGTTTGAGACTCTATACATCCTTCACAAATTTAATTTTACATAATCTGATACTCCTCTTAAACTTGGAACCGCTAGACTTATTTCCCTATAACAGAAGGGCTGGTATAAGTTATTTTCCGGAAATGAGGTACCGTTTCACAGAACTAGTTTCTTTTTTGTTTGTTTTCAAGTTTTAGAGAACTAAATTTGCATTTGTTAAAATCAAAAAGTAGGAAAGATGTTCTTTACAAATAATTCTGATCAAGTATGTGTTCAAAGAAAGCAGGATAAAAAGGCTTTTTCTCTAACATTCTGTACTGTACTGTACTGTTGTCCAATAGGAATTAGCTTCTGTCATTTGCTAAAAGAATGAGTAGTGGGGAACAGGGTATGTTGGGAATTTCATAACGGGTAACAGAACCATTCTCTTGGGTAAACCTACAGAGAAAAGAAACGGAGAGGACTCCAAATAAGTTTGATAATCCAATAAAATTTCAGGTAAAAAATCTTATATAATTATTATTAACCTTTTCCAGATTAGTCAGTCAACATGTACCATTTTGGAAGAGGCCCACAAATCTCTCACAGACCTCCAATTTTGAAATTGCTCTTAATACTTTGATAATACTTTCCACTCCAAATTAAGATGCTGTATCAATGGAAAAATGATGTTCAGAAAACAATTTTATATGAGTGAGCTGCCATGAATTCTAAAGATCAAAAGCAATGCTATTGATTAATATTCTAAACTAACTACAAATCCGTATTGGTTCTCCAGTGGTAAATCCCCTTTTACAGGAGAAATGAGAGCTGTCAAGATTCAAATCCCATCTTTCTGTGCCGGCCTGAGCACCCCAGAAAGACAGTTTCGTTTCAAGTGGAGTTGTAACCAGGTGCTTATCTGTTAATGGCTATTGCCAATATTGACATGGCAAATCTGGAAAGATTAATTGCTTTCTTAATTTTGTAATTAATGAGTTCTTGTGGCCTCGCAAACGTCTGCATACTCAAGCATGATTTGAAATCTGCTCCTATCTCTATACTAATCTTTAACCTATGGAGAAATCACAAAGCAGCAACAGCAGGTATTCAAGAGCACCAGATGATCAGAGGGAAATTACCCCACATGCAACAGCTTTACAAAGGCCAAAAGACATATTTACCTTACAGCCAAAATAAAGCATCGTTTTAGTAGGTAGGCATCACAGTAACATTTAAAAACCAAATCTTTTATGTGAAAAATGGGGGCATCAAATTTCACCAGCTTTGGAAGTCAGTATATGGCACATGGAAGAGAGGAGCCTTCTGCAGTGCGGGCTCAGAGGCCACAGGGTGAAAGTACAATGTTAGAGAAAAGGGAGGAACAAGAGAAAAAAATTAAAAAGATTGAGGAAAAACATGAATGGAGCTTAGAGCCTAGATATAAAAGTGGTTTAAAGGGACAAATAAAGCTCTAGCAAACCTGTACTGAGGAACGTGAGACTTACTATGTCTAAAAGTCACAGACTTAAGAACCTGCCCTAGGAGGCAGATGCTTCGGCACTCACATGGACCTATTACAATGAGTCTAGAGAACCCAATGTATTTGGATAAACTGACCAGAACTAGTTCAAGGGAAGGATGCAATAGTCAGGTTTTCCAGAAGTTGGCTGAATGGTAAAAGTAAATGGCCAAATCTAAAGTAGCTAGACAGTTTGAATTTAAAAGCAATTCTGAGTGAAAGTATACTCTTGAATGAATCCCTACTTTCTCATCACCCTTATCTACGAACAAAGGGAATTTGGGGAGCCTTGCCCCACCAATGTGCCAGAGGGGCCATTCAGGTAAAGGATGCAACTCCAGCCTCTGCACTTGGCCTTACAGAACACTCACCTCAAAATTTGACCCTTGCAACTTCTCCACATCTTTCTAGGATATAAATTGTCTATTATAATGGGAAAAGTAGTCAAACTATTCTTGTTCTACTTATGTCTAGAGTTATGAAACCAGATCAAGTTTCAATTTAGCAGTGTCTTACGGGCCCATAATTTTCATCCGAACAAAAATGGAAAAGCTGATGCATGAAGAGAGGAAGCGTAATGAAAGGCCTTGAGGCTCCTATAGAGGACTAAGGGCCGTGCACACAGGGTCCTCCCTGTCTGTGTACATGCACACCCAGCTGAGTGCACTGAGATGCACACACCCATACACGCTCTTGACATGCACACATACACACGCACACTTGCTCCCTTCTCCCACTGACAAACATCCTGCAGACGGCTCAATCTAGAACATGAAGCACCTGAGTCAGGAAAAATGTCTAAGACAGCATATCACTGACTCCAAACCTATTGCCTCCATTGCCACATAAACCTCATTCAAAAGTTATCCAAAGGGCCAGTGAGGTTCATTTCTGCATTTGCTTTTATTTTTCCCTTTTGGAGGGAGAAGAGACAATTTTTTCTAACATGTACTACAGACTTTCTGCAGTATGCACTTACATAATACTGGTGATACCCCTTATCACCTCTCTAGGACCTGTTTATGCCACCTTTAAAGCAAAATTTCTGGAAGGAAATGCTGGCTACAAATTTGCAGTGAGCATTTTCTAACCCTAACTTAAATCACCCACAGTCCCCACAGCTTCCAACCAGAAACTTAAATGCAGCTACAGAACTGGCAGGCAGCCAAGCTACAAACTGCGTATGGCCCTTCAGTAGCCTTTGAATGGAGTGTAAGTTGGCTGTAAGAAGAACTACTTTAAAGATTTAATTTCAGTATGGTCAGAAACAGGCAATTAGAACAAGCAATCCTTCAATCAGGCAAAGCGGAGAGAAGAGCAACTCCAACCAAACCAAGAACCACAAGGTTGTGGCATTTTCAAAGGGAATTTAAGTCGGATCACTAGAATGAACAGGTCTGAGATCCTCCAATTCATTTAGAGAAACCCTAGATACAAACTGTGCTTGGGATTGCTGTGACCGAGTTGCTAACAGGAGAAATCAGTAAGATGGTGTACATACCATAGGCAGGGGCAGCTGTGCTGTAACCATATGGTGTTCCATAGCCTGGTGCAAAGAAGAAGACAGCAGATCAGTCTAGGACAATGAGCAGCTGGCACTGGCCCAATTCACAAGTAACATCAGGCCCTGAGGACTTCTTCCAGACACTGTGTGGATAAGTACCATTCTCAGTACCATTCCCAGACCTACCCATCCCTTCAGGCCTGCTTACAGTGAAGCTTCCTGCATGGCCTAGAAGGCCCCCTGACCTACCTGATTCCTGTCTCTGTCCTGCTATGCTTCACCCTGCATTATGGTTATCCACTCCTTGTCTGTGTTCCCCACTAGAGTAGCAGAACACCTGCATCACCTGAATTCAGCAGTGTCCGGCATATAGTAACCACTGGCTAAATATAATTTGTTGAGCAAAGGAGTAATCAGAATAATGCAAATGACCAACTTCTCAAAGCTAGAAAATAGAACTTTTCGAGTCTCTTTTCAGAAAGTAGTGACAAAGCAGGCTAAAGTCTCAACTGCCATTAAAAAAGGCACAAGGATCAGGTTGTGGGCTTGAGGGCAAAGTCCATGTCTTGTTAATATCTGAATTCCTGCCCTCAGTACAGGGTCTCTCAGTAAATATCAGTGAAATTGACATAACCATCTCATGCCTATGAAAAATGGCTCACATTGTAAGTAAAAACAAACACAACACACAGAAGATTCTGAACCAGCTGGTTCTGGCACATTTCTTTTATGTCCTTAGACACAGGAGTATATAATTTCTGAGTTGCCATTTTCTCATCTGTAAAACAGGAACCTTTCCGAGCTACTTTGTAGGGTTGTAGGGATTAGATATACCTGTAACAGAAGCTGCTGGATTGGCCAAATAGTCTGTTATGTTTTTCCTATAATACAGATTGCTCTAGTAGTGCTTACTTGTGTTTAACTTCATTTGAAGCAATTTTGTTCAGTTGTATTGTGACAGCTGTCATGTCGTGTGCATTAAAAAAACACTTAATCAAAATTGGTGAGGCCCTGGCTGGTGACTCAGTGGATTGGCGCCAGCCTGTGAACCCAAAGGTCTATGGTTCGATTCCCAATCAGGGTACATAACCAGGTCTCCAGCCAGGTCCATAACTACAGGCAGGTGAAAGGCAACCATACAGTGATGTTTCTCTCCCTTTCTTCCTCCTTCCCTGCCCTTCTCTCTACAAATAATGAATAAGATCTTTAAAAAAAAATTGGTTTTTGTGCAGCTATTTTAATACTGAAGCTGGAAGAAAATACACAGCATTTTTGGCATATTATGCTTTACTATTTCAAGAAAGGTAAAAATGCAACTGAAATGCAAAAAAAAAAAAAAGAAGAAGAAGATTTATGCAATGTATGGAGAAGGTCCTGTGACTGATCAAACAAGTCAAGAGTAGTCTGCCAAGTTTCCTGATACTACTAACATTTTGGGCAAATAATTCTTTGTATGAGGTTGTCTTATTTATGCACTGGAAGATGTCTGGCAGCAGCCCCAGTTCTCCACCCACTAGGTGACAATAGTGGGAGGTAGCCGACATACTCAAAATATCCAAATCAATAAAATTATTGGTGAAAATGAAAAATGTGTCTCTTATTAAAAAAATGGACTTCTTGGCCAACCCAAAACCATCTTTAATCTTTCAGTAAAATAACTTTAAAAATATAAATATTAAAGCACATGGGTAAAGTTCTAAGAAAAATTGGTTTCTCAAATAGAGTAAGGACATGAAACCTACACAGGCCCTTCACATTGTACCCACATCAAAGCAAGCTTTTTTATATTACAATCCCTTTGTCTATATCATTTCTCTTGCACAGAATTTTTTCCCTCCTCCTCTTACTGACCAACTGCAATTCATCATTTAGTGCAGGACCAGTATCAACTCCTCTGTGAAGTCTCCCAGGCTTGCTGGTTCTTCCTCTGCCCACTCATGTTACAGCTTTCATCACAGTGGGTGGTGTTAAGGAAAGTGCCAACCCTATCTGACCCCAAGCAGTCACTAGGGCAGATGCTAGGTCCTGCTCACCTTTGAATGCCCAGTTCCAAATCTCTTGTTTGAGACAAAAACACTCAAATGTATGCTAAACAAGTTAAAATGCTTTAGGGACTAACTGAAATATTTCCTGAGAGATGAAAAAAATTTTTTTTAAGATTTTATTATTTTTCAGAGAGAGGGGTAGGGCGAGAGGAAGAGAGGGAGAGAAACATCAATGTAACAACATCAATGTTGCCTTTCACCTGCCTCCAGGTACGGATCCGGCTGGAGACCTGGCTTGCATCCTGGTTATGTTGCCCTGGCTGGGAATCGAACCAGGGACCTTTGGGTTTGCAGGCCGGCACTTTATCAACTATGCCACCAGCCAGGGAAATTTTTTTACTTTTTAGTCTATACTTAAGTCATATAAAACTAGGAATAGTGCAACTCAGTCTCTCTCAATCTTAAGCCTTAGTCTTTGATTCTCAGTAATGTATTTCAAGAAATAAGCAGGAGGGGCAGTGTTAAAGGCCAAGAGAGAAACTAACATTTAAAGAAGTTTCAGTTGTGTATTAAATCCAGAAAAAGGTAACTGGCTGGCTAAGGCTTTTTACCAAAACCTCCTATGAGATGAAACTAAATTACTTAGCTGGCCACTGGGCATGCCATTGGGGCTCTGATCCTGACTTCACCTCTTAGTAGCAGGATGACTTTGAATTGTACCTGTTACTTAATCTCTCTGAGCCTTACCATCTTCTGCAGTAATTGAGTTGGCAGGAAAATGTAATTAAATAATATATGTAAAAAAAAAGTTATCTACAGTCCCTGCTACACAGAATATACTCCACAAACAGCACATAACCTATTTATGATCCAAAATGACATCTCATCTGAATCTTCAATAGGCTGTAAAAGAACTTCATTTGTAAAAGCTTCAGGAAGTGGTCAATGTGATGACATAAGAGAGAAGCTACTACAGAGCAGACAAACCTGGCTGTTTACCACCTGAGCCAGAGGTAAACGTTCCAAAACAAAGCAACCATAGATACAACTGGATGAAACCCACGTAATCAAAGGCAAGAAAGCCCATCTCCATAACTTGCGTATTATTGTTAAATGAAAGCTGCTTCTTTAAACAGTTCATTAACTAAGGCAAAAATTATTACATTTCAGTAAAAATAGTGAGATGCACAGAAGAATGTCAATTCTGAATATGAACTATATCAAACTATTTTTTCTACCCTACCCATAAGGCTCATCTTCCAGTGTTGTCTCCTTAAATAATCTAATTCCCCTAGCTAAAAATCTTGGCAGACATCCTTGAAACTTCACTCTTTTTTATGCTTCATATTAAACCCATAATTGTACTTCCAAAGGATTCCTTGAATCAATTCACTTCTTGCCACCCATCTAGTTCCTTTAGGGACACCGCCATTGTTTCTTGTCTAGGCTACTAGTTTTAAAAAGCCTTAACTTATCTTGTCATGCCCATTTCTGTTCCTGTAATTTATTCCTCATACTATAATCTTGAAAAATAAAGTCTGATCATGTCATTTCTCTCCTTACAATCTTTCATGATATCTACTAAAGTTAGGATTTTAAGATCAAAAACCCAAACCATGGCCTCTTGGACTGGGACTGAAAATCCAGCTTTAGCTCAAATCATCCCCCTACCCTACCCTGATGATTTCCACATTACACTTTGGCCTTCTAAATGTTTAAACGAGCCAACTTCCCTACCACCAGTACCACAGGCCTCTTCTCATGCTCTTCCCTCCATGTTCATCTCTCTTCCAACTCAGACTCTTCCCCAAAGTTAACTCCTACTCAGTCTCCAAAGCTCAGTTCAAGTGTTACTTTTTCAGGGAAACCTTTAGGGACCCAACAGCCTAGATCAGGCTTCTCTGGTCCATCCTCTCATAGCATCACACCCTTCTCCTTCATCATAATCACCTCGATCTACAATGGTGATTATTTGACCAGCATGTCTCACCTTTAGAGCAAAATTCACATCTGGTGTATGCCAAAGAAGGCACAAAATATTTGAATGAACGGGTCTATTATTTATATGAACAATGCTCCTCCTGGGATCAAGGTCTAGAAGTATAATTACAAAATCACATTGTCTGAAGAATGACCCAAATAGTCCATTCTAGTCCATTCAAGTCTTTCTTAGGAAACACACACACACACACATCTATGTTTAGGAGTGTTACATTAAGAAACAATGACAATTTCATCGCAATCAGTGACTACAAGTGGTTTGGTGGTCATGTTAAAAGTTCCATACTTTTGCACAATAGATAAGGCGCCGGCCTGCAAACCCAAAGGTTGCTGGTTCAATTCCCCAGCCAGGGTACATAATGAGGTTGCAAGCTAGGTCTCCAGCCAGGTCTGTAGCTGGAGGCAGATGAAAGCAACCATATACTGATGCCTCTCTCCCTTCCCCTCTTTCTCTATTAAAAAAAAAAGTTCCATACTTTCAATATTGCAGAGAGCTTGATTGTAATGAGACAGCTGTGTATCTGCTAAAATGGTATCAGGGTCATAAAAAAAGGCAGACATTATAGAACACTAATGAACAAACAAGCAAAACAGAACCAGAGACATGACTACAAGGAATAGACCTTCAGTATGCAGAGGGAAGGAGGGAGAAAGAGGCAAAGGAGAGCAGTTTATTTAGTTAAGGAACTAGCAGGGATGACCCATGGACATGGACAACACGGGAGATTGATTATGGGGGTGGTGGAATGGGAGGGTAGGGAAGGGGAGAGCGGGGGTGGGGGAGGATGGGATGACTATAATACAACAACAAAAAACAAAATTTAAGGTGAAAAAATAAAAAAAGAAGAGAAGGCAGAGAGAAGGCACCTTTTCCCATCTCTCTCAAGCCAGGTGGTAAAATAAAATGGATAAATTTCAAATTGCAACATCTACATTCAACTTTTTGCTTGTCCTTCTCTCTCTAAACCCTCAGTTTCCTTATCTGGAAAAAGGAAATAATGTCTATGTGAGGAAGTACTGTTAAGATTACAAACAATTAAGTGTAATCACTTACATGAAAGAAGCTGGTGCAGTATAAGCTCTGAATACATAAGCTCCCCATTTTCTCTGTTTGAACTTCTATAGCCCATGATGGTTCCCAAACACTGAGCTAAGGAAATACTAGTCATGGCCAGGCTTCACCCCAATTAAGTTACCTCTTAGCACCTCCTTTTCCATCCTGTTATACCTATCCCATCTTCTGTGTTCCCAGTGGAAGCACTCTGCTCCGCAACCCCACCTCCTCAACCTGTGGAACATCTCTTTGCTTCCTCATTGTCCAAATATCAAGTGCAGTATTTTCTCATCTGTCACTTCCCTCCAAGAAGCCTCTAGCTATCCAGCAGATTCCCTGTGAAAATCTATGACATTCTCTTCAGTTTCTGTGTATACCCATCCTATACCCATGTTATGTTTCCAGAGACCATGTGTAAAACCCTGGAAAATAAAGGAGATGCTGTTCTTCAAACTTTGGCCCAGAAAAGGAGGCAGATCTCTTACGGATTATACTATACCTGGAGCTATGTATCCAGGAGCAGCTGTGGCCCCAACAAAAGCTCCCCTTGTTAAAGTTCCTCTTCCTCTGCCCCGAACAGCTTGGACTGCTGCAGACACAGCTGTATTCACAATACCCTTTGCCTGTAAAAACAACACACTGTCATTACTGAGAGAAATAAGGACTATCAGCCTATCATTTCTGTAATGTGCAACCTCTATGAGAAACCTGACCCTGCAGATGAGACAGTGAATCTTCTATGACCTTAAACCTTCACTTTATCACCTGTGAAATGAAAATGACACCTACTTTACAGAGCTATTCTGGAGAATATGCTGAGTACATAAAAGTTTGCAAGTATGTTTTTAAATAAAAGATACTTACCCGAGGACATCCTTATTGATTTTAGAGAGAGTTGAAGGAGGGAGGGAGGGAGAGAGAGACAGTGACATCAGAAAGAAGCCTCAGCTGCCTCTCCTATGAGCCCTGACTAGGGACCAGACACACAACCTAGACATGTGCCCTGACTGGGAATCGAACCTGCTGTCCACTTTGCTTTCCTCACTTCAGAGTAGAAAGGGCATCTTAGAAAATAGATATAAACTCTGAAACATCAACTAAGTAAGTCATGGAGTAAAAGGGCTGCTAATACATCCCTTTTCCAAAACTAAAATTTTAAGAAAATCAAATAACATCTAGTTTTAAATTAAATATACTTATGTTTTAATAAGAAAGATAAAAAAAAAACTCAAACCAGAAACTACTAATACTCCCTACTACCAACAAGTCACAGGGAAGGTGGCAGAGCCTCAAAGCTCATTGTGCGTCTCAGAGCATACACACAGGTACCCTGCATGGAAACACCATCACCCTCTGCTTCTCCTGGGTTAGCCTTCACTGCTAGTATGACCGGGCAGAAGACAGTTTCAAGGCTGAATGTCTCATGCACAGAGAACTGCCATTTTTCATTTGGACTGAAAAATATCCAACCCACACATCCAAAAAGACTCCTTCTTGGCTGTCAAGCACATTGAATACAGCAGTTTTATAGCTTCTAGTATGGAAAATTTCTAAAAATGAGTGACCTTCAAATAATTTTTTTTTTAAACATAGCTTAGGCAAAAGCAGTCAGGAAGCAACAATCTAATAGTAACAGAGTGACTTCGAACAAATCAAGCACGGTTCTACTAGAACCAAACTTAACTACCTAATAAATCTCTGCACATAGGCTTTATAAACCCTAAAAAGAACTGACCAATTACAACACGTAACATAGGGAAAACACACTAAAATAAACAAGGTAGCAGTTCTTTTTCTAGTAATTTAGAACATGTTCTAGAAGATTTAGGAAAAGAAAATCCACTTCTCTCTACATGTCTTCCTCTGCAATTTTAATACTTAGTTATTTCATCTCAGTTTTACTTGTATTTTGAATCCTAAAATTTAAACACTGCTTATTACAGTAAATAAAAGAAGTTGAAATGAGCACAAAACAGTTTCTAAGATGGATAGAACATGCAACAGTAGAATGCCTGTGTCTCTGGAAGAAGAACCTGGTTTTAAAGGGAACCTCCACCATTAATCAGCTATGTTACTACACGCAGTATCTTAATTTCTTGGAGCCCTGTTCCCTCATCGATAGAATGAGATCAATTCTACCCTCCTACAGTGGACTCAGCAAATGGAATAGAAACTATTTCACGGAGAATCTTAAATAATCAAAGCTTCCTTCTATTTGTCTAAATCTTTTTCATTCCTTTCTATCACATAATATATATCACATAATATATTCACATTATTACACAAATACTCTCCATGAAGGAGAATGTCTCTTATGTATCTTTCTTCCTCACAATCATGCACATGGTATATGTCTAGAAAATATTTTTTTAATGCATAAAAATGTGGTTAGAAACATGTGTTATCCAAAAGCATAGAATTAGGAGGCCATCTTTTCCAAATCCTTGCTACAATCAGAGACCTTTAGCAACAGTGGTATTCCCAGTCAACAGAACAACAAAGGGTCAAGTTCTACTGCGCCACCTCCAACAGACCACTCAAAATAAATAATGCAAAAGTCAAAACTTAAAAGGAAATTAAAGAGCTTCTACAGACTCCAATGAAAGTAAGCCCAAGTCCTCTCGGCAGCCTCCCTAAACCAGACCAATGCTTACATCTCATTCAAGTCCAAATTCCTCAACATGCAACCTTGTCTAGAGTGACCTGAAACCCCCAAATAATGCTAACAGCCTCTTTTTAGTATATAGTTTGCTTAGAACAACCACAGAACAGGGAATCACTGGCACATTTATAGTATTAATTGTCTAACCCAAAGAAAAAGTTGCTAAATCCAAGAAAAAGAAATAATTTTAGAAAAAGCTCAAGTGGCACAGAAACAGAAAAGGAAACAATTCTGGTAACAGTTTTCAAAGGTATTACAAAGCTTTAGTGCTCAACTCATACCTGAGGGATAATCTTCTTTTTCTTATTGTTTGCCGCGTTGGGTCCAGAGAACAGCTTCTCCAGGGCAGCTAATGCTGCACTTGCCTTTGCCACTTTCTTATTTGGACCCGCACCTCTGAACTTCTGTCCATCTACTTCTACCTAAAGTCAAGAACACTGCAGTTACCCCATGCAGTTCATCTACACAGTTTAATTCAAATGAATCATAATACAAAATATACCACACGTCAAATTAGTGCCACAAGAATGGACTCAGTCTAAACTTTTTACATTTAAGCTCAGACCACCCTACATCCCTGAGGGGAAAGAAGGATGGCCTGTATGCAAGTACACACCTCCATGACAAAGCGTTTGTCATGACTTCCACCAGTTTCCGAGATGAGTTCGTACTTAAGACCTCTTCTTTTCTCATTGAGCTCCATGACAGGGTTTTTGCCACTTGCTGTGAGGATAGGGCCCTGAGTTCTTACCTAAAAGAAGGTTCAATCAAGTATGAGTTCAAAGTATTACATTTCTTATCAATACAACTATATTATGCTTCTGTTGAAAATGGGGCTCAAAAGTCGTACTTGAAAGCATTTAGGGGCTAGGATGCAAGCTATCCTCCATATACAAAAGGCATGGAAGCTGCAAGCAGTTATCTGGCCAGCCTGCCTCTGAAGAAAAGCTGTCCCAAAAGATGAATATTCAAAAGATGAACATTCAAGAGTAATGCAGTGCCATGACATGGCACTCTAGGGTCTGATCTGTGGTGTTCGTGTTCTAAAAATAATAATCTAAATGACTAACAAAGTGCATAGAACAGTTGAGAGCCACATGACACGGAGGCATTCACTGGTTTTTCATCATTAGGGTTGGGAAAAAAACTAAGTACATTTAGGAGGTGGAAAGAAAATGCCCTTTCACATGTCTCAGTCTCTCCAAAGAGATTTATGAATACCTACAGTAAAAACAGTGGGCTACAGACTACGGATTCTGAAACTTAAAAATAACAATAAATGCAGTCATTCCCTGTCCTCAAGGAACTAGAGTGTAGTGGTAGGGGCAGATATAATCACTGTAAAACAATGTATATTATAGAATAGATATAAGTTATGGAAACACAACAGAAGGAATCACTTTGAAGCGTCATCAGGATAGTTTTCCTGAGTGTGACAATGCAAATCCACCCATAAAAGGGAAATTCCAGCCCTAGCTGGTGGCATAGTGGGTAAGGCGCTGGCCTGTGAACCCAAAGGTCACTGGTTCGATTCCCAGTCAGGGCACATAACCAGGTTGCAAACCAGGTCTCCAGCCAGGTCCATAGCTGGAGACAAGTGAAAGGCAACCATACATTGATGTTGATGTCTCTCTCCCTCTCTCCCTTCCTCTCTCTCTAAAAAATCAATCTTTTTATAAAAAGGGGGGGGGGGGGGAATGTCACGCCACCACAAGGAGGAAACAAAGGAGAAGGGTATTCTAGACAGACTAAATAGCAGGGTGAGGAAAGTAAGGTAAAACTTGATTGGGGACACCCGGGATGGAGCCATGCCACAGTAAAGGACTATATCAAGCACATGGGCTTTGACTTTATTTTGGATAGTGGGGAGCCCCCGAAAAGGCTTTAATCTGAGGAAGTTCATAATTAGATTGGTTGTAGAAAACTACTCTAAAAATAGTAAAAGAAAAAAGAAAATTACTCTTAAGAGTGGTAGAAAGAACTGATTTGAAGAAGGGTAAGAGTTGAGGGAAGAAAGGAAATTCATCCAAGAATATCAAGGCTCAAATGATGAGAGGAATTGGCCTCAAAATAAATCAAACCACAAAATACTACAACTATAATTTTGAGAAAGACCCAAAGATTGAGCAGTTTTTCAGGTTACAGGTCATGCCTTCAATTCCACCAGGGTAACTGCTCAAGAAATGCTAAATGCTAAACAAAACAATGAATGCCCAAAAGAACTATTATGTACATAAACCCAATGGACCACAAGCTTCTTAATGAGTACTCTATGCTGATTTGCTAAGTAGGTAATGCTACAGAAACAAAACATCAGACTATTTTTCAAGACAAATTTAATAAACATTTCTGGATCTTTTACAATAAATACCACTTCTTTAAGAGCCTTTATAATCTATATTTTTTAAATTTCAAGGCAAATTTTCAATCCCAAGTTTTAGTAGTAAGTAATTTTTGAAACTAGGCCTATGGTAATCTAGCTCTGCTCCCCAAATCTGAAATAAATCACTTTTATAAAAATGAGTCAAGACATAATAATATTTGCATTTCTAATCACTACCACTTTAAATGACTTGGGCTGTTTCCTGCCCCCTTCCCATTATTACATCATACAGAAACAAAGCACTCATGTATTCGCTACCAAAACCTATAGAAACTCATGGCTGCTATTTGTGCAGACCACACTGCTCTCTCCCTTCCAATTCCCTTTGAAATGTAATGGTCTGGGCCTCATAATTAATGAGTTCCTTCTTTCTTAGTATCAGTATTTCTAACACCTTGCCCTGCCTGTACCACTTGTGAAGGACTGGTCCACTCAAAAGCCAGGCACCATGCCTTCTGCTCTCCACAATGTCAGAGTCAGGCATGGGTCACAAGGCTCAATCCCCATTAGGCCCCTCTGCAGTGACACACCTGGCACTTCTAAACATTTTCTTTCACAACTCCATTAGCCTGCAACACCTCTGATCTAGAATGCCTTCTTTCCACCTCTTCCCTAACAAATCTTACCATCTAAAACCTAGCTCGCATTTTATTTCCTTTGATTTTTATGTAAGGTTCATAATCACTTCCCCCTTGGATATTTTACATTATTATTTTCATTTTGCAATCATAGAGCGTATCACATTACAGTATAGTTATAAGCATGTCTTTTGCCCTTCTAGCCTGAGGGCATCTTGAGGCTCTGGACATAATTTCTTCAGCAACTAGCAGTAAGCAGGTTACTAAAAGGGGATTAGAGGCTGAAAAAAATCACAGTTCTTAATAAATATTCCTTATTACAAATGAGAACTTTCTTAAATGTTAATATAAGCTTTTGCTGTTACTTGAAAGCCAATTTTCCTTACGTAGAAAGCAATAAACAAGGGCTTCATAAATTCCCAACTATTCTGTGACTACTCAGCACTTGGGTTACATCCCATTCTGTTATCTGTAGCAGGAAGTTCATGTCGGGACTTCCCCCAAGTATGAGGAACATACCAGGACAAGCTACTCCTTTCTCAGAGCCAGTTCAAGCCAATGAAGACCCTTGCCACCAGCTTAGAACAAACTTCAAATAATCCTAAATTTCTTCCACTAGATCTTTTGTTTTTTGTTCTTGTTATTATTAATATACTTGTTAAATGCTGCAAAAGGGCAATGTTAGTTAAGTATGTTGTGCAGCACATAGTACACGTACAGGTAATTTTAGAATTACATGGAAAAAACCAAGATGTAACATTGCATAAAAACAACAGCCTTCAAAAAAGAAAAAACACTACTAACAAAAAAAGAGGGCTGGATGGAAATAAACCAAAATATTAATAATGGCTGCCTCTGGAATATGTTTGTATATGCTTTTGATTTTATTTATATTTTCCCATATTGCTCAAATTTTCTACAATGGGTATTATTTTCTACAGAAAAAATATAAGTATACCTCTAAGGTACTGGAGGTTTCAGTTGTAGAATTTCCAGTATTATTGCTTGAGTTTGAAGACACTGTTTCATTTTTGCTTTCATTATCTGATTTTTCATCGGAACTCATGCATTCAATATCTGCATCAAAGCCTGTTGGGTATCCCATTGCCTGTAATACCTGAACAAATTAAGATTCAGTTTTAGTCAAACACCAGAAACTACAGAGAAGAGATGAACTACTGAGAACAACAGCTGCAAATCCACAAATGAATTCATGAAATACCTTGTAGGAAGAGTGAGAAAGTACTAAATCAACAAATCCTTGGTTTTACCTACTAGGGTATCCCCACAGAACAACTATTTTCAACCCTTTCCATCTCATGGCACACAAACTTATTATCAAAATTCTGTGGCACACCAAGAAATAGATTTTTTGCCAATGTAACAAAGAAAAATTGGTGTAATTTATTCAAACCAGACGGCTATTGTTGTGTTGACTGTTGTCATTTTATCTGGCAATCTAAGGGAAAAGAGGTCAGTGCCCCTGGCTAAATAGGCAGGTATTGCTTCTTTTAAAAATTATGTGGTGGCACACTGGTTGAAATTTGCTGCCATAGAAAATGGAACAAGCTCCCTCAGAGTAATTAAGTTTAAATAATGACTGACAGAAATGCAAACCCAAGGTTGCTCCTGGTTCATTTAATTTGGAGGTAAAAGGCAGAGAAAGTAAATGACATAGCCAAGTTCAACCAGTGGGATGAGGGACAAGTAAAACAGCACATTGTAAAAAGTACACTAGATTAGAAAGGAAAAGATAGGAGGATCTAGTCCTGTATTTCTCCACTGGCCCTCAACTTTCCAATTTGCAAGAAAGGAAGACTGACTGATTAGTTGACTTCTGAATTCTATGATTAAATCCACTAGCAGAAATCAGCACAGGAAGGCAATCAAGATGTTTTCTTTACCTTGAAACCAATCTGCTGGTCAATTACAAAATAGAATCTGAAGCTTTGTACTACTAACCTCTTTGTTTTTAATTTAAACCATCATTGAGGACTGAAAGAAAAGATTCTGTCTCTAAGTTTATTCTCTACACTAAGTGAACCAGGAATAATTTTAGTTTTGTATTTTCACCCTTGCCTCACAAAAACTGGTTACTTTATGGCTTACTCCAACGTTCGTTCTTCTGATAGCTCCAGTCAATGCCTGGCCTTTCTAAAATAAACCTTTTTAAAAATAAGGTTTTCAGAAATGTGTGTATGTGTACACACACACAGAAACACATGCAGGAATGACTTTTAAAACTTCCACCCATGTTACACTGCTGCTCAATTTACAAGAGAGTATGTTCACTGGCATGTTTACAAGCCTTTTAAACAGGGTGATATTGCTTTGTCAGTTACTAATTTAAATTTTTATATCAAAAAAATAAGCCCTGGCTGGTAGCACAGTGGATAAGGTGCCGGCCTGCGAACCCAAAGGTTGCAGGTTCGATTCCCAGCCAGGTTATATAACCAGGTTGCAAACCAGGTCTCCAGTCAGGTCTGTGGCTGGAGGCAGGTGAAAAGCAACCATACATTGATGTCTCTCTCCCTGCTTCTCTCCCTTCCCCTCTTTCTAAAAAAATAATGAAATATAATCTTTTTAAAAATAAATAAATAAATAAAGAGCTACGTGCCCTAAAGATTTTTAGTTTTAGTTGTTAACTGTTTTAAATTGCTGGAATATAAAAGCACATCATGTTTCTTTATAATCCCAGCTATATTAACAGGTGTCTCTCAAAAAACTATTTTGGAAACTGATTACAGGTGCCAAGGATGGGGACTTGGGTAGGTGATTCACTATAAAGGGTACAAGAAAACTTTCTGGGTGAGAGAACTATTTAATTCTTGACGGAGTTGGTGCTTACATGATTACAGTCATCTATGAAAACCATATACCAACAAATTATTAATTTTACTATGTATAAGTTATACTTCAATAAAGTTGGTTTTTAAAAGATTAAAAAAAAAAAAAAACACACAAAACACCTCTTCTGATCATCCTACAAATGAGCATCCAGGCAGCCCAGCCTTTATAAACAGTGTCATCTTATATAAATTAAAGAGTATTATTCTAAACAAAAAATTGAACTATACCAAGAACTTGAAATTAATTCATCCAATTCATATGGAAAATTTGGCATTTTGTTGAACACTTCAATCATAAATAAATTGCTTGTATTAAATGAGAATAAAGTCAGTTCTAAAAGTAGTCAGGTAACACCTTATCCTCATTAACATCATCTGGCTATATCCTCATCAATGTTTTATCAAGAAAATGCCTTTCCAGCAAGTCCTACAAATACACTCTCTTCCTGAGAAGCCTCATCTCTGGGAGAATATAGTCTGTAATAAACACTAGTTTGTAATAAACACTAGTTAACAAGCTGCAAGTCAAAAGCCAGGAATCACAAGTAAATGTGATTTGTTCATTCCCAATTTAAAACAGTCGTATAAATGATTTAGCACCACTTTTTCTCTGCCTCTTTTCTCACATATCAACTATCAAAAACTTATGTTGGACATAAAAGTCTCTCAAATTAATACAAAACCTGTAATGTGGTATTAACTTGTTATTGTAGGACCTTATTTCAGTATGTTTATAATTTACATAGGAGGGGGAACCAAACATAAGTAAGTAAATAATAGAATTATCTTCTGGAGAACAGGCCCCTTGTGGTACAGCGTCCCCAGCTAGGTGAGTGTCCTAGCAACCATCTGTGTCAGTGCGCCAGCTGGCTCAGTTGTGAGAGGTTGCGTTCAGCTTCAGTGAATGTTTTTTCCAGATGTTCTCAACATGCTTGCCCATTCCATGATGGATGCTTTACAGGCACTCCTGTCCACACCTTGCTGAGTGTTCAGCAGTTTTTTAACAGACACAACATGAGCCCATTGCACCACTCTCCCTATTCACTCCAGCTTGCTCCACCTTCCCCCCTGCTGCCATGAAAGTCCTCAAAGGGAAACATTTTGCCAATGAAGAAGAGGAGAAACGATGTGAAACAAAAAATGGCAGAAGCACTAAAGGCATCAAAATCAAGGAGTTCAAAAACTGTTTTGAGCAGTGGAAAGTCTCAATAGGGTGTATTGCATCAAATGGCGAATACTTTGAAGGTAATTGAAGTTTAAACATATAAGAATAAATACACAACTTTTTATAAGTTAATTCCAGGTTTTAGGGGTCCCCCTCGTAATTGACAATCTCAAGGGATACAGGATACTTACAATGCAACTCAACTGAAAAAAATTCAAATTCAGTAATTTTCTACGAACACATTCTAAGATATTTAGCTACTACATGACATAAAAGTAAATTTTGTAAAACCATGAAGAATTTTCAGACTTGTGAGTTTAAAATAAAAAATTAAGGCCAAAACACTGCCATACCAAAGAAAAGTTAAGTTTCAAATGTCTAGCAAACAAATCCAAAGGGGGTTGCAACTGAGAAAGATGACCCCCTCAAAGACTAGGGCCCAAGAGTGGAAAGAAAACATGTAAGAACACATTCTACCCCATGGCTCTCCACTCAAACCAAAGTCATATTCATGACTTCTAATAGAGATTTAATGGCTTCCAAGAACCTCTCCAAAGAGTCCTTGCACCCTGTTCCCTTCTAACTGATCTTTCCGCCACAATAAATGAGTCTTTTCATGAAATATGGCTTTGTCCCTAAAGATGTTCTTTGTGAGGGGCTCTAAGGAAGAACTGGAAGAGGAAATGGAAGACTGCCTATAGGTTGTCTGCTGCTGAGCAGCCAGGCTCTTGTGGCAGAAACTCTCTCTCCTTGCTGTGTTTTGATTCTATGGTGTGATCTATCTCAGTAGGCACAGACATCTACACCAAGCTACTAAGGAATGGAAGGGTTTTATCAACTGGAACCTACTTTCTAAATACCTATGTTGGACATAAAACTCTCAAACTCATACAGAACCTGTAATGTGGTACCTTATGGTTGGGAATATGGCAATATATGCCTGACATTATTAGAAATCCCAATACATATTTAATGAATTAATGGATCATTCAAATGGGCTTTCTTCTTGACCTAGTAATTCTATCTTTAGAATATATTTAAGGGATAATCAGAATAGTTCAAAAAAATGTAAATCAACTAGAAGCATCTAAATCTAAAAAAAAAATAAAAGGACAATAGTAGAATGATAATTAAATATTACACCATTAGTAAAAAGGAGAACTATCAGTATTGATAACTATAAAAAGCTCAATTTATTTTTAAATTGTTTAAACAACGAAAACACATCCTATTTTTAGTATATATTCTGTAGGTCCCATCATTCCTTATTTGAAACACTGGGGGCTAGACTGTTTTGAGAATAGCTTCAAAATTCAGAAAACTACTACACTATATTTACCATGTATTTTCAAAATCTCTGGTGGTATCACAGGTGCTACCTCATATTTGGGCAAAGAAATATATAATATATTCGCACTAAGTAGAATATTAAAGACAAAAATAACTACATATTAATTTGGGTCAGGTTTTCCTATCTAGTGAGTTTGCATCAAACTCAGACAAGTGCTTCTCATTTTCTGTGCTTCTGGATTTTAAAATTGTAGATAAAAAGGGGGTTGGGGGCTTGGGAAAAACATATGCCAGAATGTTAATGGTTATTATGAGAAAAACTGGCAAAATTTGTCACTCTACTAACTCAATCAAGTTTTACTGAATTACAACTTGATATGAAGCCACTACCTTATATTTATTATTAAAAACAATCTACAAACTCTATTGCTGTATCATAGATGCTTTATCTTTTTAAAGTAGATTTTACTGATTATGCTATTACCACAGTTGTCACAATTTCTTTTGTCTTCATTCTCCTCCACCCAGGACCCCCCTTCCCTCCTGCCATCCTACCCTCCTTAGTTTATGTCTATGCGTCATGCATTTAAGTTCCCAGATTTTACCCTTTTCTGTAGTATTCTTAACTTCCCCTGTATATCTTGCACCCACCGATTATGTGGTGGGTGCTCTATTTCCCCATTTCACCCTCTTCCCCTCCCACCCAACTGATAACCCTCCCAGTGATCCTATCTGATTTTGATCCTATTCTGGTTGGCTGTCTGGTTTCTGTTTTTATTTTTTTAGATTCTGTTGTTGATAGTTTTGAGTTTGTTGTCTCTTTATCTTTAACCTTTGGCATTTTCATTATGCTGTATCTTGGTGTGGTTCTCTTTGGGTCTAACTTGTTTGGGACTCTCTGTGCTTCCTGGACTTGAATGTCTACTACCTTAGCCAAATTTGGGAAGTTTACCTTCATTATTTTTTCACACAAGTTTTCAATTTCTTGCTCTTCCTCTTCCTTCTAGCACCCCTATGATTTGGATGTTGGCATATTTAAAGTTCCTAGGCCTCTCCTTGATTCTTTTTCAATTCTGGTTTCCTCATTCTGTACTGGCTGACTATTTATTTCTTCCTTATGATCCAAATCATTGATAGGAACCCTGGTTTCCTTCCCTTTGCTATTGGTTTCCTGTGGATATTCCTTCATTTCACTTAGTGTAGCCTTCACTTCTTTTCTTCTGCTTTTGCTATACTCAAGGATATCTGTCAAATCCATGAGCATCATTATTAACGTTTTAGACTCTGTCTGCTAGGTTGGCTTGACACTTAGTTCTCCCGGTGGAACCTTGGTCTGTTTCCTTTTTTGAGGTATACTTCTGTCTCTTCAACCTGACAAGCTCCTGTGTGTGCTTCAGTGTCTTAGGTAGAGCCATCACACATGTTATGTTGTAAGCAGCAGAGTCTCTGGTGTTCATCAGTTCCAGGCAGCCAGTATCACCACATTGTTGGCATTGTATGTGGGAGAGGGGTATGAGAGGAAACAATGCTGCTTGTTCAGCACTCCCCACCCCCCCCACCCCCTTTTAGGCACACTTCTCCTGGATTATACACAGAATCCAGGAGATCACCAATGAAGATCCAGGAAAGTCAATGTGTTCCATAGCAAGAGAACTGCAGATGTCGGATGCAACAGTTTGCAAGGTTATTGCTGAAGATATCAGACACAGACTGTACGTTCTTAGAAGAGGCCAGTTTGACACAGCAGACAAAGGAAAGGCGCTTTGAAAAAGCAAGGAAACTGCTAACAACATTGAAAAATCTCAAAAGCAAAAAATGCTCTGATTTTCTTCTCCAATGAAAAGAAGTTTCAACAGGACCAAACAGTCAACAGGAGAAACAACAGGTGGCTCTGTGAGAATCTTAATGGAGTCCCAATTGTCCTGAAAACAAAATTTCTTGCTACTTTGATGGTGTTAGGTGTTTTCAGCAATGAAGGAGATATCATGACCTTGCATTTTTTTCCACAAGGCTTGAAGGTGACTGCTGATGTTTACCTTGACGTTTTGAGAGAAGTAGTTGTATCGTGGGTGAAGCAAGTTGCAAATGGACGCCATTTTATCTTCCAACAAGATGGTGCACCAGCACATAACACTAAAAAGGTGCAAGAGTTTCTCAGTGTCAATGTTCCTGAATTCTGGTCAAAGGAAATCTGGCCGCCTAGTTCACCAGATACAAATCCTTTAGACTATTATGTATGGAGCATTTGTGAGAGAGAAGTTAATAAACCACCTCATTCAAAAAAGAGGCTGTTAAAGCTAAGACTAAAAACCTTATGATGTCCAAAGATAAAGTTAATTAAAGTGTGCTCAAGATTCTGAAGCTGAATCAAATTATTGCAGCAAATGGAAACTTTTTTGAATAATTTAAAAAATAAAGGCCCTGGCTGGTAGCACAGTGGATAAGGCGCCGGCCTTTGAACCCAAAGGTCGCAGGTTCAATTCCCCAGCCAGGGCACATAACAAGGTTGCAAACCAGGTCTCCAGTCAGGTCTGTGGCTGGAGGCAGGTGAAACGCAACCATACAGTGATGTCTCTGTCTCTTTCCCTCTCTGCCTCTCTCCCTTCCCCTCTTTCTAAAAATAATGAAATAAAATCTTAAAAAATAATAATAATAATAATGATGACTATGTTTATGTATTTACATTTAAGAATAAATTTATTTCAAAACGTAACACTTGTGGTATGTTGTTTTACTAAAATTTTGCCAATTTATCACATGCACTCTGCACTCTTAGAGAGATTCCAATATTTAGGAATTTTCTACAAATCTACATGATTGACTAAATGCTTCAATCCTGAACTTGATTCCTTATGGAAATACTCTGAAATGCAGAAAAGGCACCATGAGCAAAGATAATGGTCAAAATTTTTTATGACAAAAAAAATCTTGCAACAGCAAAATATGCAATGATAAGGAAATGCTTAAACATATTAAGAGTACATCCATATCAAGTTACTCACATCAATTAAATATTATTTATGCAGCTCTTAATACAAACACTCATGACGTGCTAAATGAATAAAATCAGAGGATAAAAATACATATACTCTGTAAGTTCAACTTAAAAAACAAGCAAAACAAAAAAATTTATAAGTAAATAAGCCAACATAAATATAAATACTTATCATCTGCCTCAAGGATATTCAACTGACTTTATTTCTTTAGAGTTTTACAAATTTTGCATAATCTACATAATTTATTTTACAACCAAAACATTCTATAACTCAGATGACAAAACTACATTAAAATCTTTTAATTTTATTGTTGTTGTATTATATCCACCCCATTTCTCCTCTCCTCTCTCCCCTTCCCCTCCCACCCAATCCCCAACAAGTCAATAAAATATATTTTTAAATTGTATTAATTTACTATAGGAAAATAAGCACCTTATTCACAGCATAAAATAACAAATCACCAGCAAGTAAAAGATATACAGTACCTTCACTGCTACATGAAGTTTTGCTGTTTTCTTAGATGGTCCTGAGGCTTCATATGTTGTACCATCCACATCTACAGACATTGTAAAGACTGGAGCATGGACAGGGCCAGACTGAGATAAAAGTTTATATTGAAGCCCTGGCCTGATCTGATTTAGCCTCATTAGTGCATTCATAAGGTCTATTGCTTTACTATCCAGAACTGTTAAAAGAAAGAAGATATCAGAAATTAAAGCATTTTGCTTTAAGCTATGCATTTATAAGTTCCTAGTGAACACTATAAATTCATCAGATTTTAAAATCAAGAACTTTAAAACACTTATACAAATTAATTTCATAAGTAATTCAAAAAGTACTTTTAAAATTATGATACTAACATCATTGTAAAAGTAACATGCAGCCCTGGCTGGTAGCACAGTGGATAAGGTGCCGGCCTGTGAACCCAAAGGTTGCTGGTTCAATTCCCCAGTCAGAGCACATAACCAGGTTACAAACCAGGTCTTCAGCCAGGTCTGTAGCTGGAGGCAGGTGAAAGGCAACCATACATTGATGTCTCTCTCCCTCTCTGCCTCTCTCTCTTCCCTCTCTCTAAAAATAGTAAATAAAATCTTTAAAAAATAATGATAATAAATAAAATAAAGATTTTATATACTTTTCCTTAAGTTTCGTTTCATCTTCTTATTGGGATCTTTATCATCCACTAATCCATCTTCAAATGGCCTCTTCAGAGCTGAAGACCCAGCACCTACAGAATTACAAAAGAATTACTTCCTCTACCAAATGCATTTAGCATGTTTAAGAAGAAACCCTATGAATCATAAGGAACACTGTAACAGTGTTCTTGATTGAACAATTAAATTACCATATTTATAATCTGGTAATAGCAAAAACTTTTAAAGTAAATCTTATAAAACAATTTAATATTATTCATTTATTTTTCTCATTCATTCACATATACTAGTATATGCATCTGTATATGCATGAACAGAAGAAAGTCTGTAAAGATATCAAAATGTTAAAGGTAGCTATCTCTAATCCTAGGATTTATTTTTACTTACGTCTTTTCAACTATTTCTATAATTTAACATTTACAACTTGCCCAAATTTTTAAAGCTCACAAGTTAAATCTTAGGCTTTTGGAAATCTAGATTACTTTTCACATTACAAAATATTCTTCTGTCTGCCTCTTAAAATCCTATTTAAAGCTTTATTTATAGTTCATCTCTGCCATGAAGTTTTTTCTTCAGCTTTTCTCTCATCTCAACTTTCTAGAAGAGTTTCTATGGTAACCGAAATATAGTGTCTTATGTGGTGATGTGTCATTGGCTACTTCTTATATAGATGTCTTGGGTTTTCTTAGCACTCTATGAAGGTCAAAAATATTTTGTCCATTTTTTACTTTAAAAACTAATACAAGACTTAGAAACAACATAATGGGTATGAAACAAAATGAACTAAACTGATAGTATCCAATTTGGGGGTAAAGCAGCTTGTTCATAATGCTATCAGACATAAGGCTTTGCTGCCCAAGGCCAATCAGAGAAAAGAGCTCATCAACCTGTCCAAATATTTTAAAGAACTCTATGCCTTCAACTCAAGAATGGGCTGTTGGGTTTTTCCTAAAGGAAAGTTATGCACAAAAAATTCATGCCACAAGATTTCCAGGTACTTCTAATCAAACCTTGTAATAATACCGATATTAACTACACATTCTTTGCTTATCAAGATTTATTGCCCCTTGGGTAAACATTTGACTTTAGCACTCGCTTGAGTTAATCCCTACCACTCAGGTCGATAAATCTTGATGTTCTCTTCTACATAAGGCATTATCTGCTTATATCTGCTTAGTATTGTATTTCACCCGCATTACGTAAAAGTAAGTGTGCCAGTCTCCCAGGATGCCATCTTTAAGAGATAAAAGTTCAAAGGGAACAGTCCACTAGGTAATTCAACCATCCATTAAGTTACATTAAGAGTTGCTACCCAATTGAGTGGAAATTACAAACTGGCTTAAAGACACAGATTTATTCTCTAAATCTTCCAGCAGCTATAAAATCTGGGGCAAATCATAATGGTAATGAAGGCAGGGGGCTTGCAAGTTATTTTCAACCTCTATAATATCTAGAAATGAGAAGTGATCATTTGAAAGGCAACAATTTTTTAAAACATATGTGAGTGCTTACCATATGCCTGGCACTATTCTTAACACCTTACATGTATTAACTTATTTAATCATCACCCTTTGAAACCTGTACTTAACATCCTTAATATAATTTCATTCATGTATTCACTCAACAACAAATATTAATTGAGCATTTTCTACTAGCGCACATGACACTTTTAGGTGCAGGACAAAGAGAACAAAACAATGTTTCAAAGAGCTTCTGCAAAGTGGGAGAAACTAATTACACCTCCTCCCCCTTAAGCCTCTTATTTTTCTTCATTGTATTCAAAACCATCTGAGTTGTAAATTGGAATTAGTTTCAGAAAATATCTGATAACAGAATAGCTCTTGTTTGCAATGGCAGTTACCAAATCTACATGTGTAATAAAATGGCATAAAACATATACATACACATGGTATCAATGTCAGCTTCTTGCTTTTGATATTGTACTATAACATAAGATATTAGGAGAAATTGACTGAAGATACATGGGAACTCTCTTTACTAATTAGGCAACTTCCTTTGAGTCTGTATTTTAATATAAAACGTAAAAAAAAGAAAAAGAACTGCTGCTTGTTGAGAACAGCCAACCCAGGCAAAGTCAGAATAGAAAGACCAGATAGAGAAGTTACTACAATAACCCAGGTGAGAGATGATGGCAGTTAAGGCCAAGATGGCAGCAGTGAAGAAGTTAAAGAAATAGCTAAATTCTGGGCATACTTTGAGAGCAAAACAGGCATGATTTGTTGATAATCTGGCTATGGAGGAAAGGAGAGGATTCCAGGGTGCAAGTTTTTGCCTAAGCACACAGACAGATGAGGCTTCCAAAGACTAGGATAGTGATAACCATGGAAAACAGATCAGAAGGAGGGTAAGGACAGAAATTTGGGTTTTAAATATCTTAAGCTGGAGATGGCTGTCAGACATTCATGTGGAGAACGGAGGAGGCATTTGGATAACTGAGGGGTCTGACAGGTCAAGGCCCAGTAATCTGGAGTGGAAATATAAATTTGGGAATCTTCAATTAACAAGGTATTTTCAGACAGGCTAATTGGGATCTCCTTAAAAGCTGATTGAAAAAGAGATGGCCTGAAGACTGCACCGTGAGACACTTTAATAATCAGAAGTCAGGAAGGTGGAATAACAATAGTTGAGGGAAGGGCAGTGGAGCTAGAAGAACTAAGAGAAAGTAAGGACCTGGAAGTCACATGAATGGTAGTATTTCATGTCAGAAAGTGTCTCCCAACACCAAATGCTGTTGAGGATATACAGCAACAGAAGCTTTCATAAACTGCTGGTGGGAGTGTAAATGCTCATAGTAACATTGTAGGTAGTTGCCAAAAAATGAAGAGAACCCAAATGTCCCTGAAAAGTACAATGGATAAGCTGTAGCTGTATTCATTATGGATACTATATAGCCATTAAAAAGAACAAGCTGCCTGCCCTGACTGGTAGCACAGTGGATAAGGCACCAGAGCCTGCAAACCCCAGGGAAGCTGGTTCGATTCCCCAGAAGGGCATATAACCAGGTAGCAAGCCAGGTCTCCAGCCAGGTCTGTGACTGGAGGCAAGTGAAAGGCAATCATACATTGATGTTTCTCTCCCTTCCTCTCTCTCTGGAAATAATAAAATTAAAAAAAAAGAAAGAAAGAAAGAAAAAGAAAAAAAAAGAATGAGCTATAACTATATGCAGAAACATGAATGTATCCCCAACAATACAGAACAGAATGAAGCTAGTCCCAAATGATTATGCTCAGTACAATTCTTTTCCTATAAAGTTGTAGGCATTATCAAATTTGTTTAGGAAAGCATACACAAGTAGGAAAGCTATAAAGAAAATCAGGGAAATGATTATCAAAAAGTTCATGGGGCAGGGAGATGGTGAGGAGGGATAACTATATGGCTCTTGAGAAGCTGACCATATTTCTTTTTTAACATTTTTTATTTCATTATTTTTTTAGAAGGAGGGGAAGGGAGAGAGGCAGAGAGGGAGAGACACATCAATGTATGGTTGCTTTTCACCTGCCTCCAGCCACAGACCTGACTGGAGGCCTGGTTTGCAACCTTGTTATGTGCCCTGGCTGGGGAATCGAACCTGCGACCTTTGGGTTCGCAGGCTGGCACCTTATCCATTGTGCTACCAGCCAGGGCCCATATTTCTTCAACAGAGTGGTGATTATATGTAATTTTTATTTTTAAATGGTATTTTATAGTTCCTATTCTGCCTCATAACAAAATAAATATAGAAGGAAAAAATGTGTTCACCTGTGTCAAACATTGCTAAAATAAGGCCTGAGAACTATTGAATGTAATAAACATGAAGGTCACAAAAGAGACAGGCAGAGTGCTCAAGGAAGAAAGTGTGATTAGATGAAGTTTATAAGAAAGTGAGGAGAAAGCATACACCACTCTTTCCAAAAGTATTGCTATAAAGAGAGCAGAGAAGTGGGACTCTGTTGAGGGGAGCTGGAGAATCCAAGGGGGAAAGATTTTCTTTTGTCTTTCAAATGGCAGACATTATAGCAGATTTTTATGCTGATGAGAATCATCCACCAGAAAGTGAGGAATTGATGCTGGTGAGAAAAGAGAGAATTGCTGAAATAACATCTATTTGTAGGCAAAAGAGAACGTGATATAATAAACAAGTATAAAGGCTGGTCCTAAGAGCCTAGACAGTTTATCCATACTCAAGGAAGGGAAAGCAAAGTAGCGATACATTAATACTTTAAGAATATAAGGTTGTCAGGTGAATGTAAGGTATTGAAAGAAGACATATGAAATGTGAAATAGTTATCTAGGAAAATTGGAACACTCTAGAACTTACAACAGAAGAATTGCCCAACAATACATAATTTAGTTAAGGATATAATGTCCAAAACTTAAAGAGAAAACAGTCAAGATGGCTGTATATTTTTCCAATGATTCTAAAGAACCTGATATACGCACAGAGTTAAGTTTCAATGAGTTAGAATTCTGACAGGAAGATAAGAGTCAAGGAAATGAAGGTACATGCTAGGCAGTAAGCATAATACTGGATCATGGAATATAAACAGAAAAGGGACAGAAGTGAGAACATGAGGAAGTTGACTGAAGGGCTATGAAAAGTTAATAGAATCAATGGTGAGGAACTGGAGAACAGGGACTAGACAGGATGATGACAAGAGGTGACTAGAATGTGGGACTTTGTTTTAAGAGAGAGGGGAAGGAAATTAAAACAAACTTTTACAAGTGGAACATAGTTCTAAATTTTCCTTTACACTTTTCTCTTCCTTTATAATTTTGTTTCCTCTTTCTTGGTTCTGTAACACTTCCAAGCACAGTGATAACATTTCCTCCTAGTTTATTTTATGGCTTATCTCTTCTCTTAGACCAGGGGTTCTCCAAGTATGGTCCCTACATTTATTCAGTAATGAAATCTGGCCAACATAGCCAAATGAGCTCATCCCTAATAAGAGTAATAAATAATAGCAAGATGATGTAATTGATGAGAGTGAAGAGCAAAAAGTCAAGAAGACTTATACATGACTTGCATTAGCAATTTTTAAAAATTCAGGTATACAACACAAGTCACTATCTGTATATATTATGAAATGATCACTACAGTAAGTCCAGTTAACAGTGAATGAACAATTATTAAGTTCCCTTGGCTCTAACAAGAGATGTATCCCATGACCATCTCTACCACTGCCCATGTCGAACATAAATGAAAAACTGTCACACTCACCTTCTTTGTCAGTAACTGACCAGGAATATTTCTGAAAAGGCTTACTAGATGGAAGGGGGTCCATCTCCAGCACTTTATAAATCTGGCCAAAGGCTGACAGTCTTAGTGCATGCTGAAGAACAAAAGATTATATTTATTCAAATTTCAACAGCCATTTAGAATACCTGGTAAGACTATCCATTAAATGCTAATGTAATGACTGAAAAGTCCCTAACAACAGGCAAGGAAAAAGCATTTAAATAGGACAATTCAGACAATTAAGAAATGATATGGCATGCCCCATCCCCCACCTGGGCACTGTGGGTAATATCTTCTTTTTGCTGGATGGTCATATAACTCAGAGCATCTGTTGGGTCTCTCTCACAAGGATCATGAAGACCAGGACCCCCTTTGGCAAAGGCAAAAGAAAAATACAAATACCATTTAGAACTGAGTTCAGAATTCAATAATCTAACACAAAAGACAGAAGGAACAAAGAAGGAAAAAACTGAAAAACTAAATCTGCTTAATTAAACGGACTAGAAAGGACACTCTCATTTTCAGTATGTTAGCACTTAAATGTCCCCATTTTACTGGACATTTATATCTCTAAAGTAAAATTTGGATCTTACTCAAGAATTTAGAAACAGCATGATAAATCACCCCAAATCTTTAAAGGATTACATATGGAAAATAAGATCAAATTTAATTTTTCCAAATTAAATACCAGACTATTAACAGAGTAAATGTCATACATTTTAACCAAATATCTGTATTTGCAAATTCAGAGCTCTAAAGCAAATTCATAGCAGACACAATATTTATTAGTACCATTTATGTTAGTATACATAAAATAGAAACTATACTTATTGAAAATGTTTTATAGCATTATTCCAACATTCAAACATCCTCTCTGCTAAAATTCCAAGCAAAACAACCCCTACACATCACTTTCCTGTGCAGAGGACAAATTAAACATATATTTAGAAAAATAAACCAAAATGAGATTTTTCTGATTCTTCTGCCTCCAGAGTGTGAAACCCTTACCAGGAAGTAGTATTCCAGATGCCAAACACTCCATTACTCGTCTCAAGGCCTCCCCAGCGCCCAAAGGTCTATTACAAGTACCTATAGACTTTTCACAAATAAGCTCTAGTGGCTAGAAGATATTAAATTACAAATTAGTACATGCATCAAGTGTTAAAAGGATTCCAGTTAAATGTGAGCTGACATTTCTATCTACAATGAAGGCCAAAAAGATGGAAGTCAATTTATCATATAGGGCCCAATTAACTTTTCCTCTCTGATTATCAACTTTTACCCCACCTACTGTTTTTAAATCAACTATTTTTGACAAAATATATTGATACATTTTTGTTACAAAAACCTTATTTCCAGTTACTCTGAAAAGATCACTTAAGAAATTATGGTCATCTAATAGATATAACAAAAACAAAGGTATAACATGCCCCCATATAAATTAGTTATAGCTAATAACTAATCAATGTCCAAACCCAGCCCACCTATTTCCCACATAACATAGGAAACACTCACACCACAATAAAAGTTTATTTCAGACAGCCTGCCCCAAGCACTAAAAACTGATATTTAAAAGTAGTAATTCTACATTTATTTAAAATGACGCTTTATAGCTTTATTTGTTTTATAATGTTAATTGTGGTCTTGAACAGGACATAATAATTTCCAAGTTAAGTAAGTTTTGAAATATACATTTATAAGCTATGTCCGTATCAGGTTAAATGTACTGTTTATTTGACTTTTATAACTAACATAAATTTATTTTTAAGTGTCTACACTCAAAGAAAAAAAAAAGAAGAAGGTATGGGAACCTTATACAGACATATCAACTCATTTTTATCTTAAGTGGAAGTAGCATGGAGAGAGAAATGTGCCACTCAAGGAAGTGATCATAGGCATAGTGACTAGTGCAGAGCAAAGTACCAAAGACATTCACTTCTAACAGGTATAGAACATCTCTGTCAAAAAAAAAAAAAAAAAAAAAAAGCTAAGAGCTCTGTAGGATGAATTATAATATGATGAGATAAGTTATATGCATATAAAATATAAAAATATGCATAATTTTTCCTGAACAAAGATGGACAATGCATACCTTAGCTAACTCAAAATATAGCCATTTCACAGTAATATGTAATTTTGACTGTATAGCTTCAGAATTTGCTTTTAACTGAATTTAAGTACTTACCCATCCTTTTAATGGTGCCCATGTGGGGACTCTGTTGCACAAATCACGCAGAATGCGAAGGACAATTACACATGATTTTAATCCATTTGCCCTTGCCTAAAACAAACAAAAGGATTCCAGTATCCCTGTTGAAATTTATTCTATACTTAGCATAATGGTCAGGATAGGCTCTTTAAAGTGAATACTAATTAGCCAGTCAGTCATTCATCAGTTGTAAAAAAAAATTTTTTCATCAAATAATTAAAAATAGTAAAATTGTGATTCAGAAGAGCATGTTTTAAAGCAAAGAAAGTATATTATTAAAATATTCTTATGGAAATCTCTTTCTAGGCAACTATCCATTTAACATTTACCTTTTCTCACCCATGTTTACATTCTATAAACCATCATTTGAAATTCAGAGTACTAAGCTGAAAAGGATTATAATTAAACATCAACTATAATTAATAGACGTTATACTGGACACTTGGCTAAATTAACTTATTTACTCCTACAACGACTCTATAAGGTAAGAGAGTGCTCACATTTTATACTTTACACAGAAACCATTAAGTGGCAGGTCTTCCATGAAACCTATACAAGGCTAGTAATAGTAAGGTAATAACAAAGGGCCAACCTGAAACCATTTGGCATGTCGAAGAGAGGCCAAGGCGTTCAGGCACTTCTGCCTATCCAGTAAGTCTGGAGGATCTTTCATTGCAACCTTTTCTAATGGGGAAATGGGATAGAGAGAGAGAGGTATTCACTAAAATGTTCCCATTATATTACCAAACAGTAACAATTTTTAAAAGAGCAGTGTTTGAGTGAACACCAATAAGACTCCCAGAAGATTCCATGATCTGGTTTTGTTGTTTTAAAAAATTACATGCACTATGATTACTTAAGTAAAATGTCATTAGAGCCATTCTGTGAACAAGTACAACAGGAGCACAAAGGCATTCATTCAGTAAACAAATCAATGACCACTGCTACACACAGTCTGGGATCTTATTATACATGTGTATAACACCAAAGGGCACAAAATAGGCACATAGCACTTTTTCCTTTAGCAGGGTGCAAGGAGTGGAAATCTGGAACCAATAGTAATAATAACTATTCTTTACAGAAAGAATTTTAATCACTGTTCAAGTTGTAAGAAAAACTGGGGCTCTTTTATGTAACCAATTTGAGGTATACTAAGAATACACCTTTCAGCATGGCAATTTTGTTTTTACATCTAATTAAACTCATCCAACAAGATAACTATTAATAGAAACTTTAGTGATGGGAACTGTTCAAGTGTCACCTTGTAGTTCCCTCATTATTTCTTTTCTAAACAAATATTGTCAAAACTACAAAAATTACCAGGTCCATAGCTGGATGCAGGTGAAAGGCAACCATGCATTGATGTTTCTCTCCTTCTCTGCCTCTCTCCCTTGCCCTCTCTCTGAAAATAATAAAACCTTAAAACAACAACAACAACAACAACAACAACAACAACGAAGACTAGAGCCCTGGCTGGTGGCTCAATGGTTAAGGTACCAGCCTGCAAGCCCAAAGGTCACTGGTTCGATTACCTAGCCAGGGCACATAACCAGGTTGCAAGCCAGGTCTATAGCTGGAGGCAGGTGAAACCATACATTGATGTCTCTCTCCCTCTCTGCCTCTCTCCCTTCCCCTCTCTCTGAAAATAATAAAATCTTAAAAAAAAAAAAAACTACAAAAATTAAATATACTTAAGTAATTTCAAGTTTTATATTACATATTGTTTTTAAAGGCAGCAAAGAAAATTACCTCATTACAGTATTTGACTTGCCTTAACATTTCAAAGTTGGATTAGATGGCCCAAAACAGCAAAATTAAGAATTCAAACATGAGATTAATGAAAAACATCCGTAATTGAGAAAATGTCATATGATACTTTCCAAGTTTAGAGAGCCAAATATATTTCCCCTAAGCTATTACAAAGTAAGTTTTTTATCTTTTTGAAGACTTGTTGCATTATTTAAATGCAGAGGACATATACAAATCATTCTTAGGGAGTAATTCGTTGTCTGATCCAATTAGGTCAGATTCATCGTTCTCTTCTAAGAACTTGTAGACATAGGAAAGTCCACCAACACTTCTTACTAAGTATAATCATGATAATAAAGACTTGGTAGTATGTTTGTGTGATATAATGTAAATATTTTAAAATAAGAGACAGATAATACTTTCTTGTTTCCTAATTAACTACAAGAGTCTATTATGACAAATTTGCTGTATGTCCCAATTGGTACCTTTCCATTAACTAAAACTGAAGGCATAATGCCCAACAAAAAACAAATTTCTTACAGGAAGAATTAGGGTTCTCTTTCTAGGCTGCAACACTCTGAAGGCTGAAGTGCTACACACGTATTTTCTGACCAGGTGAGCTCTACATCAGATATCTGCATTGCTTCACATTCACCTCTCCAATGAACTCACAACACAGGGTCTCATTTCACTGCCCCCTTTTATTCAAAGTAGGGGAAACCACAAAAAAAACCTTAATGTGGATTTGTTTATAATCATGAACAAATATACTATGGATATTCACTTTATAGGTGATCTAGTTTCTGGACTTGCTCGAGTCTGTCTTTATATAACACAAAACATACAACTAACTCACTTTAATGCTGTTATGTCAAAATGCACATCTGTGATCAATACAAACATCTGTGTAAAGCTCACATACCAGATCAAACTACTATAAATAATTATTAGAATCTCTTAAAAGTTAGAGATGACAAAGGTTGACTGACTGCTAAGTAATATAATCCCAAGAAAAGGTACAGACTGTACTGAATTTTTAAGATCTCAGAATTTAAGTTAAGAACAAGACAAGCTTAGTTTCATTCTATCATCTTATCAAGTAGTGCTGAGAAGAGGGCAATGGAAGAGGGGACTGAAACAGAGGAAATCTGAACAGGAAAAGACAGGACCAAACCAAAACTCTTTTTGAGTTCCATGGTACTTGTCCCCAATGGTCAAAACTTATAACGTCTCACGCTCATTGCAACACAGAAATTTTAAGAGTGGGAACAATGGCGAAAATATTCCAATTCTTTCATCCCCAAAGTCAGATTATAACCACAAAGTCTTACGTAAAAAATGAGAGGTATCAGTTTGCTACAGACAGTCAACATTTGGAGGCAATAGCTTCTACTAAAAACAGACGGGAGGACAGGCAGTAAACAGAAGACTTGCATCAGATTCTTTCACATCACCATCAGAATGACCATGTTTCTTCATGCTCTGACAGTCAAAAGTCAAAAGAGCCAAAATGTTTCAATCTTCATTAGGTGGGACACAGTAGAGAACATATAATCTCATTTTATTTCCTCAAAGTTTCTTATTTTTAAAACAAGAATTCATATGGTACTACAGTACTACCTGTAAGCCCTGCTTCTTTATTTCCTTTATATATTAGTAATACAGTTGTATATATTTTCAATAAGAAAATTAAATTACTTAATATGGCAATCATAGAATTGCTGCTGGAAAAACACTGCTACTTTGCAGAGCAGAACCTCAAGTTTAACATTTTTATATGAATTTCAATGTAGGTGTTTCAATTTATGGGAAAGCAAAGCTTTTCTGATAAAAGGCATTTTGGAGTCTTTAAATTAGAAACAATGGAAACTATGAAACATTTCATTTTTTCCTATAGTGACTAGTAGAACAGATAAGAAATAATACGGGGGATAAGTTTGAGGAGTGACCAAAAAGCAAAGAAAAACAGCTTTTAAAAATGTACTGCTTAGTAATCTGGCATCAGGGCATGAAGGGACATAAAACATTCTGACCAGCGGAAACACTGGAAAAGAGTGTATTGTGCCTAACTTTAGTTAGAGGTTAGATCATTGACCAGAAAGACACAGTACTACAGGAAATGTTGGTCAGTTTCTCTTAATTCATTACATGAAAGCTAACTCTCCTCCTGTTAACAAAAACCCTAGCCTGGACACAGGGCAGCGAAAAGCCAGAACGTGACTGTTAAACACGGGTTTTATGTCTGGAACCGGGCTCTCCAAAGGTAAAATAATGAGCTGGGTCATCATGAAGGCCACCCTGACAGTATGGATGAAGCTGAGCTACTAAATATGTACATACTGACAGAATTTTCTAATTAGCCTGGAAATATCCTAGCAGCCCCTTCTTTCAATTCCTTGAGGCTCTGTGGACAGCAGACATTATGCTCCAAGTCACAGTCCATGCAAAACATCAAGCCACAACGGGCACAGGTAAATGTAGCACTAAGGTAGATCAGAGAGAGCATTGTTCTCCTAATTTACAGTAGAAATGGTGCTCAGTATGACATTTTGTCAACACCTCAGAGTAGACAGCCACTCGAAAGATAACAATGGAAGATTTGCACTTGATAATGTAGTGCATAGCAGCTGTGGAAGGCAGGAAACTAAAACCTGCAGTATATGCCTATAATCCCAGTTGTGATTTCTGGATTGTGAGACTCTAATGCCTTCATCTAGCAGAACTTGTGCCAGTGAACTTCAGATGCATCAGAAGTTTGCATTGGCACCAGTATGTGAAAAGGGCTCTTGGGTAGCTTCTTTGTGAGCCCCAAAAGATCTCCCCGATACTGAGGACAGAGACTTGCCTTGGCCTAAGCCACAAGAGTTTATGCAGTTTCCCCATCCACCTGGTTTCAAGTTGCATTGGAAATATAACAAACAACTGATTTATCACAGCAAATATACTTCTGGCTTAAAATCATGAGCACCAAAAGCAGCTGAGATAGTGTGATGCTCAGAAAAACAGAATCAGCAAGAATACTCCTAGCAGTTATCCTAGACAGTAATGGGAGAGTGGACAGCACAGTGGACTTAAGGAACTAGTAACAATGTGATACTTTCCTCATTCATAAAATAGGGCAATTACCTACCCTCAGAGGGCTGTTGTAAGGGTTAAAATAAGTCATATATTTTTTTAAAACTGCTTAAAAATAGTAATTTTGTACCTTAGCAGGGCTTGAATTTTGACATGCCCATTGCTAATGCTTCTTACGTACCAGACAGTCCTATTTAATCAAACAGTACACTGGCTACAGATTTTGTACATAAAACTCTCATTTAACCGCAAACAACTTTCTAAAGTATTTATTATTCACATTTTAAATGAAGAAACATGTCCAAAGTCTCACAGTAAAGGTAACTAATGGAATTAATCAAACACCTGACTGCCCGGTATCAAGGCCTGTGCTTTTCCCCCGCATGCCTTCTTTAGCAGGAAGCATGTAACAATGGGGAGAGTTATTAAACAGTCCCTTCAGATAAAGGGGACGAATATGGAAAGACAACTGAGAGCAACAGGGGGAATCATACCTGTGAAATATTAAACAATACCAAAGAGATTCAGATTCACCACCTAGTTTAGCCGTGGACAAATCAATCCACTTCTACAATCGGACAACTCTGAGGAGACTGTTATGCTCTCAATCGCACTTTTTCTTTTGCTCCTTTTTCAGATTTTACTCAAATATGTGGCAAGTGAAAAGAGTAAAGAAAAATAAGTGATAAAATAGTCTTGTGGGAGAAAAGAAGTTGAGATTCTACAAAAAAATACTCTGAAAAAAAGTTACAACAATGTATTTTTTTAACTTGGAGAAAGAAAATGGATGGAGTTTTTATTAAGGGACTTTCTCAGTCTTAACAATTCCTGGAACCTTAATAATCTTGTACTTTCACCCCATGCAGCTGAGAAGAGCTGCATCAAGAAAGGGGGATCTGCCCTGGCTGTAGCACAGTGGATAAGGTGCCGGCCTGCGAACCCAAAGGTCACAGGTTCCATTCCCCAGCCAGGGCACATAACCAGGTTGCAAACCAGGTCTCCAGTCAGGTCTGTGCCTGGAGGCAGCTGAAACGCAACCATACATTGATGTCTCTCTCCCTCTCTGCCTCTCTCCCTTTCCCTCTCTCTAAAAATAATGAAATAAAATCTTAAAAAAGAAAAAAGAAAGGGAGATCTGTCCAGTGTGAGGAATCAAGCCCTACAGAATGACATAGCCCAGGTCCCAAATATTCAGTTATGCTGAATCATCAAATTCACCCAGGAGAGCACAAAATTGCCAGCACATATGAAAACAAAAATTTAAAAAGCCCTGTTTCTGACAAAGCCCAGGTTAAACAAAATGAGCAACCTAGAAGAGATAACAAATGAATCAAAAGGGCTAGGAGGTTAAGGACAAAAGAAAAGCAAATCTTTCTTTCATTCAAAAGAATAAGAAGTAACATGTATAAAACATAGCCAAGTTGCTTCTTTCACCTTACCTATCCCACACAACAATGTTAACACCAGCTGAAGAGATCCAGCTCATAAAGAGGTCTTGGGGTCTTGAATAAACACTGACTCTCCTACTTAAACACAAATTCCACCCTATAAACTAGTCCTCTAGTAAGGATATAATACACTAAGAATCCGTTTTCAATTTCTCTAAACAAAATTAATTAATGCAACAGACTAAGCTTAAGGGTATCACTAAAATGAAAACTATGACAAAATCCCATGTAAATACACAAAACCCCATGAAAAAAAGAAGCCTGACATTCTCTCAATACTTTCAAAGAATAAATGGGAAGGAATGCCTACAGCTACAACCAAACATATAATTAGTATAGTCTCTGGCAGCTTTAGTCTTTTTCTCATCTCTCTACATACTCAAATAATTTAAAATAATACCTATAATTATAACTTTACTTGGAAATGGTTAGTTTTACACTAGGTGGGTCAAGTAGAACAACGCTTACCAGAATTAACAGAATTATCTTGATACTTCAGAAATCATTTTATAGTTCTACAGTTAATGATGAACTGAAAAGCTGTTAAAGAAATTAAGCCATTTAAGATTGGTTCTTCAAAGGTATTAAGAGATACTATATATAGCAAAAAAAAGGAAGAAAGGAAAAAGAAAATTAAACCATGCATACACCCAATTACAGACTGGATGCACTTTAACTTTAAACTATAACTCATAAATGGATCTAGTTTACATTGTTAGGTTTGCTATCTAACTTTAGTTACTTAAAAGCCTTTTAAAAAGGAGTCTAACATGTCTGCCAAAACTTGGAAGTTCTAATGTTACTAATAAATGTCTTTTTCTACCTTTGTCATCAACTTGAAATAAAGTAAGAAACTGACCAATATTTCTTACTGCACTGGCATTTCAGGTAGGGGAGTAAGCAGGGCTTGTTAAGTGTCTAGTGATGAAAGGGAGCAACAGGAGTCTCCACTGGTCCAGATAGCCAACACTGCCTCCAAACTGTGTGACACAGAGGCCAGTTGGTCAGAGGTCTGATACAAGAGAAATATCACAGGGCAGGTTTCTAGGGATAGGCTGAAAGGCAAAAGCAAGCTAACTTGGCAGGGTAAAAACATCAGAAGAAGCAGCTCAGCTCCATCATACATCTCAAAACTCAATAGGTTCCTCACTCTACTTTTACAAGGATGACATTGCCACACAGAAATGCTTTTACTTAGAAAGAAAGTTAATTTTCAGTGGGCAGAGGGGAGGGGGGAGGAGGAGGCAAAGAAGGGGAGCAGTTTAGTCAAGGAACCAGTATGGAAGAACCATGGACATGGACAACAAGTGGGATTCACTTTGTGGAGGAGTGGGTGGGTAGGGAAGGGGACAGAGGGGAGTAAAAAGGGGATGGATGCAATAGAACAACAATAAAATTAAATTTAAAAAAAAGTTAATTTAAGGCATGATAACCACATACATCAAATATATTCAAAATGTTAACAGTAACAGGATCACAAATCTCCTAGAAAAATAATTTACTAAAGATTACATATTGTAAAAATTCAGTCCCCCAATTTAGTTGTCTTACATTATAAAACATATTTACACATGGGCAATTAAGTAAAGCATAAGTCTCATATAGTTATATATAGTTATTAAAAGTCAAAAGCAATGTACAAATGATGAATCTGAACAATAACTGAATAAATTTGAAAATACTGTTTGGTCTACATTTAACCCTCAAACCACATCTAATTGCCAAATTATCCAAAATATGTCGAATGATACCAATAACAATGCAATAATATAAAAAGTAAAATAGAATACCAAAAACAGTATAAAAGTTAGAATTTAAGCCCAACATGATAAGCACAGGATTTTGAATTAACATATTTCATATTTCAAGTGTTTACATTTTTGCGAAAGTGATTTATGTAGAAATAAAACTGTTTAAAATACTACAAATGACGTAAGACAAACAAAGACAGTTATTTCTTAAATCTACAAAGCACAGTTAACATAGCAATCAAGGGGCCCTCCATGAACAAAACAAAATAAATATTTATGTGTATGTACCTCCATCCTTCTTCTCCAATTCATCCCTAATTACAGGGGAAGTAAGTATCACCTTCAAAGTTAGCGTGGGCTCTTTTGTATTCCGAATTATAATAGATGCCTCATCTACACATTGTTCCACTTCATATTTCTCTTCTGTGAGTTTCTGAAAGTCACCAAGATTTCCAAACACCCAATTAATTAGATTAAAATTTCAGAAAATGAACGAATGCCCCTTAATTTTCAAGTGTTATTATAAGAACTGCTGTGCCAAGAGAGTAAATAGTCATTAACTAGTTCTTTAGTTTAGAGATGACATTTCTGCTCCTCCCAACTTGCCAGCAAATCATTTCCCCATCCTGCAAAAAGCAACCGTAATGTCAACTCTCTAAACAATTATAAACAGTATTTAAATTCATTCTAATATTTGAAAGTAAAATAACAATAACATCACTATGTGATAAAAAGTTAATTACTATTCTTTCAATTATAACAGAGAACTGTTAAAGAAAAATAAATTGCTGGGAATGCTCCCTAAACCAATACCTTTGTTGACAGGACAGTCTAAAAAGGAACTCTCCCTTAGTAAGAACTTAAAATGTAAGATTATGTATATTTTTATGTAATAGTATACAAATATATAAAGAGAATCAAGTAAGAATGAATAAAAAAGAATCTCTGCATAGTCACTCACCACAGAAAAATATTAGTATTAACACAAGCAACTTCACCTCTCTAACGATGGTCTTGGAGATCACTGCAGTGAGACCTACTGTATGGGATAAGTAATCTGACACCCACAGGGAAAAGCACAATACTTCTGTCAGCCTACAACTATACACAATTTAAGGGCAAAACTAGAATATAGAGAAAAAGCACAAAACTGCTCACGTTCATTTTGCCTTTATACGAAAGCATTAAAGATGTCCATCAGTGAACAAACCAAACTAAAATTATTTTATTCTCATCAGAGGGTAGGTTTATTGACTTTATAAAGAGAGGAAGGGGGGAGGTGGGGGCAGGGAGCAGTGGGTAAAGAGACAGACAGGTATCAGTGTAAGAGAGAAACATCCATCTGTTGCTTCCTGTTTGAGCCCCAACAAGGGACCGAACCCACAACCTAGGTACATGCCCTGACAGGGAACTGACCCTGCAACCTTTTGGCATACAGGACAATGCTCCAACCAAATGAGCCACCTGGCCAGGGCCAAAACAAAGAAAGAAAGATTTTTAAACTCCTAAGAAAATAAGATCACATCAGAGATTACTTGTTCACACAAACAGCAAGAAAACAAGGAGGAGGCAGGGAATAAAAGTAGAAATCATCCTTAAAATGATTTTCTAGAATATGATTAGTAACAATGTGTGTACTTGCACGTATGTAGTAGGCATATGTGTGTGCACATGTATACAATTTAATGGGATGGATCTACAATTACACCCCCATTTTATTTGGGTACCTTTATCCAAGTGTCTATAGTAATGGAGCTAACCATCACACACAGCAGCTTTTTTCACTCCTGATAACTTTACTGGCTATATTAAATTGAAATGTTTCTCATAAGTTCCATCATTGGTCTTAAAGAGTTCAGGCCTCTTTTACTTTCCCAAGAATCCCTTCAAAGACTTAAAGTTCTTTGTCTCATTGAGTCTTCTCTCGCCTAAAAAGCCCTAGCCCCTTTAAATTTGAACTGGTTTACACAGCCTGCACTCTCTCTCCTGCATCCCTCCCTTGAACACTTGCTAGCTCAACAAGAGCATTTTAAAACTGGGATGCCCAGAAATAAAGACCCTCACTCAGGAGAGGGGAAAAAAATGCACAGTTCCCACAGTTGTGGTCTGCACAGACAAAGCTTTGTTTATGAAGACTGAAGCTTGGCCCTGTCTCCTATATCTTCAATCCTGGAGAAATCTGACAGACTTTCAGAATAAGAACTTTTATTACAGCAGTGGCTCTCAACTCCCTTTCCACCCTGACACATGAGGAATATGACCACTCTCGTAAGAAAGAAGACTCACATTCTAGACTTCCGGTCAAGAGGGAGGCGTAGGTAAACATGCCTCACCTCCTTGCCCAACTACAGCAAAAATTACAACTACACTGCATAAGAAATATAGCCCAGACTTGTCAGAAAATCAAGCTCTATGGGAGTTCAACAACCAAGGATTTAACAAAGCCACATCCAGACAGGTAGGAGGGGCAGAGGTGCAGAAACGCTAGGAGAGGCAGAGAGACATGGAATAGGCAATCCCACATCCCTATAAGCTGGATAAAAATTGACAGGGACACCGTGGGAGTAAGGGAGCCCAGCCCCTGACCATACCGCCCAGTCCAGGGTTCCAGTGCCAGGAAGGTAAGTCCCCACAACTTCTGGTTATAAAACAGTGTGGAATGGGCAGCAGAAGAATCTGTGAGATTCTTAAGCAACTGCTCTTAAAGAGCCCACAAGGGATTCAGGACTTATGCAGACTCTCTGGGATCCAGCACCAGGGCAAGAGTTGGAAGGACATAAATGGCATACAGGCAGAAATTAAAATGACTGCCAACAGGGCAAGTGCCAGGAGACCGCTTCCCCGAGCAAAACTCCACGGGCCAGCCAGCAGTGTCGTCCCCTCCTGAACTCTCCTCTGTACAGAGCCACAGAGCAATGACACACGGGTTGCCCTGCCCTGGTGATTACCTAAGGCTCCGACCAATATAACGAACAGGTGCGCTTTTCTACATTAGGCCATGTTACTAAGACAGGGAGTCAAAGCAGCTCTACCGAATACACAGAAACAAACACAGGGAGGCTGCCAAAGTAAGAAGACAATGAAATATGGCCCAAATTTTAAAACACACACACACACACACACACACACACAACAAAACTCCAGAAAAAGAACTAAAAGGAGATAAGCAGCATATCAAATGCAGAGTTCAAAACTGGTTAGCAGGATGCTCAAGGAACTCTAGGTACTTCAACAGCATAAAAAAGACCCAGGCAGAAATGAGGGTTACATTAAGTGAAATAAAGAAAAATCCACAGGAAACCAATAGTGGAGGGGATAAAGCTGAGAATCAAATCAATGATTTGGAACATAAGGAAGAAAAAACATTCAGGCATAATAGCAGGAAGAAAAAAGAATTAAAAAAAAAAAAAAGAGGATAGACTAAGAAGCCCTCTGGGACATCTTCAAATGTATCAACATTTCATTCATAGGGGAACCAGGAGAAGAGGAAGAGGAAGAAATTGAAAACTTAGTTGAAAAAGTAAAAGAAAAACTCTCTAACTTGGTGAAGGAAATAAGCATACATGTCCAGGAAGCACAGAAGAGTTCCAAATAATATGAATCCAAAGAACAGCACACCACATCATAATTCAAACACAAAAGGTTAAAGATAAAAAGAGAATCTTAAAAGCAGCGAAAGAAAAGCAGATAGTTACCTACAAAGGAGTCCCCATAAGACTGTCAGCTGATTTCTCAAAAGATAATTTTGCAGACAAGAAGGGACTGGCAAGAAGTATTCAGAGTGATAAAAAGCAAGGACCTACAACCTACAACCTAGATTACTCAGCAAACCAATCACTTAGAATTAAAGGGCAGATAACATGCTTCTCAGACAAGGTAAAACTAAAGGGAGTTCCTAATCACCAAGACATTATTTATGACATGTTAAAGGGACTAACTTAAGAAAAAGATCAAAACTATGAACTATGTGAAAGTCACAATTATCAATCATTCAATCTGAAAAACAAACTAAGCAAACAAGCAGAACAGGAACAGAATCATAGATATAGAGATAATTTGGAGGGTTATCAGTTGGGAGGGGGAAGGGGGAAAATGGGAAAAAAAGGTATAAGGATTAAGAAGCATAACTGGTAGGAACAAAATAGACAGGGGAATATTAAGAACAGTAAAGAAAATGTAGAAGCCAGAGAAGTTACATGCATGGCCCATGGGTATGAACTAAGTGGGGAGGACTGCTAGAGGACAAGGGTGTACTCAGCAGAGGGAGGCAAAGCAGGGACAAATGGGACAACTGTAATAGCATAATCAAATAAAACATATTTTAAAAAAGAAAGAAAAGACTCACTAAAGGAAACAGAAAGGAGGATGAGATGGTTTAAAAAGGCTCCAATATCTGTTTATTACTTTATTATAGATTTAAGTGTAACAATGTTCATTATACCAAGAGAAGAAATACAGATTAAATTTTAAAGCAATAAAAATATGGAAACCAGAGGAATTTTATTGACATTCTAGTAACAAAAAGTATAGTCACCCTGAACCCATTACTGAGTTTTCTGTTTCTTAAAATTTTATTGTGCTCCATGTTGCTTACTACTTTCCCTCTTAAATGATCACAAAGGGATTTAAGCCTTGTCCTGGCTTGGTAGCTCAGCTTGGTCGGAACATCGTTCCATACATTAAAAAGTTGGGAGTCTGATTCCTGGTGAGGGCACATACCTAGGTTCTGGGTTAGATCCCTGGTCAGGGCATAAATGGGAGGCAATCAATCAATGTTTCTCTCTCACATCAATGTTTTTCTCTCTTTCAAATCAATAAAACATACCCTCGACTGAGGAAATAATAAACAAATAAATATAAATTAAAATGAATGAATAAATGAGTGAATGAATGAAGCTTAACCCTAAGAAAGACCAGAAACAGTTCACCAGAATCAAAAATGGAAAAGTCAAATGTTTGTTCGGTCACTTAAAAAAACTGTATCTTAGTCCTAATTGGTGTGGCTCAGTGGATTGAGCACAAACCTGAAAACTAAAAGCTTATTGGTTCAATTCCCAATCAGGGCACATGCCTGGGTTTCCAGCAACCAATTGATATTTCTCTATCACATCAATATTTCTCTCCCTCTCCTTCTCCCTCCCTTCCCCTCTACAAGTAAATAAAATCTTTTAAAATATATATTAAAAGTTTATCATCTATGCCAATCTCCAGTTGTCAAGGTTCTTTTTTTTTTTTGCCTTGCCTGTGGAATAATCAATCTCCTAATACATCATTTCTCTTCAAATCTCAGAAGCTCTTTTTAATCTTTCAATTGTTTTCTGCATTATACCCACTCTTCCAATAGTTTCACAATGCTGAGAGACCTGGTCCAAAAAAACAATGAGACTCTCAGCAAGATACATCTGAAAAATTTAAGACTGTGCTTAATAGCCATCTTAATTTTGGTAAAAACATCCAGAATACTAATCACCAGAAATCGGTTCAAATGTGATGGGTGAATCATTGACCTAGCGTAAGCAGTATCCCCTTTTGTCAGTACCCTTTACTATTACCAACTTGTTATTGAATTCAAAACCACTACCTATTTTCACCTTTTTACAAATTCTCCTACAGGTGCAATTAAACTGTACTCACCTGAATCTGAATAGGAAGATTATCTTTGACTGTATTTAACAGAGTCTCTGTGGGTTTGTCTTTGCACATTAAAACCAGCTCCAAGTCCATATCCTCTTTAATCAGCAAGCCTTTTGCAACCAGGCCAATCCTCATTACTCCACACAATGTCCGACCACCTTGTTCCCTAAAAATAAAAGTCTGAATGAGTATTTTTACAACTCAATTCCCAGACTGAAACTTAATCATTACTTGGCTTCCTGGATATCCACATGAATTGATAAGGGAATATATAAATCCAGATATACAAAACCCCATAAAATTAATCCTCTGATTTAAGGCTAAAAAAATATTTATCTTCCCCAAGGAATCAACAGGGATCATATTTCAGACTACAGATTAAAATTTTTTTCATTACATCTATAGTGTTCTGGAAAATAAAAAAATACTACATTTCCTTAAACACATTTTCAAATTTAAAATTTCTCTTATATTTTTATTGGTAATTAAAGAATTGGTAAGAAACATGAACATCATGGTATACTGAAAACGTAATCATGATGGAAATTTAAAAGCCCTGGACTCTTCTAGCGATGCCTGCTGGTTGTGTCCAAAACTGTCAAGTGGCTAATGGCCAGGTGAGCCTTAGTTCAACCTTCTGATTGAATCATTTTAGGAATCCACAAATATTTATGGGGAAAGGAGAATAATGTGATAAAAGGCAAAGATAATGTGATAAAAGGCAAAGAGGTGAGGAAAGAACAAACCAAAGATCATCTGCCAGGATATGCATTTCAAACCTGGTAGTAGCTGAAAGAAAAAACATTCAAAGAACATCAAGTCATGAGTGGTGCAAAGAACAATGATAGCATCTATACTTGACTTTAAGTTTTGTATTGATTCACTTTCCATAATCACAGTGAAAATAACTAAGCTGAGCAGTTGTTCAACAAGCAAACGTTTGAGTGTGGAAAACATACTAAAGGAGATCCAATCATTCCTTTTTCCAAGGCTTAACACTGTAGTAAGTACAAAAGCAGTAACATGCTTAAAAGAGGAAGAAAATAACATCTGAGAACAAATGGTACACCCCAATTCTCATTTAAACTTAACTCAAATAAGAAATGTCCATCTCGGAAAAGCTAATTAATCGCTCAGGTTCTTACAGAGTGTCAAGTGGCAAAGCTGGGATTCTAATCCAAGTTAAATTGACCACAACCCTCAGGCTCTTTCCATTATTATGATTGCATCCCAAGTATAGAAGAGGGAGAAGTCAAAATCAGAAAGGTCAAACAAAGCAACTAGAAAGCCTGACTTCAGCCCAGTCTTGATTGGGTTACATAGACAAAAGGTAATTCTAGTGGAAGAAAAGGATCAGCAGAAGGGGTAATTAATGAACTAAAGAAAGGAGAGAAAACAAATTGTGATAATGGAAAGAATACAGTAAATTATAAATAATCTAGCCACCTGTTCAGTGCCTGGCACACCTTATGAGATTCTGTAAATAGTAAATCAATAAAAAAGTTTAAAAATGGTAAAACTATATAAAAAATAAAAAGCATTTTAAAGCAAGTGACCCAAATGTAGGGAATTACCTAATATAGAGAATGGAGTCAGTCAGTTTAAAATTTTTTTCTTTTATTACCGCTGTCCTTTCATATTCTCATTCTACCAAATCCAATAATAGTTTATAAATCCTGCCCACCCACCCCAGCCCTTAATCACTTTTAAGCCATTGCCTTCCAACTAGCTTCTTTTCAGGCTGTTGTAGTACCTCAATAACTTCCTTACTGACTAGTGTCTGCCATCTCTATTGTATACAGCACCCTAAAACCAGAATAATCTTCCAGAATCATGCACAAATGGCACTTCCCTTGTTACTTTCCCAGTGTCCCAGTGAACACTTAAGATATCTGGCATATTAAAAGGCAATTTAAAAGACAGTATGACTTTCTCGTTCGAACCCTGGCTCTGCTACTTTTGTGTAACATTGGACAAATTACAAATTACTTGGCTTTTTGAGCCTACTTTTCCATTTGCAAAAAAGAATACCTTCCACTCAGACTGGCATTGAGAATGTCACTTAATGTAAGTAATGAGCCTAGCATATATTAATAGTTCTATACATATAAACCATTAATCCTTCAACAGTCCTTAAACTTTCTCACACCTAGATCTTTGTTGGCCTTTTATTCTTCCACTTTCACTATCTGTACGAAAGCCCTACCCATCCTCGAAATCTACTGCAAATGCTACCTCCTTCGTAAAGATTTTTCCAATCCGCGTAATTAGCACATGATCTCTTTCTGCTTTGTACTTTCACATTTTAGTCACGGGAAATCAAAGCAAAGATGTTAAGAAAACTGGATCTGGAATCTACAAGACAAATATGAATCCTCGCTCACCAAACACACTCATTCAGTGACCTTAAGCAAGTTCATGTTTATTAATGATTCTGAGTCACTTTTTTTGTAAACAAATCTGAAGCAATGGGAATTTCATAAGTAAAATGGGGAGAGGAGGAAAATAACAGTATCAGAGACAACTGGATTTATTGTACAATAATGTGGAAAACAACTAACAATAAATGGTAGCTATTAACTAGCCATTATTAGATCATTTATTAAATTCTGTATCATAATCATTAAATACTTGATCTTCTCATTTAGAAGACAGCATGCCTGAGCAGAGAAACCAAGTCCAAATTCAGTCCTGAAGTTGAATAATGAATGAATTTGAATCTAGAAAGCACTGTAAAGCAAGTGACCCAAATATAGGAAATTACTTAAAATTAAGAACAGAATTCTAATATTCCTAATGATACAAACAGTACAATTTGACATTTGGGTCAGTTAATGAAAAAGTGAAATAAAAGCTGCCTGACAATAGAAGGTGCTTACTAACTATCAACTAGCCCTCACCCATCCTGTGCCCTCTGTAATACTCAGCATATGCCAAGAGCATAATATGTCTATTATTAAACACAGCTTTGTTCTTGAGAAATGTACCTGCCTCTAGTTTACATAAAATAAAAACACAATCATTCTGCACAACTTCACTTGAATTCTACCATGTGGGAAGAGTCACAAACAAGTGCTCTCAAACTGTAACTACTCCACAAAATGGAAAGACTTTATAGACTAGCAAGAGCATCCATACAGAAGGCTATACTTAAAAATCAAAAAACAAAACAAAACAAACAAAAAAACCCCGCTACATTGTAGTACAATGGAAATCAAAAAAAAGAGAGAGAGAGAGAGAGAGAATGTTAAGCACATTAGCTTTTAAAAACCTTTAAAACAGAGTGATCTGATTCAATTAAGTAAAAGTCTTCTGGGGCACTTTTCAAACCTCTACCCAGCCAAGAGAACAAACAGAAGATGTATTAAAAAGGCATGAACTCCACCTAAAACTGAAGCCCCTCAAAAATAGTAAAGAGGAGTTCTAGCAAGATGGCGGAGGAGTAAGTGGAGCTGCACCAATCTCCTCCCAGGTCGCATCTGGAATTATTTTTTTGGAGAAAAAGTCAGCTGGAATTACCACCAGCTGGAAAGAAGTCCTATAATCACAGACAGAAGAGGCCGCTTCATCACAACATGACTGGTTAAGAATCTCGGAAACTCCAGAGGGCTGGCTGGGCCCCCATTGGTGGCAGCAGCCAAAGGGACGAAGCCGAGGGCTCCACCTGAGAAGGGTGGGATCTGGTCCCCCAGCTGGGTATCCCAGCTACAGCAACACAGCGGAGAAAAGAGTAGCATCCAGCTGAGAAGGGCAGAAAGCCGTGGAGTTTACTAGCCTGAGAGAGCGATGGAGACAGAGAACTACTGGGGTGGGCGACCACAGCAAAAATACATTGACATCCACCTACCCTGGGCTCCAGGGGAGGCAGGGCAGAGAGGACTGGAGACATGGGGAGTTTGCAGCGGTGGCTTGGAGGAGAGAAGTAGGGAAGCGGCTGTGGGGATCCCGGCGCTGACTCACCGCCCACACCTTGGATGGACAGTGCTGCCCCAAGCAGCTTCCCTATGAGAGTGATCATAGCCCCACCCCCTGGAAGCAATTTGCCCTGCCCAGTGGTGCCTGAGCCTGGTGCTGGATCAAAATTCTTTGATTTACATCTAAATAAACCTCTCTGCCCTGCCCTGTCTGATCATAGATACAATAGTTGGCCCCTGAAGAGGTATCTCTCACCCAGCAGTGCCTGGGCCTGGCAAGTGATTATAGACACTGACTCACAGCTGGATCAGTCAGCCCTGCACAGTGGCAACTGGACCTGGTGGCTGATCGTGGATTCATTGGTTCACAACAGAGTTGGTTTGTTCCACCCACTGGCCTCTGGGCCTGGCAGCTGATCACAGATTCAGTGGATTACAATTGAACCTTGCTGTCTAGCCCAGCAGCTCCTGAGCCTGGTGACGTAAGCCAGATTCATTGGATTACAATTGGATCTTGCTGCCTAGCCCGGTGGCACCTGAGCCTGGCGGCTGATCACAGACTCACTCATTTTCATCTGAATCTGTCCCACCAGGCTGCACCTGAGCTGGTGGCTGATCCATTGGATTACAATTCAGCCTCTCTGTCTAGCCCAGCAGAGCCTGAGTTTGGTAGCTGATTTATTGATTTACAACTGAATCAGTCTGTCACCCCAAGCTGCATCTGAACCTGGTGGGGGATCACAGACCGAAAGAATTACAACTAGCACTGGCTGGTAGCACAATGAATAAGGTGTTGCCCTGTGAACCAGAAGGTCGCTGGTTCAATTCCCCAGCCAGGGCACATAAACAGGTTGCAAACCAAGTCTCCAGCCAGGTTCATGGCTGGAGGCAGGTGAAAGGCAACCAAACATTGATGTTTCTCTCTTTCTCTGCCTCTCTCCCTTCCTCTCTCTCTGGAAATAATAAAAAAAAAATCTTTAAAAGAAAAAAAAAAGAATTACAACTAAATCAATCCTTCCAGCCTAGCAGTTCCTTAGCCTGGCAGCTGATCACAGTCTGATCGAGTTACAACAAAACCTAAAAATGGGGAGAAAAAGAAAGAGTCCATCACCAAAAGGAAAGGAGAAATCCCCAGAAAGATCACTAAACAGAGGCAAACAAACTCAGATATGGAATTCAAAATAATGATAGAGAAGATCAATGAGCTCAACCAGGTCAAAGAGAACTACAAACAACTCCAGGGAAACTATGAAGAACTCCAGGGAAGCTGCAAGGAACTTACTGAGAACTACATCGGCATTAAAAAGGACATAGAAATTATCAGTAAGAGCCAGGAGGAAATGAAGAATACAATTTCTGAATTGAAGAATACAGTAGAAGGAATCAACAGCAGGCTAGAGGAAGCAGAGGATCAGATCAGCGAGCTGGAGGGCAACGTACAAAAACATTCCAAGACAGTAAAATAGAATGAAAAAAGGCTAAAAAAGAATGAAGAAGGTTTAAGAGAGCTGCAGGACAACATGAATTGCAATAACATCCGTATCACAGGGATACCAGAAGAAGAGAAACAAGGAATGGAAATCCTGTTCAAAAAAGTAATGAGAGAACACTTCCCTAACATGATGAGTGAAAACATTACTCAAGTTCAAGAAGCACAAGAGGGTCCCAATGAGGATGAATCCAAACTGACCCACTCCAAGACACATTATAATTAAAATGGCGTATTTCAAAAATAAAGAGAGAACCCTAAAAGCATCAAGAGAGAAACAGCAAATAACACATAAGGGGGCTCCGATACTGTTATCAAATGATTATGCAACAGAAACAATACAAGCCAGAAGGGAATGGCAAAAAATATTCCAAGTCATGGGAAACAAAGGCCTACAATCAGGAATACTCTACCCAGCAAGACTCTCATTCAAAATGGAAAGAGCAATAAGGAGTTTCACAAACAAAATAAGACTTCAAGAATACATCTCTACCAAACCAGCATTGCAAGAAATGCTAAAAGGTGTGCTTTAAAAAAAAAAGAAGAAGAAGAAACAGAGAGAGAGAGACAGAGAGGAACACAGGTACAAAGGGAAAAAATGGCAATAAGTATCAATCAATAATAACCTTAAATGTAAGCGGATTAAATACGCCAATCAAAAGACATACAGTAGCCGAATGGATAAGACAACATGACCTACATATAGGCTGTCTTCAAGAGACCCATCTTAGAACAAAAAATCGAAACAGATTGAAAGTGAAGGGATGGAAAAATATATATCAAGCAAATGGACATGAAAATAAGGATGGAGTAGCAATACTGATTTCAGACAAAATAGATTTTACAATGAAGGCCATAAAAAAGGGACAAAGGAGGACATTTCATAATGCTTAAGGGAACAATCCATCAAGAAGATATAACTCTGGCAAACATATATGCACCCAACATAGGAGCTCTGAAATATATAAGGAAAATCTTGGAGGACTTCAAGGATATAGATAGCAACACACTAATAATAGGGGATTTTAATACCCCATTATCAACAATAGACACATCTTCCAAACAAAAAAACACCAAGGATACTGTGGCACTGAACGGCACTCTAGAAGAAATGGACCTAACTGATATATACAGAACCTTTCACTCCAAAGAAGCAAAATACACAGTTTTTTCAAATGCATATGGAACATTCTCAAAGACAGACTAAATGGTAGGTCACAAGACAAGCCTCCACAAATACGGTAAAATTAAATCATAGCAAGCATCTTCTCAGATCACAATGGACTGAAACTAGAAATTAAAAATACTCTAACTCATGAAGACTGAATAACACGCTTTTAAGTAATGAATGGGTTAACAATGAGATCAAAGATAAAATCAAAAAGTTTCTGGAAACAAATGACAATGAATACACAACAGTCCAAAACCTATGGGACACAGCAAAGGCAGTCCTCAGAGGGAAATTCATAGCAATACAGGCCTACCTAAAAAGGACAAAAGAAGCTTACACAAACAACCTGACCATAAAGCTGCAAGAACTAGAGGAGCAACAACAAACAAAGCCCAGAGCAAGTAGAAGGAAGGAAATCATCAAGATCAGAGCAGAATTAAATAACTTAAGAGACTCAAACTACAATTGAAAGAATCAGTAAGTCCAAGAGCTGGTTCTTTGAAAAAAAAAAATTGACAAGCCTTTAACCAGACCCATCAGAAAAAGAGGACCCAAATAAACAATCAGAAACGAAAGAGAAATCACAACTGATACTTCAGAAATATAAAGGATTGTAAGAAATTACTATGAACAACTATATGACAAGAAATATGACAACATGGGTGAAATGGACAAACTTCTGGAAATGTATAATCTACCAAAACTGAATCCAGAAGGAGCAGAAAGCCTGAATAGACCAATAACAACTAGTGAAACTGAAGAAGTAATCAAAAATCTCCCAAAGCACAAGAGCCCCGGAACAGATGGCTACACAGGTGAATTCTACAAAATATTTAAAGAAGAACTAACTCCTATCCTTTTCAACCTATTCCAAAAAATCCAAGAAGAGGGAAGACTCCCAAACTCTTTCTATGAGGCCAATATTATTCTAATCCCAAAACCAGGTCAAGACACAACTAAGAAAGAAAACTATAGGCCAGTATCTCTAATGAACATAGATGCTAAGATTCTCAACAAAATATTGGCCAACCGGATCCAGCAATACATTAAAAAAGATCATACACCATGATCAAGTGGATTTCATCCCAGGGATGCAAGGATGATACAACATTCACAAATCAATAAATGTAATATACCACATCAACAAAATGAAAAACAAAAACCATTATGATCATATCAATAGATGCTGAAATAGCATTTGATAAAGTACAGCAGCCATTTATGATAAAAACACTCAACAAAATGGGAACAGAGGGAGCATACCTCAACATAATAATGGCCATATATGAGAAACCTGAAGCCAATATCATACTCAATAGGCAAAAACGAAAAGCCTTCCCCCTAAGATCAGGAACGAGACAAGGCTGTCCACTTTCTCCACTTCTGTTCATCATCGTTTTGGAAGTTCCAGTCATAGCTATCAGAGAAGAGAAAAGAATCAAAGGGATCCAAATTGGAAAGGAGGAAGTCAAACTGTCATCATTTGCAGGTGATATGATAACGTATATACAAAACCTGATAGACCTCTCCAAAAACTTACTCAACCTAATAAGCAAATCAAGCAAAATAGCTGGATATAAAGTCAACATTCGAAATCAAAAGCATTTTTGTATACCAATAATGAAATATCAAAGATAGAAGCCAGAAAACAAATCCCATTTACCAAAGCAACAAGAAAAATAAAGTAATTAGGAATAAACTTAACCAAGGAGGTAAGAGACCTGTACTCAGAAAAGCACAGAACACTGAAGAAAGAAATTAAGGAAGATACAAATAAATGAAAGCATATACCATATTAATGGATGGGAAGAATTAACATCATTAAAATGTCCATACTACACCCAAATCAATGTATAGATTCAATGCAATCCCAATTAAAATACCAATGACATATTTCACAGAAACAGAAAAAATACTTCAAAATTTTATATGGAGCCAAAAACACCCACAAATACCCACAGCAATCTTGAGAAAGAACAACAAGGTAGGAGGAATCACAATACCAGGCATCAAACTATACTACAAGGGTACTGTAATCAAAATAGTCTGGTACTGGCATAAGAATAGACATATAGGTCAATGGAACAGAATATAGAGCCCAGAAATAAAACCAGGACTCTATGGTCAATTAATATTCAACAAAGTGGGAAGGAACATAAAATGGGAGTAAAAACAGTCTCTTCAACAAGTAGTGTTGGGAGAACTGGACAGCAACATGCAAAAAATTAAAACTAGACCACCAACTTACACCATACATCAGAATAAACTCAAGATGGATAAAGGACTTAAACATAAGCAGTGCCATGGTAAAGGTCCTAGAGGAAAATTTAGGCAGTAAAATTTTAGATATCCTACACCGAAATATGTTTACTGATACTTCTCCAAGGGCAAAGGAAATAAATGGACAAATAAACAAATGGGACTATATCAAACAAAAAGTTTCTGTTCGGCTAAAGAAAACAGCAGCAAAATTAAAAGGGAACCAACAGTATGGGAAAACATATTTGCCAATGATACCTCAGCCAAGGGTTTGATCTCCAAAATATATAAAGAACTTATGAGACTCAACCCCAGGGAGATAGACAGCCCAATTAAAAAATGGGCAAAAGGGCCCTGGCTGGTGGCACAGTGGATAAGGCGCCAGCCTGAGAATCCAAAGGTCGCTGGTTCAATTCCCAGCCAGGGCACATAACCAGGTTGTAAGCCAGGTCTCCAGCTATGTCTGTAGCTGGAGGCAGGTGAAAGGCAACCGTATATTGATGTAGAAAATAATAAAAAATAAAACTAAAAAATTAAAAAATAATAATATATACATTTTTTAATGGGCAAAAGACTTGAACAGACAACTCACTGAGGAAGACATACAAAGGGCCCAAAGGCATATGAAAGAATGCTCAATCACTAGCCATCACAGAGATGCAAATTAAAACCACAATAAGATACCACCTCACACCTGTCAGAATGGCAATCATCAACAAATCAACAAACAACAAGTGTTGGCGAGGATGTGGGGAAAAGGGAACTCTGATGCACTGTTGGTGAGAATGCAGGCTGGTGCAGCCACTATGGAAAACAGTATGGAGTTTCCTCAAAACACTAAAAATGGAACTGCCTTTTGATCCAGCTATTCCACTACTAGGACTATACCTGAGGAATCCTGAAACACCAATTCATAAGAACCTATGTACCCCTATGTTGACAGCAGCACTATTTACAAGAGCCAAGTGCTGGAAACAGCCTAAGTGCCCATCAGTGGATGATTGGATCAAAAAACTTAGGTACATTTACACAATGGAATACTATACAACAGAAAGAAAGAAGGAACTTCTACCCTTTGCAAAAACATGGATGGAACTGGAAAGTATTATGTTTAGTGAAATAAGCCAGTCAGTGACAAATAGCATATGATCTCACCCATTACAGGACAATAATGAACAAAACAAACAAACAAGCAAAACAGAACCAGATACATGAATACAATGAATAGACCTTCAGTGGGCAAGGGGGAGGAGGGAGGAAAGGAGGAGGAGGAGGCAAAGAAGGGGAGCAGTTTAGTCAGGGAACTAGCATGGAAGAACCATGGACATGGACAAGTGGGACAGACTCTTGGGGGAGTGGGTGGGTGGGGATAGGGTCAGAGGGGAGTGAAAAGTGGATGGATATAATAGAACAACAATAAAATTAAATTTTAAAAAATGGTAAAGATAGTAAGTCTTATGTTACATATTTTACAATTTTTAAAAAGTTTTAAAAGGCATAAACACATTCCAAAGTACAAGGTAAATATGAAGTGTAGGAAGATTTAACTTACGCAGGGACTGGGATATGCAGAACTAGATTATTAGAAAACATTACTAATTAACATGATCCCCCAAATTTGGCAGTCTTTTCAAAAGCCATAATATGTGAGAAAGACTGAATTACTGCCAAGAATCTTGAAGCTGACAAGCCAACAACTAGATACAATGTATATATTACCAGCAAACCATTCATAAGGTCAAGGAATTTTGTTCAACTGGAAACTGATACAGATTATCTTTCATATGAAAATGAAAAGGTGACACTATATTCCATGAAGAAATCAATTTATCAATACTTTCCTACTGTTATCTACTGCTTATCACACTGATTTAGAATTAAAACTAGGAAAAGATTCCATAACCTCTATCCTCAATTTATAAGTTTTAGCCAAAATAATGTTTCTTCATTCTATTAATACAGTACAAATGAGCTTCACCTCTCACAGTGAATCATACACTTATTCCAACCATAATGACATTGCTCCAAACAGTAACTCAAAGCTTAGAACACCATAAAAAATTTCATGAACTGACTCCAGGTATCATCAGCTTCATCTCACTTATCTCTTGCTATTATTAGAGCACTGAGAATATTCTGCTCCCAATAGGCCTTCTTGACTTCTACAAATAGCCAACGATCATTTCCTACGTAGAAGACACTGTACTGGATCCTGGGAATCAATTTTTCTGCACTCTTCCTTCTATACCAGGATTTAAAATGGCATTTTATCATTTCCCCAGAAACCAAAAACATCACCATTTATGTCCAAATGTAGAAAGCTGAACCAGAACACGAGAAACATGACATATACCCTCCAAAAGGAGATTTTGAAGGGCATAGTGCACTTTCAAACAGCATCCTGCACAAGTTCTCCTTTCTTGTTTTCCTTTCCAAAGTAACTCAGAAAAATTCCACATTTATTTCCTTGTGTACAATCATATAAATGAGAAAACCCAAAGAATACCATATACCTAATATAACCCAGTGAGATGGCACCCTGGGCTTTTCTGGGCACTACTGGGAAGCACCACAAAGGTCAGGCCACACTCACTTGGAATAGGTGTCTATGGCCTCATCCTTCTTCACTTCTGTCTCACCCTCTGTTTTTGTGCCTTTATTTGTTTCATCCAGCCAATCTGAGACATGCTTAAGAGCACATTCAACAGTAGACACCATATTCTGAACAGCTTCAAGTTCTTCTGGAGATGGATAGATTGTTGAGTGCTTCACCATCACATGGCGATCGTCATTGGCAAAAGATCTAATAGATCTCTGTCAGAAGAGGAAAGAAAAGAATTACTTCAATTAAAAAAGAAAGTTACCTGAGGTCAAGTCATAGCATTAATTGTCAAACTGTTATGAAATAGTTAACACTGAGACAGTAAAATGTTGCTCAGGAATAAGAAGTAAACCCCATTCTACTTTTAACACACCACAAAATCAGCTCTCATCTCTCATTCACGTTTGGTAAGGTTACCTCAGGTCACACTTTGGTATTATGTATAGGCTACTTTTTATCTGAATCTATGTGTTTTGAATACCATTTTTAAAAAGGTCACCCATATCACAAATTATCTGCCAGAAACAGATATTTCCTAGCTTTGAGAGATTATCTAGAAATGCATGATGGTGACTCATTATACCCAGTCTTTCCAAACTGCTGGAGATTTGTGCACCTTGAAAAACTGAGATTTCATAATATAGTAATAACACAAAATACATTATGTATAAACACAGGAAAAACTATAGACACGTTAGGATACTATTTACTATTCAGCATTTAAAACTTTAGTGCAAGGCTTTAATTTTTAAAAATGCTTAGTAGAGGACAGTTCAAATTCCTGAACAAAGGAAATACATACAGGGCAGGACAAAAGTAGGTTTATAGTTATTCATATGGAAAATAATACATTAATAAATACTACAGAAATAAATTCCTACAGTAAACCTACCAAAATACCTTCAGAATGGATTTATATAGTACTCAAAAATAATTTTAACATTTGAGGAGAAAGAAGTCAGTAAGAAATATTCTACAAAGATGGATGGGTGGTGTCATCACGCTAAAATAAAGTATGAAAAATTTTCAAAGCAGTAATTAAAATGACATGCTGGCCCAGAAATCAGTGATATAGATTAAAGCCTAGAACTAGAATGAATTTCATGAAAATATAATAGAGATTCTTCACACTCATGAGTCACACGTATCAAAAACCTTTGAATATTTCCAAATTTACAATTACCATTAAGACACTTATACCAGTACAAAGCAAAAATGAGTAAGGATAGCTTACTGAGTTTTCATAACCAAAAGTATTTTATTTAAAGGGTGGCTACAGTGTCTTTACTTACATGAAATATGCACATTAGCAGGTGGTAAATATTTGTTTTAAAGCCTTTATCACAAAATTTTAACCATGTAAGGGGATATGGTTTTGAATATCGAAAAAATTTTAACCATATAAGGGGATTAAATGGTAATGAAAAAATAGCCCAAAAATAAATTAGAAAAAGATACAGAAATTTTAGAAGTCATAGTAATTTGAATACTAGTAAATTAATACCATAGAATAACTGTTCCCCATAAAATTAAGCAAACTACAACTTAAAAGGTAAGGAATCCTTTCAAACCCTGAGCTGTTATATTAAAAAAAGACTAAAAACAATTTAAAAAAAAAGCTTTTTTTTCTAGGTAAAAATTATCTGTCTAGGTTTGTTTTTAACTCAAAGTCCACAGCCAGTTATCGAACTAACGTCTTTTGCCACAGAGAAACTTTTTAATTGCCTCATGAGATTTACTCTTACTTTGCAAAATAAGTAACAAGAAAATAAGAGTGCCATATAATGAATTAGAGCTACGAGGTTGTTCTAGGGATTACAATTTAGTTACTAAATTTCTCAGTCAATTGTATGTGATAGGTCAAGCATCATAGAACAATGGCGAGAGGAAGAATTAAACAAACAGTATAAGAGAAATTGTAGGGTGATTTTCTTACCCAAATAATAAGCTCCAAAAAGATTTTTTAAAGTATTAAAAACTTAAATTAGAAGAACTATGCAGAAATAATAGACAGTTCTCATTCCAATTTGAGATCTAACAAAAGGAGAAATTGGAAAAACCTACCAACCAATTAAATTGGATAAAAACACAAAATTTCTACACCAGAAAATCTAAGTTAAATTTAAAATAAACCAGAAAATAAATTTCCATCAACTATGACCAATAATATAGATAAATCATTTCTTTAAATTATAAGAATATGAAGACTGTAATATATAAATGAGCTGCAGTGTTGAATAATTCACATGGGAGGAAACATAAGTCATCATCATTTTTTTACATCTCACCGTAACAAAAAACCGTGACAGAAAAGATCCCAAGTTAACATCTTTTCCCACCATCCATAAGTAAAATGTTGGAGTTTCTTCTCTAAAGAGCAATTCAACTAAGTAAAATTCCTAAACATTTTTTTGAAAAATCAAGTAACACTTAAACACCATCAGACTTGCTAAACAACATATTTACACATACCAATGATTTTTTTTTTTTTTTTTGCTTTTTCTCTTTTTCACTTAAAAAAAAAAAAAAATTCATGCAACATCCTCCTGAAAGAAAATACTAGGGGAAAAAATTCAGCACATTTTACCAATTAAAAAACTAGGAACCAAAGGTTATGACCTCATCTAACATCTCATATATAAAAGTATCAACTTTCCACAAAAAAGATGATTTCCTTGATATTCAGTTCAGTGCCCCAAATACATTTAACACATAACCCCATTACTTTAAAAGCATATGAGAAAATGTGGTTTTTCAAGTTAAATACACCATTCACATCACTAGTTAAAAGGACTGGTCAGAATTTTAATTTCCATGGGGTAGGGGGAGGACTGAACTTTGGGTAGAAAACCAAAGAAAATTACATAATTTCAAGTTCAAGATCATATTAGCCATTTGTATCAATTTCTTAATGCCAGCTTTATTAGAAAATAGTATTTATGAGCATTCCCTCATTTGTATTTAATCATTTATGGACTGCAGGCTCATGGGGCTCCATCTTGTGGTTTAATGGGCTCATAATAAATCAGAACTCATTTGTTTTGCCTAAATAGCAGAGTGCCTTTTTTCATCAGATGCAGTAAAACCCAAAATTAACACCACTGTTACTCACTTGGCCCTCACAGCTAACACTTGCAATTTTAAACTATTAGAATCTTTTGTAACTTAATTAAGAAACATAAAAAATAACCTACCATGGTTTTCTATAGTGTTTTAGCTTCTTTTTCCAATCCTTCCCCCTCTTTCTTATCGTCTTCACTAGACACTGTTTTATGTGACAGCACCTCCTCATAAGCCTGAGTCCCCTGATAGCTCAGAGTCAATACAGCAAAAATGTTGAGTTCTGCTCTCTGGATCACACCTGCAAGAGAAAAAGGAAAACTTTTCAAGAATGCTTATTTACAACTATCTTCCTATCTGAGCGTGACTATAAACATGTTATCAACTAACAAGAAACAATCTTTACAACGAAAAACAAAATGACACTCAGCTGTTGCCTACATGCACGTTTCAAACAAAAAGCTAACACGTTCTTTGAAGGCCTGGGCCCAGAGGAAGCCTAAGTGACATGGCCCAGAAAAGTTACCCCTGCTGGTGGCCAGCAGCTGGCTGACTCCATCTCAGTAGGATAAAATAACTTTACACAGTACCACCACCTGATAATGTAATACTGGCATTGTTAGCATCCATTTGGCAATTAACCTTGAGATTTTTTCCACTGGAAACTGGCATTACTGAGACCTATCCAAAAATTAGATAAGACACCTGAAAATATAACACCGCCATTGATTGTAACCATGGGGCTTTTCAATTTGATATTGCCACCAGACATCACATGTTTGCACAATGTTTTTTCTTTAATCATTTTTAGGCCTAAAGTTCAGAATGCCTTTTTGGCTCTGTTTCCCTAATTCCTGAGAAATCCTACTTCTCCCACAACTCATTTTTTTGCTGTTATGTCAGACTCCTGAATATCTCCTAGGTCCTCACTTTATCACCCATCGAAGACTCTGGCCAAGATCTCAGTATATTTTCTGCCTGGAGGCCTCATCACCTCTTTGTTCCACCTTTATGAGATTTTATTCTTGATAAGGTAAACATAAACTCTTCTGAACACTGATGAAATCATTATTTAAAAAAAAAAAAAAAAGTGACTGCCAAAATAGAACACATGAAGTAACTATGTGACTATCAAGAATAATTTACATACCACAGAATACATAAACTCACAAACAACAGTGTTCTCTCCATTTCAGTATCTTTTAAATTAAACCTCCTTTAAATAAAGAATCCCCCTTCTTCTTCTTCTTCTTTTTTTTTTTTTTTTGGTAAGTTTCCTAATACTGTTCAGTGACTCCCTTAAAACAAAAAAAATTCTTTAAAATTTTGAGACAAGGCAAGTTACAGGTGTGACATTTACCTCTCCCAAATACTGCAAATGAAAAAACAGACCCACGATTATTAAAAAAGACACTCAGCTGTGACCTACATGCAAAACTATTCATATCCTGTAACTAACTTCCCTGACTCTGGTTTTTGAAACTCACCAGAAATAAGCTAGTGAACCTTGACTAACCAAACAAAAACTAGTTATGTAACTAAACTAGTAAGTGGAACTTTGATTATACACACATATAATATGCATCAAGGTAAAGCAGGAACACATGCTGCAACTCACAGGGTCCTTCCTTTTATACAACAAAGAAATTAAAACTTGATCCAATGGTAAGAAACATCTCAAGATTCTTTTGTCACTGAAGTTATACCTTCTGCAGCAAGATCGTACTACGTAATTTAGAGGTTGGCATTTCCCATTTCCAACCTTACTCCATTCTAGGGGATTCAACTATTCAAGATCTAGCTGTGAATCCGGCAACCAAAAAATACTACTATGTATTCACTTGAGAACTGAAAACAAAGCCCACAAGCTTCACCCTGAAAATGGTAAAGGCAATAAATCAACATAGTAAGAAAGTGGACTGAAAACACAAAGAGCAAGAAGAATGTCAAGGAAGGGTTGGTAACAGTGGATAGTGTGGATGTCCAATATCAAAGTACGGGACTCTTCTGTCGCTTAGTACACAGGGTAACCACCCTATACATACATCAAAAATCTATGGGAACTCCAGGGTGTTATAGCATAGTGCAGTAAATCAGGACAAAAGCAGTGTATCCTGGAATCACATCCTGTTGGTGCTGTAAAAGCAACTTGGAAATCATCTGGCCCAATTCCACCTACCCCCCAATAAGGTCAAACAACTAATTAGGAACAAGGCCTGGTCCAGAACCTCAATCATAGCCCAATGCTTTTTCCCTACTGTATTAATCTGAGAAGAAAAGTTAAATTATATACAGTAGACTGTAAGCAGAAAGGAAGAAACTAACACATTTTTAAACGTTTCTATTTTTAAAAATGGACAAAATCCTGACCTTCAAATAAAAAACCTCAACTTTGCCCTTTAATAGCTGCTGTGACCTTGGAAAATTACATGACTCAGAAAATCACTTAATTTACTTGGATCCCAGTTTCCTTCGTCTATTCCACTACTAATAGCTAACATTTATGGAACTCATATTCTTTACTAGGCACTGTTCTAAGAACTTTTCATACATTATCTTAATTTTTTTTTTAAAGATTTTATTCATTATTTTTAGAGAGGGGAAGGGAGAGAGGCAAAGAGGGAGAGAGAGATAAATGTATGGTTGCCTTTCACCTGCCTCCAGCCACAGATCTGGCTGGAGACCTGACTGGAGACCTGGTTATGTTTACCTGGATGGGAACCGAACCAGCAACCTTTGGGTTCGCAGGTCAGCGCCTTCTTGTTTAATTCTTAAAATAAACTCAGTTACTGTCTTTAACACATCAAGGAAATTGAAGTATAAAGAGCTTGTATATCCTAATTAAAATCATAAAGCGGAAGTATACAGTAGTGCCTAGATGCAAACCTAGACAATCTCAGTAATATTGTGCTCTAAAGACAGTAACACTTGTTAAGAGAATAAACTTCTCTTAAGAAGTTTATTAAGAGCTATTTCAAAACACAAGATTTTGTAATTACAAAGGGGGTAGGACAGCACGCACAAGCTTGAGTCAGGTATGCCTACATTCAAACAGGTGTACCTCATTTTACTGCACTTCCCTTTATTGTCCTTCACAGATGTTGTCTTTTTCACAAACTGAAGCAAGACAATCCACCAGCAAAAAGATTATCATGTGCTTTATTGCGATACTTGACTGCAGTGGTCTGGAACTGAATTCACATGATCTGAGGTAGGCCTATACCAGCTTTGTCAGTGCACTTTTTTGAGCCAGTTTTCTCACTTTATCATGAGGTGAATGGTATCTACTTTAAACTAAATGGCACAGGTTATAAAAATACCTGAAATTATCTGCCCAATAGTATACTCAATAAATGGCTGTGGGGGATGAAAACCCTCAAGTATCAAATAAACTGTTTTGTTTCCACATCTAAAACGGCTGAAAAACAGCTTAGAAAAATATTAGCAGTGCTCTACCTGTTAAGTAAAGAGTACTTTATACAGCAGGTTAAATGCATATGTACAGTTATGTGTACATGTACATGACTTTTTAAAATCAAGTACTTTTTTCCAATTAATAAATACCATTTAAAGACAATTTTAGATTTCAAAAAATGAGTAGAAAGTACAGAGAATCCCATGTTCCTATACTCCCCACCATATACACACCTTCCCTATTAATATCTTGCATTAGTGTTACATTTGTTACAATTAATGAACTAGCATTAATAGTGTTTAACTAAAGTGCAGTGTACATTTTATGAGTTTTAACAAATGTATAATGACCTGCATCCACCACTACTGAATCATACAGAACAGTTTCACTGCCCTAAAAATTCCCATGCTGAATCTATTCAATCTTTCTCTTCCAAATGTTGTATAGTTGAAATCATAAGTTGGTAGTTTTTTCAGATTGGCTTTTTACACTTAGCAATATGCATTTAAGATTCCTCTATGTCACTTCTTATCACTGAATAATATTCCACCATCTGGATGCACCACTGTTTGCTCACCTGCTGAAGGATATCTTGGTTACTTCCAAATTTTGGCAATAATGAATAAAAGTGCCACTAACATTCGTGTATAGGTTTTTGTGTAGACACAAGTTTTCAACCCATTTGGGCATGATCATGGGATCATATGCTAAGATTATGTTTAGCTTTGTAAGAAACTTCCAGATTGTTTCATCCAAAGCAGCTGCACCATTGTACTGTACATCCCCTGAGTAATGAATGAGAGTTCCTGTAGCCCCACACCCTCACCAGCTTCCGGTACTATCCAAGTTCTGGACTTGAGCCATTCCAATAGATATGTAATGGTATCTCATTTTTGTTTTAATTTGAAATTCCCTGATGGCATGTGATGTTCAGCATCTTTTCATTTGCCTATTTGCCACCTGCTTATCTTCTCTTGTGAGATATCTGTTCACATCTTTTACTCACTTTTTATTTGGGTTGTCTGTTTTCTTATTGTTTAATTATAAGAGTCCATTGGATATTTTGGATATCAGTCCTTTATCAACTAACTGTGTGTTTTGCAAAGATTCATCTCCCTATCTCTGACTTGTCTTTTCACCCTCTTAACATTGTTTTTCATCTTTAGTAGAGCAGAAGTTTCAATTTTTAATGAGTTACAACTTGCATTTTTTTTTTTTAATGGATCACACTTTTGGTAATGCTGTATCTCTTTTTTAACTGACCTTCAAAGGTGAAAGGCTACCCAAACTGTAAAGCTAGGTTTTTGTACGCATGAACATTAGATCCTTTTCCTACGAGCAAATCTCAAAACTGAAAAATGACTACACTCTGTACATTCAAACTATAAAACTTAGTCAAATATTTGGGAATTTTTCCAAAATGCAATTAGGATAAAATATTTTATATTAAGGCAAAAATTTATTTAAATATACTTTCTTAAAAGTTTCCATGTAATGTCTTGCAAAAAAGTGTGATAATAGAATTCAGGAACTTATTTACTCTCAAAATAGTAACAGAAGAAAACTAAATTTTGTTAATACTATCACATGCAACTTCACCAAAAGAAGCTATGTAAAAATAAAAAATAGTTCTCCAGCCAGGTCCATGGCTGGAGGCAGGTGAAAGGCAACCGTGCATTGATGTCTCTCTCCCTTCCTCTCTCTCTGAAAATAATAAATAAAATTTTTAAAAGAAAAAAAAAAATAGCCAGGCTCTACTACTCTATTATGAAAAAGCAATCACATCTCCGTTATATTACAAGTGAACAAGATAAAATAGAGACACCTCACTGATATGACAAGAGGCTCACTTTAAATTATGTGAGATTTACGAGTAAACACTTACTACTGAATTGCCTATTCTGTATCTAGTAATATGCTTGGCAGTACACAAAGATAAATCAACTCAGACACAGTAAGAGAAGAGCAAAGTACAAAAAGCTCCAAAGCCTTCAAATAAATTAAACTTTCTCTACATGGTAGCATTCAGTTTCTGTTCAAAACTAGTATGAAATGGGTTTCAGTATTTTCCTCTGGAAATTTCCTTTTTTCTATATAAAAAAAGCACATTACCAGTTGGTGTACATAACCAGGTGGCAAGCCAGGTCTCCAGCCAGGTCCGTAGCTGGAGGCAGGTGAAAGGCAACCATGCATGGATATTTCTCTCCCTTTCTTCCTCCCTCCCTGCCCTTCTAAAAATAATGAATAAAATATTTATTTTTTTTAAAAGAAAAAGGCACACATAGGAAGAATTCCTGATCCCTGACAAGGCTGTGGGACAGAACTTTACCTGCTAATTAGAAGGCTTATTTCGTCAAAGAACCAATAATTCAACTTATCTCAACAAGTCTTAATTGAGCACCTATAACATGCTAACCACTTAGGCTACATCAGTTAAACAGAATAAAATCCCCAACCTTGTGATTCAAGTCCACTGGAGGAAAAACCACTAAACACCAATTAATGTAAAAATATGTAAATTAAATGTTAGGTATAAAATGTTTTGGAAAAGAGAGACCAGGTGATGGTGCAAGTGTGGTCGGTCCTCGTTAAGAACATAACACCTGAATAAGACTTGAGGTGGAGAGCGAGTTAGCTATGCAGATATATGTGGAATGATTATTTCTGGCAAGAAGACTGTGCCTGGTTAGATGGAGTAATAGGCAGGCCAATATGGTTGGTTGAATGGATGGGGTATGGTGAGTGGGGGTTTGGGTAGCAGGTGGAGAAGAGCTTCCAGGACAAGGAGAGGTAGGCAAGGGACCAGATCATGAAAGACAGAGGTTGGCAAACTTTCTAAGTATGTTTTAATGATTATGCTATTACAGTTGTCCCAAATTTTCCCCTTCCCTTCAGCAATGTCCCCCTTCTTAGTTCATGTCCATGGGTCATGCGTAAGTTCTTTGGCTTCTTCCTTTCCTGTACTATTTGCCTCTACCAATTATGCTTCTTAGTCCCTGTATCTTTTCCCCATTCTCCCCTTCCCCCCTCCCAGCTGATAACCCTTTACATGATCTCCAATATTTATGATTCTGTTCCTGTTCTGGTTGTTTCAGTTTGTTTTTGGTTGTTTTAGATTCAGTTGTTGATAGCTATGACATGCTGTCATTTAAATGTTCACTGTTTTGATCTTGTTCTTAAATAAGCCCCTTTAACATTTCATGGAATAATAGCTTGGTGATGATGAACTCCTTTAGCTTTACCTTTCTGGGAAGCACTTTATCTGCCCTTCCACTCTAAATGATGGCTTTTGCTGGATGGTGTAATATTGGTGGTAGGTCCTCGCTTTCATCACTTTGAATACTTCTTGCCAGTCCCTTCTTGCCTGCAAAGTTATCTTTTGAGAAATCAGCTGACAGTCTTATGGGAACTTCTTTGTAGGTAACTATCTGGTTTGCTCTTGCTGCCTTTAAAATTCTCTATCTTTAATTTTTTAATTATTGATGTGTCTTGGCATGATCCTCTTTGGGTACTACTTCTTTGGGACCCATTTTAATTATGATGTGTCTTGGTGTGGTCCTCTTTGGATCCAACTTGTTTGGGACTCTCTGTGCTGCCTGGACTTGTATGTCTATTTCCTTCACCGAATTAGTGATGTTTTCTTTCACTTTTTTCAAGTTCTCAATTTCTTCCTCTTCCCTTTCTCATTCTGGAATCCCTAGGACTCGTATGTTGGCACTTTTGGAAATATCCCAGTCTTCTTATACTCTCCTTTGGGTTTTTTGTTCATTTGTTTTGTTGATTTGTTTAGTTATGTTCTGGCTGAATGTTTATTTCTTCCCCATGTTCTAAATCATTGATTTCAATCCCAGTTTCCATCTCTTCACTACTGGTTCCCTCTGGACTTTTATTTCACTTAGTATTACCTTCATTTCTTCCTTTATGTTTCTGCCGTACTAAAGGAGTTCTCTAAGCATCCTGATCAACCAGTGTTTTGAACTCTACATCTGATAGGCTGGCTATCTCCACTTAATTTTCTTTTGCTAGAATTTTGTTCTGTTCTTTGATTTGGGTCAGATTTCTTTGTCTCTTCAATTTGGCTGCCTCTCTGTGTTTTTGAGTTAGCACACCTGTTAAGTTGTATGGGGCAGAGCCTTAGGTATTCACCAGGGCAGGGCAACCCCCTTCTTTGCTTTGTGACTCTGTTTGGGGGGCTGGAGAGGGGATAATGTTGCTGTCTTGCTTCCAGAGGTTTGCCAGCACTGGCCATGTTTCTAGTCACTTCACCCACTTCCTGTATGCAACTGGTGTCCTTCTGGCTATTGCTCTGCTGGTAATTCCCAGAGAGGGTGGGTTTACGAATGTTTTAAGTACATGCAGGCCCTTTAAATGGACTCTTTGAGAAACTGGCAGTTTCTTCCACAACCCCAACCCCCATTGGTTTTTACAGCCAGGATATATGAGGCATTATCTTACTGGTGCTGGAACCCTGGGCTGTGAGGTCTGGCCTGGGAGTAGGACTGCTCTCTCCCAAGGTATCCCTCCCAATTTTTAGCCACCACATGTGAACATAGGACTGTCCATTCCACCTCCACCACTGCCTCTCTGTGCCACACTACAACCTCTCCATCCCAGCTCCAGGTCTCTGCCCCTCCTACCCGTATGTATGAATGTGGATTCTTTAAATCCTTGGTTGTCAAACTTCCATACAATTCAATTTTCTGGCAGTTCTGAGTGTTTATTTTTAAATTAGTTGTTAATTCATCTTGTGGTTGTGTGAAGGGACAAAGTGTGTCTCCCCATGCCTCCATCTTGACCAGAAGTCAGCAACCTTTTTCTTTAAAGAATCAGACAAGCCATGGCCAGGTGGCTCAATTGATTAGTGTCAACCCATACACCAAAATGGCACATACCTAGGATGTGAGTACAATCTCAAGTTCACTCTCTAGTCAGGGCACATATGACAACCAATCAATGTCTCTGCCCACCCCCCATTTCCTCCTTCTCTAAAAAATTAATAACATACCCTCAGGTGGACTTAAAAAAATAAAGGACCAAGCCCTGGCTGGTGGCACAGTGGATAAGAGGCTGGCCTGCAAACCCAAAGGTCACTAGTTCGATTCCCCAGTCAGGGCACATAACCAGATTGCAAGCCAAGTCTCCAGCCAGGTCTATGGCTGGAGGCAGGTGAAAGGCAACCATACATTGATGTGTCTCCCTCTCTGCCTCTTTCCCTTCTCCTCTCTCTAAAAATAATGAAATCTTTAAAAAAATTAAAAAATAAAGGACCAGACAATGAATACTTAAGACTTTACAAGTCAAAAGGTCCTTACTATTCAACTGCCTTTGCAGTGCAAATGCAGCTATAGATTATATGTGAATAAATGGCTGTGGTTGTGTTCCGATTAGACTATTTATGGACAATGAAATGTCAATTTCATATAATGTTCATGTCACAAAATATCAATTTTTATTTTTTTTAACCGTTTATAAAACAACTTTAGACTACAGGTCAACAAAAACAAGCAGTAAGCCAAAAATGTTCTAGGGTCAGAGTTTGTCAACTCCAAACACAGGAAGTCACTTTAAGGGTTGTGTGTTTTACTTTGTGTGAGATGGGGAGTCCTTAGAGGATTTTAAGCAGAGAAATAACATTTGGCTCATATTTTTAAAAGGTCACTATGATTTCTATGTTGAAATACATAGGGCAAGGATGGAAGGAAAGACACAACTTAGAAAGCTTAGTGATTAGATTCTGGATGTATTCTGAAGGTAAGATGAAAGGATCTCTTACTAGAAGAATGGATATGCAGTGTGCGTGAACCAGAGGTATCAGGAGTGACTTCCAGGTTTTTGGCCTGCACAAATGAGTTAGGGAAGGTACCAAGAGAACCCATTTGGGGATTAGAATCAGGTATTCCACTTTGGACATGTTGAACTTGAGATATTAGAAATCCAAGTAGGTAAACTGGATATGAAACTATAGTTTAAAAGAGATTAAGATAAAATTTGGCAATTTTTCAGCATACTGGCAGCATGTACAGCCAAAAGCTCACCAAAGAAGGTGTACCAACGGATGGAAAAGCCAGAGGAGGCACAACTACAATCACAGAAGGAGTAGACTGAGGAGCAGGAAGAAAATTAATACTGTGCTGTTCTGAAAGCCAAATAAAGACAACTTCAGAGGTATGCTGGCCTGGCTGGTGGCACAGCGGAAAGGAGATGGCTTGTAAACCCAAAGGTTGCTGGTTCGATTTCCAGCCAGGGCATATACCCAGGTTGCAAGCCAGGTCTCCAGCCAGGTCTGTAGCTGGAGGCAACCATACATTGCTGTTTCTCTCCCTCTTTGCCTCTCTCCCTTCACCTCTCTCTAAAAACAATAAATAAAATCTTAAAAAAAAAAAAAAAAAAAAAAAAAAAGGAGGTATGCTCTCTAAAATAAAAACAGGAAAAGGAATACAGCATAAGAATGGATATCCTGAGTTTTAGTCCTTGTTTTACTAAGAATGTTTACAATTCAAAGATACCTAAATTTGGCATTCTTGCATACTACCATGTAAAGTAGTTTTGCCAAGTTTTACCATTTACAGGAATTTATTCTCTGTACTATTCTAGCCCCGCTTCAGATCCTCTTTGGAGAAAACTTTACCTTGAGAACATCAGGTAAAAACATTCAATGACTACCTGTCACCTAAGCAAATGGCTTCCCACTCAGATAGGCAGTGTGGTACCAAACTTCCCCATAATACAAAACTAATATAATGCTTTCCCTGGCAGTTCTCTGACCACTGCAGTTCTAGGCAAAATGGGACTAATGACTCTTCTCAAAGCACCTTGCAAGCTACTAAGCTTAAAGTTCAACTTTTTCCTTACCAGATGGACTACCATGATTTGTCACTATTCTAGCCACCCCAAACCTACCCTACCACTCCATGAAAGCTCTACCTAATACTTGAACACTTCATGAGTGGTCTCTTACTGTAATTTCTTCCTCCTGAGCCATCCAGCATTGTTTCAATTTCCTTTGTGAGATTTTTATTACTCTGTTTTAGTTATTTTTATCAGAAGCTCTTTAATGGCAAGACTTAACCTTTACCTCAACGGCATCTTGTATAATGCCCTGCACTCAAGAGAGGCTCAATAAATATCTGAATTAAACTCTAGATTTATCTTTCCTTATAGAGTGCCATTAACCACAGAAACTAAATGAAAAAGGTTCATCTGAAAAGTCACCATTTTTTCCCATATTATTTCCATGGCAGCCATTATCACAGTGATGTATAGGGAATTTCTGACTTTTCCTCCATAAGCACAAATTCCTGAACTATTTATTTAACTTATTTTACCCATCTTGGATTAATTGCTCAAATCCTCTATCATTCCTTCAGCACTTTATAATGTAGCTCACTGACACATGCTGCCCTCTGTTTCTGGCATCTTTGTAATTTCGGTAACCACATAGATGATCCTTCTAAAATATTGGCCTTTCCATTACTTACAGACTTTTCTTCCAATGTTCCCATTTTGTTTCCTACCTTAAACAACCTCTCCTCACCAGGGCCCATAATCTATTAACCCTACCACATTTCCCAATCCCTCACCCTTTTCATGCCTTCACTTCTGTCCTTATCCAAGTGAAATTACACAATTCATCATGTATCAGTCACACCAGCAATTCCCTTTGTTATCCTCTCCTGGAAAAATCCCAACCAACCCAGATCAATAACCACAGACAACAGAATGGATCACACAATTCTGCTGATGGTTTTCCTAAATTCTTAATCTAATAATCAATAGTTTTCAAACAGCAGTGGTACTGCAACCCTGGACCATTTGAAAATGTGAAGTAGAGTTTCCTGATTGCCACATGATTGATGATCCTGGCATGTGGTACCCTGGTATGCTAAACATCCTCCAATGTCCAAGGAGCCCCACTCATTTTTTTTTTAAAGCATATATATATATATATATATATATATGTATGTATTTTTTTTTTTAAGATTTTATTTCATTATTTTTAGAAAGAGGGGAAGGGAGAGAGGCAGAGAGGGAGCGAGACATCCATGTATGGTTGCCTTTCACCTGCCTCCAGCCACAGACCTGACTGGAGACCTGGTTTGCAACCTGGTTATGTGCCCTGGCTGGGGAATCGAACCTGTGACTGTTGGGTTCGCAGGCCGGCGCCTTATCCACTGTGCTACCACCCACTCATTTATATATATATATATATATATATATATATGAGGCCTGTCCTGAAAGTATCAAGCCAACATCAACGTCAGGACAGACTTCGTATACCCATTCACTTCCCCACTTTCCTGATTATTTCACACCTTCTCCTATCTCTTTAAATATCCTCACATTCATCTTGTTATCCTGCTTTCTATTTCAATCAAAACACCATCCTTGCTGCACCTTTTCCCATATAATCTACATTTCTTCTATTCATTACGAATAAATTGTCCCAATTCCTGTCTAAATCTCTCAACTCCAACCCTACTAGGTTTCATCCCCTTTGCCTACTCAAGGATATCATTCATCTCCTTTCCTTGAGTAACTTTTCTTAACCTTTTGCCTCTCTACAGCCTGATTCTCTGCCCCTTTTAGGGCATACATAATTTTTTAAGTAACATTTCTGTTTTCCATTTCCTCCCTTCTCCTCCTTTCTTAAATTTACCCCAATAGGCTTCTCATCCCCAAAGTCCATTGACACAATTCTTGTCAAGGTCCTCTAGAATGTCTACGGTGTTTAATGCTGTGAATAATTCTTAGTACTCATCTTAGCCTCTCAGCAACAAGTGACACAGTCAACTGCACTCTATTTGAACACTTCCCTTGGCTTCTATCCAGCATACCATTCTCTCAGATATCCTCCTGCTTCATAAATTCCTCTGCCATCTCCTTTTTTTTTTCACCTCCACAAGTTCTAATGCTGAACTGCCTCAGGACTAAGTACTCACAGTTAACCTCTGTACTTTCTCGCTGTGTTCTATCCACATTGGTTTCCCTGTTATTTCTCAAAAAATTCACCCATACTCCCAACTCAGAGACTTTACACTTGCTAATTTAAGCCAGATATCCACATAACTCCTTCTCTTTAGGTGTCCGCTCAAATGTCACCTAATTACGAGCCCACCATCCCTGATTGCTCTATGTAAAATAGCAACCCCTCCTTCAGCACACCTCAGACCCTGTTCTATTTCTCGCCACAGGATCTGACATATCTTTGCTCGTTCTTTGTTTTGTACATTTACAATAATGCCTGACACAAAGGAGAAACTCAAAGCTTCTCATACAACATCACATTCAATGCTCACAGCAGCCCTGAAAAGTACTGAAAAGGAATAAGTGGTGTAAGGTTCTTTTATAATCTTTTAAAATATGAAAGCACAAATATAACAAGGATGTTAAGTGATCTCTCCATGATCACACACAGAGATATTCTTAGAACTGGGATCAGGTCTCTAGCATCTTTTACAATTCACAACACTGTCTCCACAAGCAAGTCAAAGAGCAGATGTATTATTTAATTTTGCATAGTAATCTTTAAAAGCTCAAGTTGAGATCTAGTCTTTTTTTTTTCTTGAAGATTTTATTCATTATCTTTAGAGAAAGGGGAAGGGAGTGAGGCAGAGAGAGACAGAGACATCAATGTATGGTTTCCTTTTACCTGTCTCCAGCTACAGACCTGGCTGGAGACCGGGCTTGCAGCCTGGTTATGTACTTATTTGCCCTGGCTCGGGAATCGAACCAGCGACCTTTGGGTTCACAGGCCAGTACTGTGCCACCAGCCAGGGCCTGAGATCTAGTCCTTTAAATTACAATCAGGCATAAAGTAGCACCTAAACAGTACATGCTTCAACGGTATTTATTTTCTTCTCACTACAAAGCTGTGATGGAGGTCATCAGACTATCTTTAGAATTCACAGATCTTGTGACAATTCTCATCAAAAGGAAAATGGATGATGTGCCAAGAAACAGTTAACTATTCAAGTATTCTCTGTCCTTCTTTGCCAACTGAAGCATACTTAACACCAAAGGGTAAACCGGCACCTTGGTAAACAAGCTTCTAATGGTGTCTCTGGTTCTGAAGACTTTTTGTTGCCATTCTACAGAACAGAGCACACAAAGAAACTGTATCTGGAGATAGACTAGACGTGATTATTTCTCTCTTACTTAGGTTTTCAAAACAACTTCAGAAGCTACGATCTACTTAGAAACATGCAATACTGTTTAAAAATCATGAATTTTAAGACAAATATAAGTCATTTTGTTTTAACCTTGACAAAATAAACAAGTTCTAACTGCAAATAAAACGCATAAATTCACCAAGAGTTATGTCAATTCAGAAAATTTTTCATATATAATAGTGCTAAAAATTAAGAACTACATTAGATCTTTTAATAATATATTTTAGTTTTCAGACTTTTGCCAACACTCATTCTCGTCTTTCTGGCATCCTCTGCCACAGCTGGAAACTGTGTATCTAGGTCAGAAAAGACAAGCAGCTTTTCAATACGGCTCAATATCTTTGGCACGAGTGTTGATATTATAATTGAACCCCTTCGTAAACTCCTTTTAAAATATACCCTGATGTAAAGTAAATCACAAGATCAGTACTACTAATATTTATGAAAAGTCATGGAAAAAATACTTAAACGCTAGATTTAGAAGAGTGATAAAAATAATGGACTTAAGAAAACTATGTGATAGGCAATATAATGGAGTTAATATAAAAGTAATGGATTTAGGGTCAGAAGATCTGTATTCTAATTCCATCTCTGCAACTACTGAGCTGGTCAATTTTGAACAAACTTCACCCTCTTGAGGGTGAATTCCTTCACACACCAAAAAGCAAAAGGACTAGATTATATCTAGATTACTTTTTAGGGACTACCTCTTTAAACATGGTTCTGTGATAAACCAGAAATCTATATGTTCATTTCCTATAAGACAGGTTAAATTTAAAGTATGCTGTACAGTATAATCATATTTTAAATATTGTAAATAAAATAAAAACCAGGTAACTGAGGAAATTTGAACACAGAATATTGATAACATGGAATTGTTTCTGGACGGTAATACTGGGTTTCTTTGGGGGGAGGGTGTATAATTCTTTCAGAAATATGTATTAAATTATTTACAGATGAGTTTACACAAAAATCTGGGGTTTTCTTTAAAATAATTGTATTAAGGGGAAACTGGAGAGTGCAATAATATTAACCATATGTTGTTAATTACTGAAAATTGATGACAGTGGGTTCTCTATGCTTCACAGGGGTTATTTCTACTTGTATATATTTGAACATTTCCATAAGGAGGTATTTACACAGAAACAAATTTACCAAGAATTTAGCCAACCATCTGGGGTAAAATTAGATTTTCATGTTATACTTTCTTCAGGCACTTTCTCCTTTAGAGGACCCATTACATAACTGCACAAAAACAAAGCAGGTGAGCCGTGGCTGGCAGCACAGTGGATAAGGTGCGAACTCAAAGGTCACTGGTTCGATTCCCCAGCCAGGTCTCCAGCCAGGTCCTTGGCTGGAGGCAGGTGAAAGGCAACCATACATTGATATTTCTCTCCTCTGCCTCTCTTCCTCCCTCTCTCTTGGGAAATAATAAATAAAATCTTTAAAAATATATATATATCCCTGGCAATAAAATAGCCCTGGCTGGTGGCACTGTGGATAAGATGCCAGCCTATGAACCCAAAGGTCACTGGTTCGATTCCCCAGCCAGGGCACATAACCAGGTTGCAAACCAGGTCTCCAGCCAGGTCTGTGGCTGGAGGCAGGTGAAGAGCAACCATACGTTGATGATTCTTTCCCTCTCTGCCTCCCTCCTTTCCCCTAAAAATAATAAAATTATTCATAAAAAATAAATATATTTATTAATAAGTAATATTTTAAATATATATATATACTTTCTAAGAATTCATAAAACATTGATAAAGCTAAACAAAAACAGAAAGCAAGGGAATAAGGAACACAGAATTCAGGCTGTGAATTCTATGTAGAGAGAAAACATGAAATAGGATGGCTGAAGAAACCTGTAAAATCAGATGTGGCTTATTAGGGATCTATCTGTTGCTCTATTGATAGGTTCACAGGAACTTATGACATTTTTTTAAAGTCAGTAAATCCATTTTTAAAAATTTTATTATTTTTAGAGAGAAGGGCAGGGAGGGAGGAAGAAAGGGAGAGAAACATCAATGAATGGTTGCCTTTCACCTGTCTCCAGCTATAGACCTGGCTGGAGACCTGGCTTGCAACCTGGTTATGTGCCCTGGCTGGGGATTGAACTAGCAACCGTTAGGTTCTCAGGCAGGCACCTATCCACTGGATAGAACTAGCAACCTTTAGGTTCTCAGGCAGGTACCTATCCACTAAGCCACCAGCCAGGGCAACTTATTACATTTTTTAAAATAAAACGAAAATGAACTAAACCTGGGCCAATAAGAAAATGTTATAAACAAATATTCTGACAAATCAATTATCTGATTTTGTGCACATTATATCCAATTTTTTAAAAAGCTTCCTAACCTATGTTAAATTTTTTACTAAATTGAGTTTTGGTCTTCTTATATTTTTTTATGTTAAATCTACTCAACTGTAAACAGTAGTTATATTATTTTCCTAATGTGGGTAACTTAGAAATTGAATTGCTGACATAGTATGTTGGAGTACAAGTCACATACTACAATCTGACTCATGATATACTCAATACAACAGTATTCATGAAACTGCAATTTAATAAGTACTCTTAGCTTGCTCTGTAATGGGGAGGGAACGAAAACTTCCATGGTACATAGAAAATATCCTTTTTTTATAAGATGACTTGTTTCGCACCTAACCCTTAAAACTGACATCAACTCAAAATTCTTACTTGTAATTGACACTATGAAGTCAACCTCAATATTTTTTCCCAACCTTCTGATGAGAACAACAACAGGTGCACTGCAAAAATATCTTTCCTTAATGTATATTTTCTTAGTAATTACAAAAGTTCAAATTAAGGTTTTCATAACAACTAACTCAGCCACTTAATAAGGAAATGCTTATGGTATATATGTAACAATTCAAGAAAAATGTAGGACTATAAAAACTATTGAGCTCTGGCTGGTGGCTCAGTGGATAAGGCACCGGCCTAAAAACCCAAAGGTCGCTGGTTCAATTCCCCAGCCAGGGCACATAGCCAGGTTGCAAGCCAGGTCTCCAGCCAGTTCTCCAGCCAGCTCCATAGCTGGAAGCAGGTGAGAGGCAACCATACATTGATGTTTCTCTCCCTCTCTGCCTCCCTCCCTTTCCCTCTCTCTAAAAGTAGTGAATAAAATCTTTTAAAAAAATCTGTTGTACTCAATTTCTGTATTTTATAATTTCCAATTAGTATACTTATAAAACTATATATACACTTACCTCTTAGTAGGTTCCTAAGGAAAACAGTTAAGTATAAATAACTGATGAACACTCATAAAGAATGATCGTTGTATGTAAAAAGGGTTCCTTTTTCTGAATTTTCAGTGGGAAACAAACTTCAAAAATAATGTATATACTAGCTGAAAGGCTTTATTTAAACTGTTCAGCCATCTGTGTAATACAAAGCCCTATCCCCATCCCCCAAAAAGAGAGTAATAAAGGGAAAGACCAAGCAACACATTAATGTTGTGAAAAATTGATTCAGTTATTTTGTGAAATGTTATTCCTTAATTGTCAAACACTTGCAAATCCCCTATGTTTCCAAAAATAGAGCCCTCACATCACTATTTGGGATATTACATTCAAATAGCATTACACTTTGTAAATTCAGTATCATAATCCTGTAAGTCTCATCATTTGACAGATGAAAAAAATTAAGAAACTCTTACAAGATCACACAACTAGTAAATGACAGCAATTAAATGCAAACTCAGGTCTGCTGATGGACTTCTGTGCACAAAAAACTAAAGGAAGAAAAGTAGAAGTCAGGAGACCAGGGCTATAATTAAGTTGGAATGGCCATTAATAGCCATAAAGGCCTTTCCCCTGGCCCTATGGATTCTACTTCCTGGAAAATAATGCCTCTCACCCAATGTACTTCACAAGGCTAAAGTGAGGATCAACTAAGTCATGAAAATATTTTGAAAAGTACACTGTTATATAAATAGAGGAGAGATTACCCTTCCAACCTTTAACCAATGGCAGTGAGTCCTGGGCTCAAAAAACAGCAATACAATACTATGAGCTTGTGACAGGTGTTTTTTCAGCCAAATTCTGCAATTCAAGAAGGATCCTGACTAAATCACAATTATTCATTGTGTGACTCATAAATGGAAAAATACAACCACCAGGTTCACTTACCAAAACTTGATAGTTTACAAATAGAAGAGTATAGGCTAAATTCTCTATACTTGAAAAGACCTCTCCACCAATACCTACCTGTAATAGTGATGCCACAGTAATAATAGCAAGTGCCTGTTGTACGCCAAGCACTCATGGCTAAAGCATTTTACAGGCATTACTTCATTTAATTCTAAAAATACCTCTGTAGGTCCACCCTGGCTGGTGGCATAGTGGGTAAGGCACCGGCCTGCGAACCCAAAGGTCACTGGTTCAACTCCCAGCCAGGGCACATAACCAGGTTGCAAGCCAGGTCTCCAGCCAGGTCTGTAGCTAGAGGCAGGTAAAAGGCAACCATACATTATTGATGTGTCTCTCTCTCTCTGTCCCTCTCCAACAATAAAATCTTAAAAAAGAAAAAACCCTCTGTAGGAAATAAGAGTATGTCAATTTAACCAAGGAAACAACAGTCTAGAAAAGTAACATATCTGAGATCAAGCAGCTAGTCAGTGGGCAAAGCCAGGGTTTAAGCCAGTCTACCTGTCTACAGAGCTGAAACTATTCATGATTCACTACATAAGTCATCTGCCAAAAAAACCCACCCCTCTCAAAACCTCTCAGGAAACCCTCCTTCATCCCAACCCAAGCGTAAAATTAATTCTCCTTTCAAGGCACCATTTCTTTTCCTTTCTAGTGATACTGCTACCTACTTATCATATATACGAACAAAATATATTAACATTATGGAAACTGGTACACATACACCAATGTGTAAACAAAACAAGAAAACTTAAGACTTGTTTTGAAACTAAACAAGAATTTCTTTAAAGTGCTTAAAAAGACATTATATTTGCCTAAAACCATAAGTGACAGATCCAAGATATAAACTCATGTTTATGTTCATAATAACCTATGTTACTAAATCAGATGTTAATTCTTAAGGTTGGAAGTGGGGTAAGGACCGGAACCATGCCAATCCCATCTGCTACTCAGTTAATAAATATTTGTGTAACAAAATTATAAAAAGTCAATCAATACATTGTTGCTAATATTCTAAAATTCTAAAACTCCATGAGCAAGAATACCTTCAGCTTCCAAGTGAGATTCCAGACTCTTATCTTTCCACGGCGCACAGTTAGGTCTACTCCCCATTCCCAATGAAAAAGAAAAGATTTTTGGAGTCTGATTTTCCAGTGTGGGCTGGAAATTAGACTAAAACCTGCTTACTCAGTCACCTCTATTCTCAGAAATAAAATGTTCAACCTCTGAAATAAAACTTTCAAACTACTTTTTTAACTTCTTAAACATTCTACCCTGACCATGCACTCAGATCAGACATCGCCCCCCGCCACCAGCCTTTACACCTTCGCAACCCTTTGCTCAGCTGCAACTCAATTAGCCCTCCATGAGCTCCCACTGCACTAGATCCACCATGTACCAGGTCTGTAACTACATGTGTTTTGAAGGCAGATAGTGTGTGTTATTCTCTACTCTATCACTAGTATGCGTCACAGTGCCTGGATAGTAAGCACTCAAATATCAGTGAAATGAATAAACAAATAAATAAAAGTCAAACCTCACCTAAAGTTACAGTTAGTTACTTGTTAAGTTACTCTCCCTAAGGCATCTGATTTAAAGCTATTCTAACTTTAAAGAAATACATGTGGAGCCCTGGCTGGTAGCACAGTGGATAAGGTGCCGGCCTGCAAATCCAAAGGTCGCAGGTTCGATTCCCCAGCCAGGGCACATAACCAGGTTGCAAACCAGGTTGCAAGTCAGGTCTGTGGCTGGAGGCAGGTGAAAAGCAACCACACATTGATGTCTCTCTCCCTCTCTGCCTTTCTCCCTTCCCCTCTTTCTAAAAATAATGAAATAAAATCTTTAAAAAAAAAAAAAAAAGAAAGAAATACATGTGGAGTCCATTCTTAAATTATTTTCCATTCACCTTTATGACAATAGTTCAAGTCACTGGCATTTAACTACTGCAAATACACACTGTTGCCCTGACAAATGTTTGCTTTTCGGCTTCTTAAAGATTAATATGACTTCACTTAAATGCATTTCTAGCCTGTCAGTCCTGGTGCTTCAATGACTTCATACATTTTCCCTTGGAATAAAATTTTAAAAGAGAAGGCAGTTTTTTATTCTTTTTAACTATGGCAGAAGCTTAATTAGCATCCTCCAGTTATATTCCTAAAGAGACCAAATTAAATAGAGCCCAGAGATAATGTTTCTGAATTCGGCAACCAGCCCAATTCCTACATTTCTCCTATGGCACCTACATAGCCGGCCTCCTTCTATGATACACTGCCTCATCACAGATCAATAACGTATCTCTTCACCTCTTTTTCTAACCACAGATTTTTAACATAAAATAAAATGTTTTCTTCACTATTACTTTTACTGATAAAATGAATTAACTGGGGAGTGAATTAGAAATGATGCAATCACAAAAATTATACAATGGGCAAATAACTCATGGGAATTATATAGTTTATCTATACATTAATAAAACTTGAAAGATTCTATATTTCTTATACCTAGGTGCAGAGGTATGAAAATAAAATTTATAATATTTACCCTATAAACATGCAATTGGTAATTAGAATTAAGTTTAACTATGTGCTTGCTAGGTTACTAGCATGTACAATCTCACTTAATAATAAAAACGATGCCTAACATTTACATTGTGCTTACTGTGTTCTAGGCAGTAAGTACATTGTAGATATTAATTTATTTAATCCTCATAGCAACACTGTAAGGTAAATACTATTATTTAAAATTCATAAATGAAGCTTTGGAATATTTACTCACAGTGTCAGTGAGGAAGTGAGAAGGATATAATTGAAATTTAGGTTGGAATATGAGGTCAAGTCAAGCTTACCCTCTAAGAAATATTTTCAACTTTCACTGTATCATCACCTTAACAACTCGTCAAGAACTCCCTGAGACCTAAAAGATAAGAGAACAAGAATGTATGGTTCCTACCGAGGCATTGCCTCACATACAGTCTTATCACCAATAACATTTACAAACTTCAGCTAGAGCTAAATCAACCTTGCTGCCATCGTCCAAACCTATCATTCAGTCCTCCTTGATCTTTTTCATGTGACTTAACCCTGCCTGAAACAGCCTCTACATTCTTCATACTCGACAAATTCTGCCCAAGATCAAAATTCAACCTCCTTCATAGGAGATTTTCTGATACTAATAGCCAATTGTGAAATCCCCTTTGCATGAACTCTTCCAGTAATTATTGTAGTTATCACCATTTTAGCTATTAACCAGATACTGCCTCATACTGCCACTTGAATATTTTGGCATGCTTTTCTCCAACTATAAATTGACAGTCAGAATTATATCTGAAACTCTGGTATCCACCTCAATCCATAGCACAGTGTTATAATACTCATGTAACAGGAGCTTGATAAATACAAACAGATGAATGTATACTTTTATTTAGTGAAAAGCAGTAAGGCAAAGTGTTTCAACAAAGTACAGGCATTGGTGTCTGACAAACCACAATTTTAATCTTAATTGCTGGTGGCAATGTAAAATGCTGTCATTTTGAAAAAGTTTGATAGTTCTTCAAAATGTTAAACACAAGCTTACCATATGACTCCTAGCTATGCACCCAAGAGAAATGAAAACATACATCCACATAAAAATCTAAATATGAATGTTCATAGCAGTATGTTTTATAATAGCCAACAAGAGGAAATTAACCAAATGTGCATCAACTGATGGATAAACAAAATGTAGTACATGTCCATACTATGGAATATTATTCAGCTATTAAAAGGAATGAAACTCCTGATACATGCGAAAACATGGATGAACCCTGAAAAAACTATATAAAGTAAAGAAGCTAGAAACAAAAGGACACACACTGTATGACTCCTCTGATACAAAATGTCCAGAATAGGCCCTGGCTGGTAGCACAGTGAATAACCCAAGGTCAAAGGTCGCTGGTTTGATTTCCCAGCCAGGGCACATAACCAGGTTGCAAGCCAGGTCTCCTCCAGCCAGGTCCGTGGCTGGAGGCAGGTTAAAAGGCAACCATACCTTGATGTTTCTCTCCCCTTCTGCCTCTCTTCCTTCCTCTCTGTCTGGAAATAATGAGCAAAATCTTAAAAAAAAAAAAAAACAAGTCCAGAATAGGTAGATCCACAGAAACAGAAACCAATAGTGGGGTTACTAGGAACTGAAGTACAAAAGGAACAATGAGTGACTGCTATGGGGCATGATGAGGTTTCTTACAGATGATGAAAAAATGCTGGATTTAGATAATAGTGATGGATGCACGACTTTGTAAATATACAAAAAGCTGTATTGTAACCTTAAAATGGTGACTTTTATAGCAGGTGAATTTATCTCAATAAAAAATAACAGAAAAAGGAGAACGGGAGGAAAGAAATGAGAACAGTTGAATATAGACAACTATTTCTACAAGTTTTACTACAAAAAAAAAAAAAAAAAGGCAAATTAATGAGACAGTATACCTGGCAGTGAAAGTGGAATCAAGGGAAAGTACCTTTAAAGTGGAAAAAAGTAACACTAAATAATGACCCAAAAGAAAAAAACTGTGGTGCATTAAAACTGCAGTGAGCGAATTTGTGAAGCAATATCCTTGAGTGGTTGAAAGGGGATGGTATCTAGTATACAAGTGAAGGGCTGTCTTGGATGGACACACGGTACATCTATGATAATAGGAAGGCAGAATACATGGGAACAGAGTGCTTCAGTTTTCTTAGTGAAGTAGGATGCAAGGTCATCAATGGAATGGGAGAAGGTGTTATGGTTGGCTTTTTTTTTTTTTTAAAGGGGGTGGTATAAAAGAGCTCTCTGGGAGCGTGATAGAGTGAATGAACGAAGTACTATTAACTGCCTGGTAGCATTAAGGGCCCACTTGAGGTTAAAAGTCCTGAATATAAAAATAAGATCAGCTGGAATAAATGTGGGAGTGTGTGTACAACACATGCACATGTGTTTTCCAGCTATGTCCAGATGCACAGGTATGAATACAGAGTAGGAAAGTCAGATTTAACCAGGGCTGTAAGTTTTGTCAAGTGAATATAATAAAGAAAGAAGGAGGAAAAAAAAAAAAGAAAGAAGGGCATGGGAGTTGAGTATATGCAAATGAGTTTGTGTAATAATTTACTATGGGTGAGAAAGAAAATGAGAACATCAAGATAAAAGACAATGAAAATGACCCTGGTTGGTGGCACAGTGAATAAGGCGCCAGCCTGCGAAACCCAAAGGTCACTGGTTCAATTCCCAGCCAGGGCAACATAACCAGGTTGCAAGCCAGGTCTCCAGCCAGGTCTGTGGCTGGAGGCAGGTGAAGGACAGCCATACATTGATATCACTCTCCCTCTCTGCCTCTCTCCCTTCCCCTCTCTCTGAAAAATAATGAAATCTTAAAAAAAAAAAAAAAAAAAAAAAAGACAATGAAAAAATGGAAGGAGCAATGGATCCTCAGGAACATGGTCTGACTGAGGTCCATGGTAAACAAGATCAATAGAGGAGGAGAGTTCAAGTAACCAGAGGCCAGTGTGTTGGAATCATCTTTGTATATATATCATCCCTAAAATGCTCAAGTTCAAGAAATCATTCCAGTTTCTGAACAGCAAATGGATTCTTAAAAATACCAAGTAATTTTGCATTCAGCTGTTACTTATATGCCCTCCTCAACTCAAATATTGGCAAGTCCCATGCATTTTTTTTCTACTTAGTCACTTACATAAAATTCCTAACATACTCCTGGGAGTATTTCAGGTACTAACACTGATATAGGACCCTAATGAATGATAAAGCAATGCAGTGAGGGAATGAAAAGACAAATGAGTAGCTGTCCTTTCCCTATCACATAGATCAGAAACAATTTCTCATTATTTACAGTTATCTGCCTCATAAACTACAATACACAGCCCTGGCTGGTGTGGCTCAGTTGGTTTGGCATCATCCCATAAACCAAAAGGTCATGGGTCCAATTCCTGATAAAGGCACATGCCCAGATTGCAGGTGTGATCCCTGCTGCAGGGGTGTACAGAAGGCAACCAATCTCTCACATTGATGTTTGTCTCCCTCTCTATCTCCCTACCCTCTGCTCTAAAATAAGTAAACATAAATATTTTTAAAACCTACAACACATATAATTAATTTACCAATCACTGTTCTTTATATTTACTGTTCAAAGACACTGTAGCTGGTGAGGTCATTTTTCTAAAACTGGCTGTGAAGACTATACAATATTAATAACTGAAAGTAAAGGAGACACAGCCATTTCATCAAAGGAAAGCTCCTTTTTGAAAACTGTTTTAACAGAACAATTTGTATCTGCCGCACATTTTTCTTCCTAGTTCATAAGCTTATTTCATAGTGACGGCAGTGAGGTACAATTAAAATGTAAAATGAAATACTTCCATTTCATGCCTCCTTTAAAACTAGTTTTAGAAAATGATTACAAGTTAGATGGAATAATTCAAATGTTTTCTATTATCAAGACCATCCATCAAGATCAAAGAAAAAGAGCTGGCAGCTATATACAGGGTGCACATGATAAAGTGGCAAAATTTTAGTGAAATAAACAACATACCACAAAAGTGTTATATTTTAAAATAAATTTATTCTTATATGTAAACACATAGTCTTTTTTTTTTTAAGTTGTTCCAAAGTCTCCCATTTGCTGCAATGATAGACTCAATTCAACTAGGGAATCTTGGGCATGCTTTAATTAACTTTTCTTTATCAATGGACATCATAATGTTTTCCATCTTAGCTCTGGCAGCCTCTTTATTGGAATGAGATTGTTTATTAACTTCTGTCTCACAAATGCTCCATACATAATAGCCTAAAGGATTTGTATCTGGTGAACTAGACAGCCAGACTTCTTCTGACCAGAATTCAGGAACACTGACACTGAGAAATTCTTACACCTTTCTGGCATTATGTGCTGGTGCACCATCTTGTTGGAAGAGAAAATGATGACCATTTGCGGCTTGCTTCATCCACAGTCCAATTACTTCTCTCAAAAAGTCAAGGTTAACATCAGCAGTCACCTTCAAGCCTTGTGGAAATAAATGCAGGGTCATGATATGTCCTTCACTGCTGACAACACCTAACACCATCACTGTAGCAGGAAATTTCGTTTTCATGACAACTGGGACTTAAGATTCTCATAGAGCCACCTGTTGTTTCTCCTGTTGACTATTTAGTCCTGCTGAAAATTCTTTTCATTGGAGAAGAAAATCAGAGCATTTTTTCCTTTGGGATTTTTCAATGTTGTTAGCAGTTTCCTTGCTTTTTCAAAGCACCTTTCCTTTGTCTGCTGTCATAAACTGGCCTCTTCTAAGAACATAAGATGTGTATCTGATATCTTCAGCAATAATTTTGTGAACCATTGCATCCAACATCTGCAGTTCTCTTACTATGGAGCGCATTGACTTTCCCGGATCATCACTGATATCTCCTGGATTCTGTACAATATCTGGACTTGTGCACTTCATGTGTTTTCCTTGTTGGTGTAGCAACATCAGGATCAGCATCATACACCTTCTTCATATTGTCAACTATATGTAAAGGGATGTTATTGAAGTCTGCAATTTCCTTAGCGGTTCACCCTGCACACAGTCCAGAAATTAAGGTTGCTCTAACATCGTATTCCTTCGATATGATGGTTGCTCTCAGAATTTAATACTTCATATCTGAAACAATGATGTTAAATCATAACCTTGGAAACATAGTTTTTCAAAATAAGCACATGAAATAAGGAGATGCAGTTATTGCCACTTTATCCCGCACACCCTGTAGTTAACCTTCTCTTAACAAGTCAACACATCAGAAGAGTAAGAATTTGGAGATATGAATCACAGAATCAGACTGTTAAAACTGGTCAAAAAACTAAGACTACAGATCCTTATTTTCTAAGAACCAAGTCCTGGCTGGTGGCACAATGGATGGGGTGTGCCAGCCTGTGAACCCAGGGGTCGCTGGTTTGACTTCCTAGCCAGGGCACATGACCAGGTTGCAGGAAGGTCTCCAACCGGGTCCATGGCTGGGGGCAAGTTGGGGGCAACCATACATTGATGTATCTCTCTCCCTCTGCCTCTCTCCCTTCCCCTCTCTCTAAAAATAATGAAATGAAATCTTTAAAAAACAAAACAAAACAAAACAAAACTAAGAACCAAAAGGTTGAAGCATCTTGCCCAAGGTCACCAACAACTATTAGCAAGGCTCAGACTCAAACCCTAGACTCATGACTAAAATTGCCCAGTGCTCTCTCCACACTCCTTTGCAGTCTTAGATTCACCACCCCAGTTACTTGTTTTGAGTAATATTCCTGATCTCAGCTTTTATATTTTGTATTTGCCCAACTAATTTAATTTTTTGGCACTAGGCATTCTGGTTAAAAATACAAGTGAATACAAGAATAACCTTACAACTAGGGCTTAAATGACATACCTGTAATTCACTGTAAATGAACTTCATTAAAATGGCCTGAAAGTGCCATCCCCTTGTTGCAGGTAAATAAAAAGGCACAAATGGAATTTTAGGAAGACATTTTGGCCTGAATTCCAGGGCCAAAATTTTACAAATACTCCTCCAAAAAGTGAACAACTCAAAGCTACAGAAGTAGGAGAATAAGCCCTTTTTTCTAAAATTCTGTCTATATTTTAGCATATTTTTATTTTATTATTATTTTTCAATGTATACTTGCTTTTCACCTGCCTCCAGCCATGGACCTGGCTGGAGACCTGGTTTGCAACCTGATTATGTGCCCTGGCTGGGAAATCGAACCAGAGACCTTTGGGTTCGCAGGCCGGCACCTTATCTACTGTGCTACCAGCCAGGGCTATATATTTTAGTCTATTATTTAATTCAGAGTGTATATGCTAAATTAATGGATTACAGAAGATATGCATAACTGCATTTATTCTTAACAAAAGAGTTCAAAGAATGCTAGTGTGTGTTTTATTAAAATGTCAATTAGGCTTTAGTGAATTTATGACACAGCCACTGTATTTTTATTGATATTTGTCAGGCAATGGAAAATCTAAGAAAAGATTGGATCATTTAAGGTACAACTTCAGCAAACTGCAATCTTATCCCAGGGAGTTAAATATAGGTCACCAACCAGATGCAAACAGAATGGTATTTCTTTGTCTGATCTTTGTACCTTTCATGGCAAAACTAAAGCTGTAAGGAATGATGGGAGGATAGTTTGCTATATGGAAAATAAATTTAAACCATGCTACTTCTATTAAAATTCCACCACACTAAAGTCACCTCTTCTGAAATAATTTAGGAATAGATATTCAACAAATAGGATTTCAAGGAAAAAAAAAATTAAAATAAGTCAACCAGAATTAGTTTGCTGCCTTTGTTACATTAAAATGGGAATGTGCATAAGTGTCTGCTTTACTTTCTTATTAATAATCCATCTGTACAAATACTTAACACTCGGCCACAGTCCACAGCTTCCAACCCTAAAAATCAGATTTACCACAAATTGTGCTCCTAAAAAATGTACTGCACCAAGGACACTGATGAAGTACTCAAAATACTAAAGAATAGCTCCTTACCTCCCAGTACATCAGCAAGGGCCTGAGGTTGCTAGCTATCATTATAAAAGTGAGCCATATAGTAATGTGGACAACTACTCTGGATTATTATGCACTGTATTTTAGGGTTTTTGCCAATGTATTTCAGGGCCCTAATTCAACACTAGGGTTACTTAACTAATACAATTGCCAACCTCTCACACAAGGTGTTAAGTACAATTATAAAATCCATAACAGGAACAAGCTTCCAATGCCTTCACATAAGGTTAACACATAAAAGACAAAATAAAATTCCCAATATGACTATTGCTCAGAAACATATTATCTGAGAAGATTCTAAAGCACAGTGGGTAAGAAAGTAGGCCCTAAAATCAGACCGCCAGGTTTCAAATCCCTGCTGCACTACTAAGTGGGTAAACTTGAGAAAGGAAATTAACCTCAGTCTCACATGTAAAGTGGGAATAAAAGCAGGCCTCACTTCATTGAGTTACTGTAACGTTTAAAAATGAAAAAATTCCGTTTTAAAGCTGCTCAGCAGAGCACATGGCACAAGCTCACTCAGTAAATGATAACTTTTACTATTAAAATAATAAAATTCATCATAATACTGCACAATTTCCCTGAGCTGATCATGTGTCATTAAGGAAGGCTACTGGAATGTTTTGCACCACCTCATTGGCAGTGCAAAGTATTCTAGCATATACATTTAAACCAGATTCTCTCAAAGGAAAATGAAAAGCATCTAACTTCCAGTAACCAAAAAGGACAGCTGCAGAAAAGAAGCATGACCTAAGGTCCAGCTATTTACAAACCATTACAGTGACGGAGAGAGAACAGTGCATTGTATTAAGGCAACCCGATTTCGGCACAGGCTGTACAGAAACTTGGATGGCACTGTTTTCCAAAACAAAGGGTCATCCTCACATCCCACATATGCGCATGAATTTATAAATAGTTGAGATCCAAATAATCTAAAGATGTGACAGGAAATTTCAGAAAATCACCCCGCCTTTCTAGTAATAATTCTCACAGCTTAACACAGAGGGAGCTTTATTTATACACATAAAAGATAAAACCCATAATGGACATTAAGCCTAGGTAAATCATAAAAGCGATTCCATAATTTAAAAAAATAAAAAAGACATTCCAAAATTAAATTCTACACTATAATGCCAAATGGAGAACAGGCACAATTTCAACAAATTGTACTACAGGGAGAAAGATAAATTCAACTATAACATTACAAAAGTTTCAGAATGAGAGTCTTTAAGTGTTACTAATAATATTCTCAGCAGTGGCAACAACATTTATGCTTTGCTACCCTTAAAAATAAATACATAAAATAAAACAAAAAATAAAATAAAAGTTCTCTCTGTGTGGAATGCCTATCCTGCCTTCCCTACCTATCCAAATCTTACCTCTTTTTCCTGGGGCACACTTAGTTTCATTGCCACAATGAGCTCCACAAACACCTTGTTATTTGTACCTGTACTACAAATGCAGGCACTATGACACCCAATGCTGTGCATTCACTTGAGTAGGACTAATTACTGTCAACAAAACTGAAGGGGCAGGAACTGTCATTTCCTTTTGCTGTTATTCTTACAGCTAAAGCAAAGTAATACTGATTATCCCCCACAACTTACAGAATGCCTTACACTGAGCTAGGCACTACAGATAAGAATGTATGAAGCTAGTTTAAAAAATGAGTATCTGTGAATCCACCAGCCACACAACAGGGATCTAGCACATTATCCTTAGAGATAAAGCAACTTCTACAGTCTCCACCTCCACAGCAGCCCTGTGAGGCAAGCAAGTACCCCCACCCCCAGCCCTGCCGCCCCAGGGGTGTACAGGCTCAAAGGGACTCAACCAAGGTCACCAAGCTATGAAGTGATAAAGCCCACATTCAAACCTGCCCTTCTGGCTGAAAAGCAACTTGTCTTTCCACCAGACCTTATTCTACTACCTGGATTTACTCTTCTCTGCCTACTTAAATCCTACCTGTTCTTCAAGCCCCAACTCCTCCAAGAAATGCTCTCCAACTACCACAGCTTACACTTTTATTCCTTTTTACTTCTTTTCACCAAAGTTCAATGAAAACAAGGTCCATATTATTTTTGCACTTCTTTTGTTGGCTCCCCTAAGTTTAGCATTATGCTAGACCCAGCCAGAATACTCAATCACATTACATATAATGAATTTTCTTAATGAAGCCATTACACATATAAAAATTCTAAGTACTGTTTGCCCACCACACCAAACAAAATTTAGAGGTACTGTGTTTTCTTTAGTATTAGCAAGTTTATAAATTCAAGGAGGCAAACTAAAAATACAGAGGCCCCAATGCTTAGACCTTAGTCTCTACTGGCAACATCCCCACTTCTCCCAGGCCTCATAAAACTCCGCTGCTCCAAGGCTCCCTCTCCTAGGCCCCCTTGTTTTTCATCACACTTTCCTCTAAATGGCCTTTCCCCGTTTCATGACTGATGTCTGTATACAGATCGCCACACTATACCTACAATCTCAATGAAAACAAACTGATCAAAACAGAAGTATGAATTTTTTCCCCCAAAACCTACTTCTCTCCCAAGTCTTAGCCCTCTCACCGAATACCAATAACCATCCACCTAAGCTCTGAAAGAAAGATTCAGCCCTGACACAGACTGTCAACATGTTCTATTAACTCTTACCTCTAAAATATATCCTGAACCCTTTCCTATCATTGTCTTTCACTTGTATTGAAAGTCTCCCAATTCATCTTTCTGCTTTTATTCTGGAAAACATCAAACCTTTTCACTCTCCTACTCAAAATCTTCCAATGGCTACGCATCATCCTCAGAATAAAAATCACACTCCTCATCCTCGCTTATAAAGCCACAACTGATCTGGCACGTATTGAACTCATCTGCACCCATCTGTATCTAGCTACCTCTGTATCTAGCTACCTCTGTATCTGTATTTATTCCTCCCTTGCTTCCTTCCCTTCCTCTCATTACACTCCAATCGCTGGGTCCTCCTCTTCTTTCCTCCCACATGCCAATTGCATCCTAGTGCTGAACCCACTGCACTAGCTGTTCCCTCTGACTGCAACACTCTTCTCCCCTTTTCTTTCCAAGACTGACTCTTTCTTAGCATTCAGATCTAGCCACAAATGAGATCTCAATCAAGTAGCCACTCCATCACTCTCCTACTTTCTTTCTATGCACACCATTTAATTCATACATTTGATTATTGACCTTTCCTCCACAGGAACATAAGGTCATTGAGAGGAATGACATTGCCTGTCTTATTTACCAATGTATTCCAGTGACTAAAACAATGCCTGGCCCACAAGAGATATTTATATGAATATTAAGTGAACACATTTATGAATAAATGAATAGCTGCTTCCATTTCCATTGCTCTATTACTAGTGTTTTTAGCACCAAAAAAGGGCAGGGGATTAAAATTGACATTTTGCTAATTATAAACAAATGTCTGTCCAATTTAAGTACAATACTTTGACTATTTTCTCTGCAAAACTACTACTCCCTCATATCATTCCAAGCTATTAAAATATAATGGTAGAGGTGCACTTTAGTAAAGCTGTCAATTCTCCCCAAATTGATCTACATATTTAATGAAAATTCCTATAAGACCTGGAACTGCTGAAACAAGTGTGAGAAAATAAAAAAAGGGAAGAATCACTCCACCCAATTTAAAGACTTCTTATATAGCTACAATAATCAAGGCTGTGTAGTCTTGGCAGAAGGACAGACACACAGATCAATGGAACAGAAAAGAGAATCCAGAAATAGATCCATACAATATGCCCAACTGAGTTTTGACAAAGGTGCAAAAAAAGCAATTCAATGGAGGAAGGATTGTCTTTTCAAAAATAATCATGGAAAAACTGAACATTCACAGGCCAAGAAAGACAGAACTTTGATCTCAACCTCATACCTTATACAAAAACAAAAACAAAAAAACAAAAAAACAAAAAAAAAAAAACAACTATTTCAAAAGGGATTAAAAACTAAAAACTTTTAGGAAAAAAAATCATAGAGGAAAAACTTCAGAACACATAGATAAGTCTAGAGTTGTTAGACATGACACCAAAAATAAGATAAAAAAAAAAAGGGAAAACCTAATAAACTGGACCTCATTAAGATTAAAAACCTTTTGCCCTGGCTGGTGTGGTTCAGTTAGTTGGAGCATTGTCCTGTAACCAAAAGGTTTCAGGTTCAATTTCTGGTGAGGGCACATACCTACAATGCAGATTCAATCCTTGTTCCAGGTGTGTATGGGAGGGAACCAATTGATACTTCTCTCCCACCCTTCCTTTCTTTCTAAAAACAAGGAAAAACTTTCCTTGGTTGAGGATAAAAAAAATTTAAAGCTTTTGTATGAAAAACCCAGTTAAGAAGCTAAAAAGGCAGGCTAAAGAGTGGAAGAAATGTTTGCAAACCAAATATCCAACAAAGGACTTCTCTCTAGAATATAAAAGTACTCTCAAACTGTAACAGTTAAAAAAAAAAAAACAAAAACAAAAAAGGCATTCCAATTAGAGAATGAGCAAAAGACATGAACAAATATTTCTCTGAAAAGAACATATAGATGGCAAATAAGCACATGAAAAGATGTTCAGTATCATTAATAATCACAGAAATACAAATCAAAACTACAATGAGCTGTTGCACATTATCTGAATGGCTAAAATAAAAAATAACCCATTGTTCATAGAAATGCAAAATAGTATAAGCAACCCTGGCCAGGTGGCTTAGGTAGTTGCAGCATTTTCCCCACACATCAAAAAAGTTGTAGGTTCTATCCCCAGTCAGGGCATAGCATGTAGAGGAGGCAAATGATCTGTTTCTCCCATCAATGAATCTCTCCCCCGACCCCCCACTCTCGATCTTGCTCTTGCCCTTTCTAAAATCAATAAACATAGCCTCAGGTAAGAATTAAAAAAGAAAAATACTATAAGCCATTTAGGAAAATCACTTGACAGTTTCTTACAAAGCTAAGCATACAGCCCTGACCAATGTGTCTTAGCTGGTTGGTCACTAGTTCGACTCATAGTCACAGCACATGCCTGAGTTGCGGGTTCAGTCCCCAGTAAGGACATGTACAAGTGGCAAATGATCAATGATTCTCTGTTTCTACCCCACCTTCCTCTCTCTTTAAAAAAATGTTAAAAATACAAAAAATAAAAATACATACAAGTCACACTAAAAAATAAGAAGAAGCTATGCATATAATCCAAGAATCACTCTCATAGGTATTTACCCAAATAAGTAGAAAATCTATGTCCACACATGAACTGCATGCAAACGCTTATAGGTTTATTCATAATTTCCAAAAACTGGAAGTAACCAAGATGCCTTTAAATAGAATAAACTGGTATACATCCATACAGTGAAATATTATCCCACAGTTTTAAAATGCACTATCAAACCACCAAAAGACATGGAGAAACTTTAAACACACATATTGCTAAGTGAAAGAAACCAAGGCGAAAAGGCTACATATGACATTCTGGAAAAGGCAAAACTGTAGAGGCAGGGAGAAGATCCACAGTTGCAAGGGGCTGGAGGTTAGGGAGGGATAAAATAGGGGGAGCACCGGAGATTTTCGGGGATCGTAAATCTATTCTGTATACCATAATGGCAGGTACATTCAAACTTGTCAAAACCCATACAATGCACAACACTAAGAGTGAACCCTAATGTAAACTATGGACTTTGGCTAGTAACAATGTATCAATAAAGCCCATCAATTTTAATAAATGTACCATACTAATAGTAGGTGCTAATAAAAGGGGAAACCAGCAAAGGAGGAAAGCACATATGAGAACTCTGTGTATTATCTGGTCAATTTCTATAAACTTAAACTGTTCTAAATAACAGTCCATTAATTTTTGTTAACAGTGATAATACCAAATGCTGGTGAAGATGCAGAGAAACTGGACCAGTCATAAATTGCTAATGTGGATGTGTAAAATGTTACAGCCTCTCTAGAAAAGTACAGCAGTATGTATTTACCATACAACCCACCAGTTGCCCTCTTGGGCATTAATTCCAGAGAAATGAAAACTTATGACCACATAAAAGCTTATATATGAATATCTATATTAGCTTTATTCTTAATCCCTAGAAACTGGAAACAAATCCTTCAACAGATGATAATTAACAGTGACATACCTATCTACCATGGAATACTAGTCAGCTATAGAAAAGAACAAACTACCCTGGCTGGTAGCACAGTGGATAAGGCACTGGCCTGCGAACCCAAAGGTCGCAGGTTCGATTCCTCAGCCAGGGCATATAAGAATGTTGCAAAACAGATCCCCAGTCAGGTCTGTGGCTGGAGGCAGGTGAAAAGCAACCATACATTGATGTCTCTCTCCCTCTCTGCCTCTCTCCCTTCCCCTCTTTCTAAAAATAATTAAATAAAATCTTTAAAAAAAAAAAAAGAAAAAAAGAACAAACTATCGATATATGCAACAACTTAGACGAACATCAATGGAATTATGCTAAGTGAAAAAAGTTTCCACATTGTATGATTCCATTTTGTAACATTCTTGAAATGACCAAAGTACACAGACACATTATTACTGAGGGTGAATGTGAGGTTCATTTTTATCTGCAAAACCTCTATAAATATAAAAATAAAAATATAAATATAAAGCTATTAATCTGGCTTTTTCAAAATGTTTCAGCAAAAGTATTACCATATTCCACTTAAGATTTAACCTAAAACCAAAAGGAAGGATTTTAAATCTCATGATTTACACAAACTTAACTACCTACACACAAACCACAAAATCAAAGGACAGAACATAAAGAATGTCAAATGAAGTGCTCTTTTCCACCTGCATGTGAAATAGCCATAGTAGCATCACCAGAAACTGATTTAAAACCAAATGTCATGAGGGAACACTAAACACACCCAAACAAACCCACATACCACATAATTCAACACATCCACACAGCAGTGGTTAAGGAATGGACTAGCATGGATACTTTAAGGATTTGGCAAACTGATGTAGAAAGATTCACATTTCCTTTGCCTTTAGCTGTGCCTATTACAATTAACAAAATATTTTTGGTTATAGGTTTGGAGTTTATTTAAGGAAGAAAGGGGGCAATCCTACTATAGAAATTATTAATTTAAAACAGTTTCAACCCAGGGAAAAAAAGTAAAAAAACATGAACACTATAACTAACATAAGAGAATTTGACAGTTTATGTTGCTTAAAACATTACAGTGATAAGGTCATTTTTAAATATGTGTAATCTTTTTACAAGTCAGAAGAACCACAAATTATGGAACTACAAACCACCAGCTATTCAAACGAAAATTGTAGCTTATAAAATACTGGCTGACTGCCAGTACAAATGAATTTTTTTCCTTAAACAAGCTTTGCAAGCCACAATATGCTTTCAAAAGATTTTAACCATATTATTCAATCAAAGAGCAATGTATTAGACAGCAAAGGTAAGTCAACTCTTGGCCTAAAACAAGCTGTAAAAACCCACAAACAAACTGCTCCACACCAACATAAGTAGAATGTCACCTTGGGAAAAAAAATGGAAATTTTTAATTCATTACTATTTTATCATAAGTTCATCAAGGAATTAGGTATGCTAAGTACCTTAATAATAAATATGCTTTGGAATCCAAATACTAAGAAATACATTTAAGAGCGGAGAATAGCCCTGGTGGCTGGGTGGTTCAGTTACCTGGAGCACGTCATCCCATTCAACAAAGGTTGCAGGGGTTTATCACCAGTCAAGGCACATACGTAGGTTATGGGTTCAACTACCAGTCGGGCACATCCGGAAGCAAACAATCAGTGTTTCTCTCACACATCAATGTCTTTCTTGCTCACTCCCTTGCCCCCACTTCCTTCCACTCTCTAAAATCAGTAAGTATATCTTTGAATAAGGATTTAAAAAAGGGTTAAAGAAAATAACCACCAGTCAGCTGTCCCCCTACAAACACAAAAAAAAACTATTGCAAAACCCTCACTACAATAAAAATAATTTCCTTTAACTCACTGCCCAAATGGATACAGATAAAGTTCATATCCCACCTATAACTTCTTAGCTAGTAATTTGAGTAACTAAACATTCTAGGTCTCTTTTTTTATTTCACCTATTTAAAACTCTAGGAATTTTACATAAGCAGATATGGCTTACCTTTTCACTCAACCACATCAAAATTACAACTAAAATATAGAACCATCGCTCGGAACTGTCAGAAACAGAGTTGAACAGAAGACTGACAACTACAGAATTAAAGAAACCACATCCATCCAGGCTGGTAGGAGGGGCACAGAGGAACAGTAAGTTGATTCCTCACCCACCCACATGTGGTGGGTAAAAATTCTGGAGGGATATCTCAGGAATGAGGAATTCCTAGCCCCACACCAGATACCCCCAGTGCTAGAAAGATAAGTCCCACAACTGATGGCTCCAAAAACCAGTGGGGAATGAGTCAATGAAAGAAAATGCTGGAGCCCCAAGCAGCTCCTCTTAAAGAACCCACACATGGACTCCCCTACACAGACTCAATCCCTCTGTGCTCCTGCACCAGGGTAGCAGGTTGAAAGGCCCCAGTGATGTACTGGGAAAAACTAAGTGCTTGGCATCAAGGCACACAGAGACCATTGTCCTTTTTCTAAGCCTTCTCCCCATGAAACCACACAGCTGGCAGGCTGAGGCCGTATCTGAGACTCCACCAACCTGGCTAACTCTATTTGACCTGCCTTGGAAATGTCCAGACTCCACTCCACCCAACTTACAGCCCACCCAGCTGCTTTTCCATGGGAATGGCTGGTCTTGGCTCAGGCTTCACAACTTCCTAAATCCCATCAAACAAGTACCAGGCACCTCAGGGAGCCCCAGGCCTGGCGCTAGCAGGAGCAGCCTAGATTCACAGCTTGGCTTCGCCTGGGAATCTCCAAGCCCAGCACAGGTAGCAGCATCTCAGGTAGCTTTATAGCTCAGGCAGGGTGGCCCCGGGCAAAACACAGATGGGGAATGATGAGCTTGGTCTGTACCAACTGGGCAACCCCAGGGCCAGCATACCCAGTGGACAGCCTCAGGCTACACTGGAGCAACATCTCTCTGACTCTCCACAGCTGATCCTCCAGAGGATGGAGGGTGATAGTCAATGGTCACAGCCAGTCCTTGCAGCTGACTGGCCTGGGTAAATCCCTCATAATGATCTGCCAACAGCAACCAAGGCTCAATCAAGAGAGGTGTACTCAGCCCACACAAAGGGTTTACCTCAAGTACCCAGCTTGGATGATATGGGAGGCTGAGCCACAGAACTCTACAGGACACCTACTACATTAGGCCACACTACTGAGACCTTAAGTCAAAGCAGCTCTACCTAACACATAGAAACAAACACAGAGAGGCTGCCAAAACGAGGAGACAAAGAACAAATAAAAATTCCAGAAAAAGAGCTAAGTGAAATGGAGATAAGCAATCTATTGGATGCAGAGTTCAAAACACTGGTTATAAGGATGCTCAACGAACTTAGTGAGGACCTCAGCAGCATGAAAAAGATCCAGGAAGAAACAAAGGATAAATTAATTGAAATAAATTTACAGGGAAACAATAGTAAAGTGGAAAAAGCTGAGAATCAAATCAATGATCTGGAACATAAAGAAGCAAAACCATCAATCAGGATAACACGAGGGAGAAAAAAAGAATCCAAAAAATGAGGATAGTATAAACAGCCTCTGGGACAACTTCAAGAGGTCCAACATTCGCATCACAGGGGTTCCAGAAGAGAAAAAGAAATTGGAAATCTATTTGAAAAAATAATGAACGAAAACATCCCTAATCTAGTAAAGGAACTAGACATGCAAATCCAGGAAGCACAGAGAGTCCCAAACAAGTTGGACCCAGAGGCCTACTCCAATACACATCAAAATTAAAATGCCAAAGGTTAAAGAATCTTAAAAGTAGCAAGAGAAAAGAAGTTAGCTACAGGGAAGTTCCCATAAGACTGTCAGCTGATTTCTCAAAAGAAACTTTGCAGGCTAGAAGGGATTGGTAAGAAATGTTCAAAGTCATGAAAAGCAGGAACCTACATCCAAGATTTTTTTTTTTTAATAAAGATTTTATTTATTATTTTCAGAGAGAGGAGAAGGGAGAGAGACACAAGTGCATGGTTGCCTTTCACCTGCCTCCAGCCACAGACCCCGCTGAAGACCTGGCCTGCAACCTGGCTAAGTGCCCTGGCTGGGAATTGAACCAGCGACCTTTGGGTTTGCAGGCCGGCACCTTATCTACTGTGCTACCAGCCAGGGCTACATCCAAGATTTTTCTACCCAGCAAAGCTATCATATAGAATCAAAGGGCAAATAATGTGCTTCCTAGACAAAGAAAAACTAAAGGACTTCAACATCACCAAGCCCTTATTATATGAAATGTTAGAGAGACTTATTTAAGAAAAAGGTCAAAATAAATAAAATGGCAAAAATACATTATATATCAACAACTGAATTTAAAAAACAAACTAAGCAAACAGAAACAGAGACAGAATCATGGATACAGAGTGTTCTGATAGTTGCCAGATGGGAGAGACTGTGAGGGAATGGGTGAAGAAGTGAAGGGATTAAGAAGTAAAAAGAAAAGTACAAATAGGTAGGTACAGAATAGCCATGGGGATATTAAAGTACAGTATAGAAAACTGAGTCATCAATTTCACTAAATCACTAGAAATAGTGATTACTGATAAAAAGTAAAGCAATCATTGACATTTAAAAAAAAAAAAAAAAAACTTGTTGAAAGTAGCCAGGAAGCCGTTTTTTACGTGACACCATCTGTTGACCCCAACCCCAGCATCCTGAAGCAAATTACTCCAGTGCCGACTACTCAGAAGGCACTACTTTACATGGTGCCATGTAAAGCAAAGTAGAAAAGTGACAAGGTTTATGAGGTGACTCCTAACTGGAAACTGGCCTACTAAAATCCTTTCAAACTTTAAAAGCACTAAAATGAGTTTTGTTTTTTCATACAAAGTGTAATTACACAATTCTTCAATTTGAGTTATTCACTGGAAGTGAGCCACCACTTTTTAAGTGGGAATTCAACCAAGTTCCAGTGACGTTAAGACTAATCATTAACTACTCAAGCAAATCAATGTATGACTTTAAAATCAAATCAAATAACAATTCACTAAAAATAAATGGGAAGGGAAAAAAACAGACTATGTAAGAGCAAATCTCAGAAGCTACAGTGCAATTTCTTCTAATAGTTTGTAATTATGTCCATTAGAGTGTTCCAAAGGTTATTCCCTATTTTTGCTTTTCCCCTATGGGATAGAGATTGCAACTGGTAAGGAGAGAGTGGCTACTATTGCAGATACTACCAGGACCAGACAACTCAACTCCCCTTCACTTATACACTGTCCTACTAAGATAGAAGCTATACTAAGCCCCTGGATTTAGGGAAGAGAACACCCAACTTTTGGAACCAGACAGACATGGATTCAAACCCCACGTACACAATTTACCAGTTAAATGATTCTAGACTTACTGAACAAGGCTTCGTTTTCTTTCTGAAATACAGTACCCATTCTGAAAGGCTAGTGTGAAAATTAATTAGCATAATACATGCATGTTATTAGTCTTAATCATGTACTTCTTTAATAATGCTGCCATTGTTTAAGTAATACATCTACTACTAAATAATAAAGAAAATTCTCTCTCCTTCTCACAGGCAAATCAGAAATAGGTGGCAAATCACAAGGGATGACCTACAATACAAACCCACTATCATTGACCTTGTCATAAAGATTTTAATTTTAATTGGTTAAAAATATTTTCAAACTACTTATTGGGTCATGGGTTTTAGAGTGAAGGTAGTGTTTTTAAACTAGGTAGGAGGGTCATGGTTGCTCAATACTGTGATTATACAAAAAGGCCAATTGTTCAGTTTAAAATGGCTAATCTAAAAAAAATTAATTTTAAGATGGAATGAGGGCTGTCGCTGGTGTGGCTCAGTTGGCTTACCAGTCTTCCACAGACTGAAAGGTTACACGTTTGATTTCCAGTCAGGGCACATATCCAAGTTAAGAATCCAATCCCAGGCCAAGGTGCGTGCAAGGAGGTCACTAATTCATGTTCCTTTCTCTTCCCCTCCCTCCCTCCCTTTCTCTCTCTCTCAAAGCAATGGAGAGATGTTCTCGGGTGAGAATTAAAAAATTAAAGAAGGAAGGAGAAAAACATATCCTAATTGTTTCTGTTGAACATCATTCTGTGCCAGCACTGTGACCAGTTTAACTACGTTTATTCAAGGCTTTCTGGTCCACATTTCCAAGAAAGCAGCGGGACATGGTGGATGGAGCCCAAGCCTGGAGGTCAAGATATCAATTTTTTCTCCCAGCTCCACAAGTAGTTAGGTGGGTGGTTTTGGATAAATTTCTTACTCTGGGTATATCTTTTAAGTTCTACAGCTGCCAAAGCCCAAAGCAGGGCTAAAAGAATCTCACAAGTTTAAAATATTATACTTTATATTCTTGGCAAACCAATTTACATGGAAATAAAATTGCATAATTTATAAAACTTTTTAAATGACAATATATGCTAAATCTGATTAACTAAAAGCTACCATACCTCCAGTGAGCTGAAAATATAAGTTACCCTCAACTGGAAAACTTTCTCATTTCAGGGTAACTGCTCCTACTGACCACTACTTACTATAAAATAAAAATAGACCCTATAATATCAGTGCAAAAATCATTTACCAACATTATGAGCAAAGCACAAAGAAAAAAGACTTAATTCAGAGATGGTAAGCTCAAGGTCACTATTCTAAACCAAACTGGTGAACTGTAAGTTTTTAACTAATAAACTCAATGTATTTTATTCAACTATTAAAAATGCATTAAATGTAAAATATCATGGATCGTTAGATACCTATACATTAAAATTGTATACATAAATCAACATTATTTTGCAAATAATTCTTTTGTCCTATAACTAACCTTATGATTAAAAACTTCTCTAGCCCTGGCTGGTGTCACTGTGAATATGGTGTCAGACTGAGAACCCAAAAGTTGCTTGTTCGATTCCCAGCCAGGGCACATAACCAGGTTGCAAGCCAGGTTTCCAGCCAGGTCCTTAGCTGGAGGCAGGTGAAAGGCAACCGTACACTGATGTCTCCCTCTCTCCCTTCCCCTCTCTAAAAATAATAAAATCTTAAGGGGGGGAAAAAACTACTTCTCCTGTTACAAGGCTCTAAAGATATACTGTATAAATCCAAAAGAACCTTAATCTATTCTTGAATTTGCAATAGAAGCTAAATCCTCTGACATCTTCTGGTGTTTTGCTAAGTGCAAGTTGTTGTTAAAAGAAATGTTTTGGTGAGAAACACCTTGACTATCATTGTATTAATTAGGGTAGGTTTGTTTTCCTCCAAAGTGGCATGATTAAAATGACCTCAACAGCAATCAAGGTGACTAGATGGACTCTCATCCACTGGTTTCAAGGAGTAATACACACGCTGCTTAGGTATCCATAGCCAATGGAAAGCTCAAAGGATAATGGAAAGCTCAAAGGATAATATTTGAGTTGTATCAAGGTGCTGAGAAACAAAAGTGCTTTTCAACCCAGAGCAATTTATTTAACAAGTGGAATGCTTACAAATCAAAAGTAAAGTTTGGATGCCTTATCAGAAGTTTCCCAAATCAACTGTCTAGATTCAGACCTCAGTAATAGATTCAGCAATTAAGTCTCACTTCTCCTTCTGGGGCTCAGTTAAATAAAAATGAAGACACAGCCCCTAGCTGCTGTGGCTCAGTAGATTAAGCACCAGCCTGCGAACCAAAGGGTCACCAGTTTGATTCCTGGTCAGGGCACATGCCTAGGTTGTGGGCCAGGTCCCCAATGAGGGGGATGGGAGAGGCAACCACATATGAATGTTTCTCTCCTCCTCTTTCTCCCTTCCTTCCCCTCTCTGATAATAAACAAATAAAATCTTTTTTTAAAAAAAATGAATGCATAAAGCCACAAATGCACAGCGCCTTTCTAAAAAGTTTCCTGATTTTCTCATCAGATTAATTATCACCTGGATGTCACCACCACACTTGCGAACTCAGTATCAAGACTTCACTAAACTTGCCCTGACCTGTATAGTTCAGTTGGCCAGGCAGCATTCCACAAAGTGAAAGGTTATCTGTTCAATTCAATTCCCAGTCAGGGCACATACGGGTAGGTCCCCCATCAGGGCATGTGTGAGAGGCAACCAATCAATGTTTCTGTCCCTCTCTTCCTCCCTCCCTTTCCTTCTTTCTGAGAATGAATAAATAAAAATTTTAAATTAAGCTAAACTTGCCTCCCAATCCCACGTCTCTTGGGTTCTCCAGGTGCCTAATTGACTAAGCTTAAAGCCTTGTAGATTTGTTGCTCAGCCCTCATGATCAGTTACCAAGTTCCAAGGTATCCTTTCTACACCCATTTCCACTACCTTGATCACTTTTCTCCTCAAACTATTTAACATTATCTTAATTAGTATATTCATTTCAGCTTCTTTCACACAAAGTTGACAAATTAATAAAGGTGGCCTTAATAATTTTTTAAGGATTTTATTCATTATTTTTAGAGAGAAGGGCAGAGAGGGAGGAAGAAAGGAGGAGAAACATCAGTGTATGGTTGCCTTTCACCTGCCTCCAGCTACAGACCTGGCTGGAGACCTGGCTTGCAACCTGGTTAAGTGCCCTGACTGGGAATCGAACCAGCAACCTTTGGTTTAGCAGGCCAGTGCCTCATCCACTGTGCCACCAGCCAAGGCTTAGGCTTAATAATTTCATCCCTACACTCTTACTCAAAAACTTTCATGAGCCCTGGCTGGTAGCACAGTGGATAAGGTGCCAGCCTGTGAACCCAAAGGTCGCTGGTTCGATTCCCCACCCAGGGCACATAATCAGGTTGCAAGCCAGGTTTCCAGCCAGGTCTGTGGCTGGAGGCAGGTGAAAGGCAACCATACATTGATTCTTCTCTCCCTCTCTGCCTCTTTCCCTTCCTCTCTCTGGAAATAATTTAAAAATCTTTAAAAAAAAACCTTCACAAAAGCCTCATTGTTGACAAAGTCTGAATTTCTCATTCCTGCATTCAAGGCCTTCCATCAGTGGTTTCAACATTCCTCTCCAAGTGTACACTCTACCAAGCCTTTCATATTCCCCATCTTCAACTAAGTGAACTACTTGTTCTTTCCCGCAGCATCTTTGAGCATTCTTAGTTTGCTAATGCAATTCCATTCTCTCCATATGGAATTCTCTTCCCCATTTTCTCATAATCTAATCCTACTTGTTCTCTCCAGCTCAGCACAGATATCACAAACCACATCCTCTCTGACGTCTCTTCCTTACTATCCTTGCCTGGAAATAATCTATTGCTCTTCTGACTTCCTAGATCCTTTTATCTCTTAAGTACTTTCATATATAATTGATAAATATAAAAGCCTATTTTATATATACATATATGTACTTTTGCATATTTTCTATATTTACATATGTGTATATATGTACATGTATATTTATGAAAGTATACTTATATACATATGTATGTAAGTACTTAAGTGATCATACACACACAAGGGGGGACATCCCCACCCAAAAAAAACTGGAATTATCTTCTGGAAGGTGGACCCCTTCTAGTACAGGCTTCCCCACCTAGGTGAGTGTTCTAGGAACCCATTTATATCAGTGTATCAGCTACTGTTGCTATGAGAGGCTGCATTAGGCTTCAGCAAATTTTTTGGTAAGACTTCAAACACATTTGCCCATTTTGTGATGGATGATTTACAAGCGTACCTGTCCACACTGTGCTGAGTGTTCATCAGTTTTTGACCAAACATGGCATGACTCCGGTGCCCCATCCTCCCCGTTCACCAGATCTCACCCGGAGCTACTTTCTTTCTATTTCCTGGGATGAAAAATAGTCCTCAAACGCAAACCTTCTGCTAATGTGGAAGGGGTAAAACAAACAACAGAAGCACTAACAGGCATCAAAATCGGAGTTCAAAAACTGTTTTGAGCAGTGGAAAAAATGTCTACATAGGTGTATTGCATCAAATGGAGGGTACTCTGAAATTGACAAGTTTAAACATGAAAGAATAAATACACAATTTTTTATAAATAAATTCCAGTTTTCTTGGGGGAGGGGTGCCATCACCTCCCCTGACAGACTGTAAGCTCTCAAGATCTATGTATAGTTTATCTGTATCCTTCAATGCAACATAGATTATGCACAATACATATGGACTCAAAATCATGATGAAAATTAACAATAAAACCTATTAGCAGTCTTAAAAAATGATGTGCATTAAGAGAAACAGAGGAATAATATATCATAAACTTTAAGATGCATATCCCCTACCAAAGCACTACGGCTATAGCACCCTGTACAAAATAATAGACTACAACCTAAAAAGAACAATTCATTCAACAAATATGCAAGTGCCTATTTAGTGCCAGGCATAGAATAGAAAACCCACCTTAATCCTTGCCTTAATAGACTTTATACTCTAGTGAAGGGAAAAGGGCAATAAACAGTAAAATATATTATAAACTACATGTTTTAAATGGAATGAAGAAAAAGAGGGTAGAAAAGGGAGCCCAGGGAGGGCCAGAAAGGGAAGAACTGCCATTTCAAAAAGGTGGTAAGGGAAGGCCTCCCTGCAAAGGGGAGATACGCGCAAAGATCTAAAAAAGATAGAGCCATGTAAGATCTGAGAAACAGCATCATTTGGCAGGGCAAACAGCAAATGCAAAACACTTGAGACAGGAATATGCCTGATATGTTAAAGAAACAGCAAAAAGGCCATTATGGCTAGAATGAAGTAAGCAAGAAAAAAAGAAAGAAGGTCCCTAGCTGGTGGCATAGTGGATAAGGTGCCCGCCTATGAACTCAAAGGTCGCCAGTTCAATTCCCCAGCCAGGGCACATAACCAGGTTGCAAGCCAGGTCACCAGCCAGGTTTGTAGCTGGAGGCAGGTGAAAGGCAACCATACATTGATGTTTCTCTCCCTCTCTGCCTCTCTCCCGTCCCCTCTCTCTGAAAAATAATAAATAAAATCTTTAATAAAAAAAAGAAAGAAAGAAAAGAAAAGAGGTCAGAGAGGAAAAAAGAAGAGATCCGAGCACTTAAGGACTTTGGCAGGACTGGACATTTTACCCTAAGCAAGATGAGGTTATCACCATAGAGTTCTGATTTAGGAGACAATAATCTGACTTACCTTTTTTAAAGGATCACTTCTGCTACAGTGTTGAGAAAAGATGATGAGGGGGCAAGAGCACAAAAGGCTACTGTAATCATTCAGAAGAGCTGATGGAGACAAATCAGCAAAGGTGATAAAAAGTGGTCAGAATCTGGTTACATTTTGAGAACAGAACAGCAAGATTTCCTGATGGGTCAGATGTGGTGTGTGAAAGAGTCAAGCATCCAAGTTTTGGATGAACTGGAAAAAGACAGATACTATTTACTAAGATGTGGAAGTCTACAAAGCATGCAGAGGGAAGATGGGGCAGGGTCAAGACCAGGAGTTTTGTTTAGGGAGAAGTTCAGTCTGAGATGACAATAAAATACATAATTTGAATATACGTAGAGTAGGATATACGAGCCTGGAGTTTCAAAGATAAAAATTTGGGAGTCATGGCATATGTACAGTATTGAAAGCTATGAATTAGATGGAATCACCAAAAGAATGAGAATAAAGAGCAGAGATCCCACAGAGTGTGGTCCAGTATTGAGAGGGAGGAGTTATGGAGAAACCAAGGAGATAGGAGGAAAAGCACCCAAGTGTGGTATCCTAGAAACCACAGCAGAAAAGTGCTTCAAGAAAGGAGGCATCCACTGCAACAAATGCTTTTAATAGGTCACGTAAGAATTAAACTTTGTAGTTCTGATAAGAGCAGTCTTACTAGAGTGATGGGGTTGAGTGTGTCAAAAAAGTAGGTTCAGAAGAGAACAGAAGAACTGAAGATGAACAGGAAAAACTTTTTCAAGATGAGAAACTGGATTGTAGCTGGAAGAGGCAGTGTGGTCAAGAAAGGGTTGTTTAAAAAAAAAAAAAAAACACGCAAGCGACTGAAATGAACAAGTAGAAAGGAGAATAAATGAGCAGGAGAGAGGGGCAGAATGGGTATGATTTTGACTGTTATATTGTAGAATTTAAGCCAGCTACCCTAATGAAGAGAAATTTCACTAGGTTACTGGGCATAATTTCAGAGTACTGTTACTCTTTGTGATACTGAAAAAGGGAGGAATACCCATTAATTCTTATTCACATGTCTTGGAAGGCTCAGATGAGTATCTGTATCATTTACTGAGAATCTTCATGTTAGGCATTTTATATATTACTTCACTTAAACTCAAAATAACTTCATAAGGTATTAGCTTATGAAAGGTAAGAAACCAGAACCTCAGAGAAAGCTAGTAATTTGATTAACACACAAAGCAGAGTGGTAGAGCTATGTTTTAAATAGAGCTCCTTCTGAGTAGTGCAGGAAATTATTAATTGGAGCGGGGGGTAGTTTTGTGTGTATTATTTTAGGTACTCATCTGTTAGATATACATCTGTTAGATATTTTTATGGACGAAAGTATATGACGTCCAAGATTTGCTATTAATATTTCAGCAAAAACAAGTAATTGTAAGGAATAGGTAACAGAGGGGCAAAATGCTAGCAATTGTCGCAGAGTTGATGGATATGTGAAAGTTCACTGTAAATACCGTGATAAAAACCCAGGTCCTTACAAGCCAAATTACTTCAAAGCCTACCCTTAATTTCTGCTCAATCTTCCCTTCAAAAAAAAAAAGTTACGTATTTCATAGCTCATAATTTTCTTATCTTCTTTAATCCTCACTGTAACTCTGTTAAGGGTTTTATTCCAACTTTACACACGAGAAAAGAGATCTACAACTAGTAAACAGTAGAATCAGACCAGCAAGCTAAGTCTTCTAGTGTCAAAACATTCTTCTACTACCCAAAAGAGTGACCAAGGTTGTACACAGGGGGCATCTCTGGGCATACCTATGAGGAGACTCTTCCTCCAGATTTATTGCTATTGCATAAGCTTAGGACCAAGTTTCTTTCCTAGGAAGGACAAGCTTTATTCCAGTCGGTCTTTGAAAAAGACTTGAACTCACAGGCTGGACTAAAAGAGGCAGGTTTTAAATGTGCCCAGCCATCAGCCTTCCTTGCCAAATTCAGGGACTAACAGGAACTTGATACCCAACATCTGAAAGGGAGTTCTGAAAGCCTGCCTATCTCTGTTCTAGAGTCAACTCTTTGTGCCTCCACTTCTCCAAATGTAACACTCTTGTTATTCACCTATACCACACAGCTTTCATAATGACCAACATTCAGGTTTGTGAACCCTGAGCTCTAGAAATAAAAAACAGTACTAAACAATAACACTGACCAATTTCAAAGGCCAATTTTGTCTGGTTCCACATTTACCACAAAGCTGGCTTATCAGAAAGCATGACAGTTAAACACTTTTTAAGATACCATATTTTTGAAAGCCTCCTTAATATGTTTGAAATTTGTTCTATGCTAACCTTGACATTAAAAGCTTATTTATAAACCTAGTATAAAGGAACCATGGACATGGACAACAGGTGGGATTGACTTTGGGGGGAATGGGTGGGTGGGGAGGGGGACAGAAGGGAGCAAAAAGGGGATGGATGTAATATAACAATAAAATTTAAAAAAAAGAAAAGAAAAAAAGCTTATTTATAGCTTACTTCAAAAACAACTGAAAATATGCATACTAAAGGCTCCAGATGTTTAGTCCCTCCAGCTGCTACATTATCAAAATTGTAACACCTTTCTCCTCTGCTTTGCCAGCTTTCCTAAGACTGAGTCGTCTAAAGCCATTTAAGAGCTACCTGGTCAGTATCTAATAATTCATTAGGTTAAAATGCTAGTTACCTACGCTGTACAAATGCCTATGATTACAGGCAAAGTTTGAGGAAATTCAGATTTACCTGGAATTACAAACATTATAAGAATGAACTGCCTCCATCTTAACTTTCAAAAGCAAACCACTTTTTTTTTTTTTTTTTAAATCAGATCACTTACTTAGGAAGCTATCTTAAAATGTACTGATTTTCGTTTAGGCTGACTGAACATAGGTGATCAAAATTCCAGACTTCATTTTCACATTAAAGGCCAATCTATCCACAGAAGGATCTATTGTTTACTCAAAAAAGTATTTTTCGAGTCCTACTAAGAAATCTCAGGTCTGCCACAGGGCACACCTTTGAGCCTAAAGTCAATGCATGTTTGCTGGATTAAACTGGCAAAACAGGTTAAAAAGCATTCTTTTAAAAGCTATTTATGTCAATAGCATTAATATGGTTAAATTCAATTCACAAACAAAATGCTGATCTGCCCAACAGGATACTGTGAAATGCCCTGGCACCTGGAAAACTGCAAAGAACAGGAAATTCTGCAGGTGCAGTAAGAAACATCTTATCCATGACCCAGAAACGCCTCAGAATTTATTACACAACCTGCTGCAGAATTCTCACTTTTCAAATGGAAATGAACCATGAAGTCACACAATGCAATCTTCTGATTTTATTATTAATATAATCTACTGTACCCTTTTGAAGTGTGCTCAAGTTAACTAACAAAAGCAGATGTTCTACATAGTGTTAGTTATGTCAGAAGTTATGAGTTTGAATATGAAATAACTAAAATTTAGCACTGCTTCATTCATCAGCAACATATATATGAATGTCCTTTGTGTGATACACACCATATTTCTCAAAAATGATACACTTGACCTTTGAGACAAGAAATAACTTAAATTAGGCATGAAAGTGACAAATGAGGTCATCTGGTCACCTCACTAATCAACACAAGACCTAAAAGATTTGCATGGTCTTCTGGCTCAAACATTTAAATAGTTTTAACACCATAATCTGGCCTCATTACTTTTTTGATTGACATAAATTTAACTTACAGCTAAACAAATTTTGAAAACAACCCTACTTTCCAGTAAACGAAATGAAAAACAGAGAGCAGCAAGATAGGTAATGGCGTCCAAACACGTTATATAAGAGTAAGGAGATCCAGTTAGCACAGAAAGACTATCAGGGCTGGGTATTACCAAGCACAAGCAAATTAATGTCTAATAAAGCAACTTACTATTTACATTTTAAAATATCTATCATGACCAGCATCGGGAAGCTCTTTATAACTAATAAACCAAACAACAATATTTAAAGGGCATTTAAAAATCATTTCCCCTTAAATGAAGCATAACCAGTCAATGGGCTTAGAAATGGCAAATGGATGGGTAATTAACAACTAAAACTTAAAAAGGGAAAAAGTATTCAGTAAATCTGAAAAAGGAAGCTTAATGTCATTATAAGGTATAGCTCTATTTTTCTGTTCAAGTCATTCATAATTCATCAGTTTTCTGCAAAATACATAAAAAATGTATTATGCTTATTATTCCTGGTTTAAGAAATGAATTCACTAAGTGGACGCAGGCTTAGAAACAATCTTGGTCTATAGCTTGAGCCCAGAATATCTCTCACAAGCTTCTGCTCTACTCAAAAATTTAAACAGACAACGGTCGGCTACGGAAATGAACCAGGAAAGGTTTAAGTAGACAGTAGAGCCAAGAATGAATAAACTTCAATTCACAGACATCTCTGATGTTCACAGACTTTTCATCTCTATCCAAGTTCCTCACTACAAATTAACCTAGTTAATGCCAAAGTCTGAAGTACTAAAAATTATTTAACCAGGAATAAAGGAAAAAAGGGACTAAGGAGGTAGCAACTATTCTCCATTTTTACATAGTTCTAATCTTCCTGAAAGACTTAAACTTGTTTTACATAAACCATCTCAGTTCTCATGGGAGGCAGGTAGAGTCGGGTTTCTGGAGGAGAAATAAGCACAAAGGGATTAAATATCTTGTCCAGCAAGCATCAGTGAAAATAAAACCAGACCCAATTATTCAGCCTACAAAATCTAAATAACCTTCTTTCCTTGGTTCATAAACGTCGCATAATACTTTAAATGACTACAACTATCCCAAACCACAAAACTTCACGGAACAGTAAGTATGGTCAGAACACTATGGCAGAAATGAATATTGCAAGGAAGAAAGTACTGCTTGCCCCCAATCATCAAAATGAACACAATGGACTTAACAAAAACACAAGAAAACAATAGCCATATTGGACAGAATTTTCAAAGGTCACTCCATTCATCTTATATTCAACTACTCAAATTCTCTGCCAGGGAGCCAAAGGGGTCAAAACCAGACATGTTCCTTGTAGTTGTATTCTTTACATATATCAATCTCAAAACACTGCTAAGAGCTTCAACCAAAGGCATATTATACTCTAAAAACATTTCCCTCCAAAAATGAAATATTTTTATTTACTTAAAGATTTTATTCATTACTTTCAGAGAGAAGGGCAGGGAGGGGAGAAGAAAGGGACAGAAACATCAATGTATGGTTGCCTTTCACTTGCCTCCAGCTACAGACTTGGCTGGAGACCTGGCTTGCAACCTGGTTACGTGCCCTGGCTGGGAGATTGAACCAGGACCTTTGGGTTCGCAGGCCAGTGCCAATCCATTGAGCCACACCAGCCAGGGCCGAAAATGAAATCTTAAAGCAATGACTTCAGAGCATTATTTTGCTACCTTCATAATACACTTCAAATTTGGATTTCAAAAATTATTAGCTTTATTTTTTATTTATATTTTCAGATTATTCACAATGTGATGGTCTGCTCAGCTCTCATTATGTTTAGACAAGATTCCAATTTACACTCAAACTTATGATTTGAACTTACTTAAAATGGCTGCATTAAGATACTTCCTAAATTGACAAAAGAACTAATCAACCCAGAAAGCTTCCCAATGTACCAAAGCAGACATTTTATTTAAAATCATACCCGGTACCACATTAAACACTACTTGAAGGCCACAAAGTGATAATTAAAGTTTATTTCTATAACTTGATGAAATTATTTATTTATTGCACAATCTGACAAGACTGAATTTTCAACTGTCAAAGGGGAAATCATTTTCCAATTCTAGGAAACCTGTGTACCAAGGCAGTCTCAAACCAGTTTCTTTAATCCTTCCAAACCTCAAAGAATCTAACACAAGCCACAGAACACTGAATGAGACCTGCACTGAAATGTCTGCACTCAAATCCCTACAGGTTACACCCTATGTGTTTTAGCAAGCTGATGGCCCCATGTCCGCACAATCCCAGAAATCTTTCTTCAGTAAAGCTAACACTACACTCCCCAACTCAATTCAAACTACCAGAAAATCAAAAAAGCCCCCAACTCAATTTTCTTTGAACTATTTTGGGAGAAAAAGCTGACATCCCACAATCAGGTACTTACCCCCCAAAGGAAAGTTAACCAGTCGGAAAGAGCTCCATTTCTGCCATTTCTGGGTGCTGGATGAATTTATTACCTGTGCCTGCCTCTAGTACCAGAATCCAATATTATTACATCACTCAATGTCTGAAAACTGCCCCATTACCCAGAAAGCACCAGGACATTTGAGACACTGCACCAAGGTATCCAACCCCCTCCCTAGTACACAGCCCTTGAATGTCACTGATGTAACAGGGGCCCTGCTCCCTTGCAGTATCTTCACAAAACCATCTGCCCTACACCTGCTGCAATGCTATTCCTCCTCCCGCTCGGCGCGCTCTTCCTGACCCTGTGTGCCCCTCCTATCTGCCCACTCGTCAGTCCAGAGCGCTAGGACGGTACCCTACCACACACCTCCTCCAAACTTAGGAATGTGCATCCAGCCCTCCCTAGCCCTTCCTCATTCATTGGGTTCAGGCACGAAAACCAGGCTTCCCCATCTCTCTGATCCTAGAAGCAGGAACTTTCAGATATGATCCAGGGCTTAACGCCCTCCATATGCCATCAGCGTCACTCCACAGTCCACACAAACGTCCCCCCACACACTGCAGTTTCTCTAAACCTAGGATTTAATTCCTTCCCATTAGATTGTTCTCCCAACTTCTGCACCCTGCCCTTGCCAATACTTGCTGTGACCTAAAAATTGTGGCCTCTTTAACCTCTCAAGGATCAAAGTTTTCCCCTTCCCCTCCCCACTTCAGCACCCTGCTCCTTCCCCACTTCTTTAAGCAACCTGTCTTCTAACGCTCTTCACCTGCAGTCATTTCCTGCCCTGCACCTGGGCATTCCAGT
>PVIW01000746.1:194668-404352 GCA_004026585.1 Noctilio leporinus
GCCTCCCGCACCACTTGGCCCCGCACACAGGCCCCCAGCCTCCCCTTCCTCCCCCCACTTCCTGCCCAGAAACATTCCCGTCCACCGGCCCGCAGGCCCACCTGCCACTCCCAGAGCATCACGCCCTCCGCCTCGCACACGCCCCGCTTCCCCGGCCCCCAACTCCGCCGAGCCCTCGTCCCCCCGCTTCCAGCCCAGACAGCCTGCGGCCACCGCTCCTCCCGCTACCTGTTCCACGTCCTTCTCACCTTCCGCGCGGGCGCCTCCCCGCCCCCTCGCCGGCCCCGCTCCTGCTCCCGCTCCAACTCCGGCCGCGGACGCTCCGCTGTCAGCCCGGCCCGCGCGCCCCCGCCGCACCGCCGCCAGGTGGACGCCTGCCTCGGCCCCCGGCGCCCCCCCTCACCTCCTCCGCCAAGAGCCTCCATTGCCCCCTGTCCCCGGGAGACCCCAGACACCGCCTCCCCTCGCGCCCCGTCCGCACGCGCCCGCGCCCGCGCCCGCCCCTGCGCCGACCCTCTGCCCCGCGGCCCGGCCAACGCCTGCCCCCGCCGCCCGCCGCCCGCCCTGCGCCGCAGCCCGGCCGGGACGCCGCTCCTCCCGGCCCCTCGAAGCCCCGGCCCGCCCTCGCGGCCCGCCCGCTCGCCCTGCTCCCCCGAACCGCCGCCTACGGCCCCCGCCCGCCCGAAGGTCCCCGTCCCTCCCGCGCACGCCGCGGCCCCAAGGCCCGCACCCCGCACGGGGCGGTCTCCCTCCGCCGCCCTCCCCACGGAGCTGCCCCCCCGGCCCCCAAAGCCTCGCCCGGCCCGGCCCCGTCGTCCTCCGACACCTGCGCGGAGCCCCGCTCGCTCTCACGCCGGCCCCGCGCCGTCCGCGCCCGCCCTCGCTGGGGGCCGGAGCCCCAAGCCCACGAAGGTGCGGGAGGCTGCCCGCTGCCCTTGCCCGCAGCGGCCGGGGCACCGCAGCGGCGACCGCGGCCACAAAGCCGGCGCCGGGGGGCCGAGCCTGCTCTCCGCCCCGGCCGCCGCCGCCGCTGCTAAGGACGCACAGCAAACAATGCGGGGCCCGGGCCGGCTCCGCCAACCGCCTTAACCGCCGCCTTAACCGCCGCCCGCCCGCCCGCGACGGCCCGCCGCGCAGGCGCCTGCCCCGCCGCCGCCGCAGCCTACCCGCGCCGCCGCGCTCTGCCCGCGCCCGGTCCCCGCTCCCGCTCCGCCGCCGCCGCCACCTCGTCAGCCCGCGTCTCCAGCTCCTCAGCCCAGCGGCGGCGGCTGCGGCGGCTGCTGCCCTGGTGGCGCTCGCGGCTCCGGTCTCCGCTTCGGCGGCAGCGGCGGCAACCACGTGATGCCGCCGGACGCGCCCATTGGCCGGGCCGGGGGGCGGGCCCCGTGGCTGCTGGGGAACGGAAAGCCCGCCCCTCGCTCGCCGCGCGCCCCCTCCACGCGCACTCTGCCGCACCTGAGAGCAGCGGCCAGCGCCCGCCGCCGCGGTGCCGCGCCGGGGCCTGCGCCAACTGCGCACCTGGGGACGCGCAGGGAGCACACGCTGATGGCGGCCGAATGCACCTGTGAGAGGACGCTTACGTAAACTGCGTCCCCGCCTTCCTCCCAGCCCCAGGCCTCCGCCGGCTGCCGCACCTGAGCCCCGCTCCGCTTGTGGCGTAACTGCTGCGGAGCCGAGTGGAGCGGTGCTAGGAAGCGAGCGAAATGCACGGAAACTCCGTAACTTCCGAATCTGGGAGCGGCTCTCGGCCACCGCGGCGAACTAGCTCCAAGTCCCCACGCCCCTGGGCGGGGTACCCCCCAATCCCAGCAGCTATGCAAACGGAGTAGCTGCCGCAGTGCCTCTCCAGATGGAGAAGGGGAGACCAATGGCTTCTGACTTGTTGAAAGGCTAGATCGCAGCCTCAGCCCCTCCTACACTTACCGGCCGTGTGACCTTGACCAATTACAAAACCACTCTGATCCTCAGTTTCTTGGTCAGGGAAACTGGGACAATGATTCCGGTTTAAGAGCTGTTAGATGGGAAAAGACAATAGGTGTGAATTCTCCTGGCAATAGCAGGCACTGAACATAAGTTGCAGCTTAGTAACCACCTCTCCTCCCATCCGGAACAGATCCCGCTGGATTGGGTTTGGGACCAGGGCCTCTCTGACCTCTTTACATAGTTGGGGCAGCCCCTGATCACTACCTGGGCAGTTCTGGGGAAGATACGAAGAATTGCTTTTTTATTTAAAGAGTCACTAGCCAGCGAGTTCCTGGCACCCAGCATTCTGCCGGTCCATTTGGCCCTTACTGAGTACCTGTTGTGTGCCAAGCGCTGTACTGGGTGCTAGGATGCAAAGGTGAAAGAGACAAGTCCTTGCTTTAAAGGAATTACTAGCCTGGGGCAGAAATGACCTGACCACTGAGGTTTGGAAGAGCTGGGGGGTCCAGGAGGGATCTCCAACAACAGCCGGCTTCTGGCCCCATCCTCTGTTTCTAACATACCAGACTCAAATATTTTAACATCTCTGCTCCATTCACAGAATAAAGTGTAAACACTAGCTCAACTTAAAAAGCTTTGGTGATCTGCCCTTAAGTTTCAAGGTGCCCACATTTCCCTTTGCCCCTCCTTCAGGCCAATTTGACCCTGCAGCCACACCGAACTTCAGAACTGTAGTTGGCACAGTACGCCCCGGTCTGGAATATTTCTGAGCCTCCTGAGCCCTAAATCCCTTTCTACACCCTCTCCTCACTTCCAACCACCCACACACACCTTTAACCCTCCTGAAAACGTCCTTGGGGTTTTTATCAGTCAATGTAGAACATGATCTCTCAGGAGCTGCTTGGCTGTCTCCGACACCCTGAATACTCCCTCTGCCTTGGGCACAGCCCACTAACCAGGTGTCCTATGGCATTGTACTTGTTTAGTTGTCTCTTTTCTAAACTGTAAGCATCTTGGAGGACTTGAGTGGGTTAGGGGGTACTACTCATGCACAGGAGATGAGATCATTAAAGCTGGGCTTTTTAGGAAGAACATGACTCTGCTAGAGGGAAGAGAGAGGCCACAGAGAAAAGATCTGGATTCAGTGTACACTAGCTGTGGGACCTTGGAAAATCAGTCTAGGTATTAGGTTACTCATCTAGCAAGTAAGATTGTAACATTGCATACCTCATTGAGTTGTTACAAAAAATTCAGTTAGACAATATATCTCAGGTACTCAGTATGGTTTCTGGCACTTGGTAAAATTATTTTAAAATTTTAAACAGAAGAACTGCACAGCATAAAACATTCAATGACATGTCTTATTTCAATATTTTTGTTCAGTTTGTAATTCTAAACATTCCTGAGAAAAACATGAGGATGATACAAAAATAAGAAAATTAGAATTTCAAGTGTGCCTCTCCTTTCCTGCCCCCAACCTCCCACTCAACTCCCTCTACCTCTAACCCCACCTCCCAGAGCAGCTACTGTTAAGTTTTTCATGTCCTGCAATGTCTATCCAGAGAAAGAAGAAAGTTGCATAAAATTACAAATCTATAATGTGCCTGTAATACTTAGGTTTTGCATAGAAAAAGGTTAGAAAAGAGTAAACACCAATTACAACTATTATGCCTGGAAAGTAGAGTTGGGTGTGGGAAGGGGGACTTGAAATACTTCTGCATTGTTTTAATTTTTTTAAGACTACATATACAAGGTGTGTCCAGAAAAAGCCCAACTATTGTTAATATGATGAGAATAGTTTGCACAACATCGATGTAACCTGGCAGGCAAGGAGGGGACAGGAATGCACATGCGTGAACAATGACAGCTTCACTGTGCTAGTCAGTGGGGGCAGTAGACACCACTGAGTGAGAAAGTGTCCTGTGTGACCATCACATTCAAAATGACTGAGCAAGTAGAGCAGTGAACTGCACCAAATTTTGCATTAAGCTTGAACATTCCTCCATGGAAAAATTGGGATGACTCAGAAGGCCACAGCTATGGGCAACTGGTGATTGGCAGCTTCATCACAACAACTTGCCCACTTATGCATCATGTCTCGTGCAAAGTTTTTTGGTAAAACATCAAATCACCCATGTAACTCAGGCCCCCTACAGCTCAGATTTGGCACCCTGAGACTTCTGGCTTTTCCCACAACAAAAATCACCTCTGAAAGAGAAGAAATGTCAGACCGTCCATGAGATTCAAGAAAATATGACATCTGATGGCAACTGGAAGAACTGTGTGAGGTCCCAAGGTGCCTAGGCACCATTGTCCTACATATAATGTTCCCTGTATCTGGTATCTTCTTCAATAAATGTCTCTTTTTAATATTACATGGCTAGATACTTTCTGGACAGACCTCGTCATATAATACATTTAAAATTTTTTTATTGAGGTATAACAACAGAATCATAAAATTCACACATTCCAAGTGTACAAGTCAAGAGCTTATAGTAACTTTACTGAGTAGAACAACATCAATGCATATCAGTCTCAGGACATTTTACAAAATCCCCATAATGGCCCTGGCTGGTAGCACAGTGGATAAGGCGCCGGCCTGCGAAACCAAGGGTCGCAGGTTTGATGCCGCGGCCAGGGCACATGGCAGGGTTGCAAGCCAGGTCTCCAGTCAGGTCTGTGGCTGGAGGCAGGTGAAAAGCAGCCATGCATTGATGTCTCTCTCCCTCTCTGCCTCTCCCCCCTCCCCTCTTTCTAAAAAGAATGAAATAAAATCTTTAAAAAAAAAAAAAACCCTCATATTTATTTAGTGTTAATCCCCATTCTCACCCCCATCCATAGGCAACCACTAATCAATCTTTCCATTTTTGCTTTTAATGGATATATTAAGTACATTTTCTTTAAAAAATCAAATAGACGTTTCAGAAAAAGTAATAAAGGTATTACCTCCTAATCCCACCCAGCAACAGTATCACTGTTAATATCTGTATCTATTGTTCCAAACTTCTCCTATGCATGTGTATATATATATAACTTTATACAGCGAAATTATAGTATATCTTCAGTTTTTATTTTTTCACTTAACAACATAAAGTAAATACACCTCTTTATGTCACTGAATACTCTTTTGCATAATGTTGTATCTTAAGAACCACTTCATTAAGCCAACCCCCTATGTTAAATATGTGGCTCTTTGCCAGTATTTCCACCATTATGAACAGAGGAAGGTAACAGGTCTTGTAAAGCTCTAGAGCTCAGGGAGCTTTGAAATCACACCTAAATTCAAACACTAGGACTTCCTGTTCCATCCATTCATTGCACAAATATTTACTGAAAGCCTATGACATACTAGTCCCTGGGGATCCAAAAGCAAGCAAATGGCTATACAACCCTGCCCTCGTGGGGCTAGAGGTCAGCGGGAGAGATGTCCATTAATCAAATCATCTTGAGTAGCCCACAGAGAAGGTAGCAGTCAACAAGGGAGGAAAGGCAGGGCTGTCAGAGAAGGCATCTTTGGAACATATTCTTAGCACAGCACTGTGCCATTCTTGTAAAAGGCACATATTAATAGGAAGTGGATTGGCTCCCTTACAAGAAAGGAGTGCAGCCTTTCACACCCTTGCCCATTTGACCCTTGCATCTCTCCATTGAAGGGAAGAAAACAGAGGACACTGAGGCCCAGGGAAGGATGTGAATTGCCCTAAGTCACCAGGCCAGAAAAGGGTACAGCTGAACTTGGACTCTGATCTGACTTCTTAGTCCAGGGTTCTTGGTCCCAAATGATGGCCTTGAAGAACCACATTGAGATGGAGGCAGAAAACACAGAGTTCTACAATCCAATACAATAGACATGCAAAACAGGGATTCTTGGTCAGGAATCTTCTCATATATAAGAGACAAGAATTTCTTCTAATATCTCATTTCTTTTTTCTTTTTAAATTGATTTTAGAGAAAAAGAAGAAGGGGGCAGAGAGAGAGAGAAACATAGACTTGTTGTTCCACCTATTCGTGCATTCATCAGCTGATTCTTGGATGTGCCGTGGTCAGGGGTCTATAACCTTTTACCTTGGCATGTCCAGAGAGCACTCTAACCAACTGAGTTGCCTGCCAGGGCCCTTCTAATATCTCATTTCTAGTCTCTAATATCAAATCTCTATCAGTCCAAATAGCCCAGAGCTACTACTGAGACAGTTCCACCAAAGGGTTCTCCATTAGAGGAAACTGAGCGTCTCCTGGAGCTCTAGGGACAAGGCCCAAATTCATCAGCCTCAAACATAAAACTTCTTTGAAGTCTTACATTTTATCTTCAAAATCTATGCAAATTTCACCATTGATTCCCACATTTATTTTAACATGAAAATAATGTTTTCCATTACTTTCCTTTAGGAGAAAATTTTAAAGACTATTTTTTTAACTCTTCAAGTAATCAGTTCACACTCTATGACGATTCTCCTTATGTACCCGGATGCTCTGCGTATTTCCTGGCACACCACTACCTAGACCTGGTGGTAATTATACTAAGAGCCAACATTTTTCAGCACTTATTATATGCACAGTATATTATTCACTTAACATGCATTATGTCTTTGATCCTTGAAACAATCCCATGAAGTAAGTACAATTTGCATCTTCATTTATAGTTGAGGGGACTAAGGCTCCAGGAAGGTAAGTAATGTACTACATCTTAGAGCCGCTAAGTTGAACACCTGGGATTCAACTTGGTGCTCTCAGTCACCGCGCTGTCCACCCCAGTGTGAAAGGCCAGCTTCTAGACGTTTAGAACAAGAAAGCTTTCAGACAGCAGGAAGGCTTTACAAAGCTACCCAGCCCTAGTATGCTGCAAAACAGGGAACATGCTGAGGCGTCTGGACCTCCAGGTGGACATATTTTCAAGGTCCACAAGGTCTAAGAGAAGTTTCTAATTGTATGCCTTGGTCTTAGTTACAATCTACAAATAATAACAATATAAGCATATTCTGGATCCCTAGGGAAGCCACCTTGTAAATGAATCCTGACACCCAAAATTTAGTTCTTGTGTCGGTGCCAAGTGATTGCCTTGTTTAACCTTAAATGCAGACATCTTAGACTGGGCATCAAATTTTCAAGCCAGTAAGAGACTGTTTCCCTTAAAACAGTGATTCAGAACTAGAAGTGCATTTGCCCCACCCCACCCCACCTTCGCCTGATCCCCACCCAAAACATTTAGCAATGTCTGGAGAAACTTTTAGCTGTAACTGGCATCTAGCAGGTAAGGACCAAGGATGCTGCTCAACATCCTACAATACATGGGAGCCACACACACAGCACCCCCATAACAAAGGATGGTCCAAGATGCCAATGGTGCTGGGGTTGGGAAAACAAGCTTTAAAAGGGTTTCTGTGACCACGGCTGGTGAGGCTATTTGGATTCCCAGTCAGGGCACATGCATGGGTTGTGGGCCAAGTCCCTTGCTGGAGGGTGTTCGAGAGGCAACCAATTCGCATTTCTCTCACACGTTAATGTTTTTCTCCCTCTCATTCTCTCTCTAAAAATAAATAAACAGAATCTTTAAAAACATTTTTTTTTAAGTGTCCTGGCTGGGGAATCAAACCAGCGACCTTTGGGTTTGCAGGCCAGCGCCTTATCCACTGTGCCACCAGCCAGAGCCTAAAAACATTTTTTAAAGGGTTTCTATGGGGAAGAAAGAGAACAGAGTGGAGGGGAAATGATTAGAAGTGCAGCTTCTCTGAATAAGCCTTTTTAGATAGTTGTGACTTTGACAGCTCATAAATGATGCATGTAAATATTTAAACCATTAAGCCATATGAATTTTAAAATAATCCCTAAAATGAAAAATAAGCAAAAGCATGAACATAATTTGATATGAAGTTGACAATATGACCACACAGAAAAAAAAAAATGAATTAATCCAACTAACCTTAAAATGAAGTATTTTAGATCACACATTTTCCACGAAAAGTATTCTAGGGATGTGGAGGAGGGAACAACGAAGAAATCTTACACTTCTTTCCATAGTCTTACTGTTAGTAATAATTTTAGTATTGCTATTTAAAAAACATTATCATGGGATAAAACATTTTAGTAATTACACCAATATTGTTAGGCTCTAAGATTTTCGAGACAAAAGAGTTACATCAAACAAGTTAAGTAAAAAGCTTACAACTTTAGATGGGGACCTGCAGCCAAGAGGGAGGTGTAGGTAGATACACTTCACCTCCTTCCATGACCGTAAGGAGGATTACATCTACCTCAAAACAAAACAAAACAAAAAAACAATTACCAGGAAATCAAACTGCATGGAAGTGCAACAAAGGAAGACATAAAGCCATCCAGACAGGTAGCAGGGGCAGAGATGGGGAGACAGGAAGCTGGAGAGGAGAGGGTGTGGTGTGGCAGTGGTGGGGACAAGGCAGTGGCTGCTGCTGGTGGGCAGGAAGAGCAGTCATGTGTTAAAAAAGCCAGGAGGGGACACCAGGAGAGTGATCCCAGTCCCAGGCCGGACCACGAAGCTCATGATTCCAGAGCTGGGAAGATAACGCCTCTTTATCTATGTTTGTTCTGTCTAGAGGTTGGGGGCTGAAGAAACTGCTGCTTTCTCAGGAGAGTCCATTCAGAGGGCCCATGGTCCTAGAATGTCCAGAAATCCACCCACTCTGGGAACCATCACCAGGACAAAGCTAGAAGAGTGTCAGTCACATATGCAAAGCAGGTAAAGTGACTGGAAAAGGGGCAAGTGTCATGCAAGCAGCAATGTTCCCTCTCAAACCCCTTCCCTACATATAACATGAGTGGTGAAGAGGGTCACCCCGCAGTGATGAACACCTAAGGCTCCACCCCATATAACGTGACAGGTGTATCAGCTCTACCTAAGACACAGAGGCAAACACAGGAGGCTGTCAAGTTGAGCAGACAGAGAAGTATGACCCAAAAGAGGGAGCAGATCAAGGCTCCAGAGGGAGAACTAAGCAATGAGGAGAGAGCCAACCTAACAGACGCAGAGTTCAAAATGAAGGTGATAACGATGCTCACAGAAGTGACCTAGTATGGCAAATGCACAGGGAAGAAGTGAAGGCTATACTAAGTGAAATTAAGACAAATCTACACAAAACCAATGGTGAAGAAAAGAAAGCTGGGGTTCAAATCAACAATTTGGAACATAAGGGAGAAATAAATAGCCAACTAGTACAGAATGAAGAAACAAGACTTGAAAAAAAGAAATACCAAAAAATAAGGAAAGGCTTAGGAACCCCTGGGACAACTTTAAATATACCAATAACTAAATCTTAGAGGAGCCAGGAGAAAAGGAAGAGCAAGAAATTGAAAAATTATGTGAGAAAATAGTGAAGGAAAACTTCCCAAATTTGGCAAAGGAAATAAACATACAAGTCCAGGAAGCACAGAGTCCCAAACAAGCTAGACACAAAGAGGACCACTCTAAGACACATCATAATCAAAATGCCAAAGGTTAAAGATAAAGAGAGAATCTTGAAAGCAGCAAGAGAAAAGCAGAGAGTTACCTACAAAATAGTTCCTATAAAACTATCAACTGATTTCTAAAAAAAAATTTTGCAGGCAAGAAGGGGCTGGCAAAAAGTATCAAAGTGATGAACAGCAAGGTCCTACAACCAAGATTACTCTATCCAGCAAAGCTATAATTTAGAATAAAAGGGCAGATAAAGTGCTTCCCAGACAAGGTAAAGTTAAAGAAGCTCATCATCACCAAGCCCTTATTATATGAAATGTTAAAGGGGCACATTTAAGAAAAAGAAGATCGAAACTATGAACAGTAAAATGACAACAAACTCACAACTATCAACAAATGAATCTAAAAAAACAAAAACAAACTAAGCAAACAACTACAACAGGAACAGAACCATAGGTACGGAAATCATGTGTAGGGTTATCATCAGGGAGGGAGAAGGGGGAGCCTGGGGGAAAAGATGCAGAGATCAAGAAGTATAACTCTCTATTTAGATACAAAATAGATGGGGTTGTTAAGAGCAGTTAAGCAAATGAAGAAGCCAAAGAACTGATACGCATGACCTTGAGCTAAGGGAGGGGCATGGGTTGCTGGAGCGAAGGGAGATATCAGGCAGAGGGGGTAAGGGGGACAAACATCGGGACCACTGTAATAGCATAATCAATAAAATACACTTTTTTAAAAAAAGGTGTGGCCATATTTAAAGTATGGCAAGATGGAAATGACTGTTAAAACTAGGTGAAGAGTAAGTGACGTTTTACTGTACTCACTACATCTGGGTCTGTTTGGAAATTTTCATCGTAAAAAAATTTTAAAGGAAGGAGTATATTGCTCAGGTTTGAGAAACAGTGATCTAGCCTAATTCCCTTCTTCTCAGGAAGGTAAACTAAAGTTGGACAGCAACTGAGTGGCAGAGCTGGGACTCATCCCCAGGTCTCCTGACTCTCAGGATCTAGGCTGTTCTCATTTCCACAAAGAGTGGAAGGAGACAAAGGCAGCGCCAGGTGTTTCCCACTTGAAGCCTGGTGGAGTAGCACCACTCTCTGGGTGCCAGTGCTCAAGAGGAGGGCAAAGCTGGGAGAAATGAAATGAACTGCCTAACATCAACGTGTCCAGCTATAGTACACAGCTTGAGTTGTACATGGTCAGTTCTGGAACCTCTCTGAGCATCATTTCATCTTCCAAAAGGAAAACAGGAATACCTATTTCCAAGTTGTCATGAGCATTAAAATGAAAAATACCTAGCCCAGTATCTGGTGTCAATAAAGATGGATGAAAATGGATGATATTCTGGTTATTGATGTGTAACAAACCACTCTAAAACTTGCTGGCTTGAAACAGAAATTGATTATTCTCTCTCATGGTCATGGACGTGGAGAGAGGGGCAACTCACACAATTGCAAACAGATGTCATCTGGGGTTGGATTCATCTGAAGGTTCAACAGGGCTGAACATCTAAGACGGTGCACGCATGTTGGCTGCTGGCTGGGAGCTCAGCTAAATGTCAGCTGGACTACATATACATATGGAGCCTCTTTATATGTCTTGGACTTCTCATGGCAATCACCTTTTTCTCATCTTCACCTGAGGATATGTTTATTGATTTGACAGAGAAAGACAAAGACAGAGAAAAGTCAATGTGAGAGAGAAACGTCTATTGGTTGCCTCCCGTACACATCCCAACCAGGGATTGAACCTGCAACCTGCCCTGACCAGGGATCCAACCCACAAGCATTTTGCTGTACAAGATGATGTTCCAACTAACTGAGCCACCTGGCCAGCACAGCAATCTCTTTTAAAGACTCAAAGACTAGTCCTAGGACTGGCCCTGAGTCATTTCTCCTGTGTTCAACTGGTTATAGTAACAGGCCAGACAAGATTCAAGGGGAGTGGAGGTACAGACTCCATGGAGGAATGCTATACATGTTCAGGGTTGGAACGAATTGGTGGCCCATAAAGGGAGGAGGCAAATTACATAGATGGGTACAGGGATATTTCTGAAGCATGAGAAAGTGCCTTTCCCCTTGTTCATCACAGCAGAGGGACCCATCCCCCAGGCCACAGGTGGATACCAGTCTGTGACCTGTTAGGAACTGTGTCACACAGAAGAAGGAGAGTGAGCAAAGCTTCACCTGTGTTTACAGCCACTCCCCATTGCTCACACTACCTCCTGAGCTCTGCCTCCTATCAGATCAGAGGCAGCATTAAGTTCTCATAGGAGCACGAACCCTACTGTGAACTGCACAAGCCAGGGTTCTAGGTTGCCGGCTCCGTATGAGAATCTAATGCCTGATGATCTGCGGGGAGCTGAGGAGGTGACGCTAGTGAGGGGAGCGGCTGCAAATACAGATGGTCATTAGTAAAGGTGTGACTGCAGAGACCACAGTAAACCAATTGCTTGCAGCCTCGTAGGGAAACCCTACCAGCGAGTGGCAAGTGACAATTGAGCTGCACCTGGCGGCAGGCTTTAAGTCAGAATCTGACACTTATTTTAGTACACATGCGGCGCGCCCATTATTTTGTTGACCATGTCCACCCGGCATCTCTTTCCCACACTGTGCGCTTGTTGCTGTTACGGTTTTGATAAGCCCACATGCTAACCCTAGCCAAAACAAGTAAATACAAACATCGTTGAAGAGCTTCTTTGAAAAGGGGGAAAACCCAATGATGAGACAGCGGAAGACTAATTGCCAACTAAAAGAAAGCTGCATTTAAAAGAAAACATGAAGAGTTCTACTTCAATTACGAGTCATTGCAACAGGTGATTCGCATTCTCCAAGCTCGCTTTGTATAACATGTGGCAACTGGCTGTCCAAGGAAACCTTCAGAACTGCTTCACCACATGGAGGCCAAGCACACTGCATGAAAAGATAAGACTCGGAGTTTTTTTTTTTTTTCAAGAAAAAAGTGTGAACACAAAGAACAGAAGCAACTATTGAAGGTCACCACTTCATCACGTGCGTCTGCACTGAGAGCAGTATTCTTAGTGACTAACTGCATTGCTTGACCTTAGAAGCCCTTTGCTATTGGTGAAGAGTAGATCCTGCCTGGTGCTAGGGACATCTGTCACGACCTTGTAGGAGAGGCTGCCATTCCAAAGGCTGCACGTGCTCCTCTTTCAGCTACCAACATAACTAGACAAGTTAATGAAACAGCAGAGGATACTGAGGGCAATTGTTAGCGAGGATTAATGGGTTACCATGGTACAAAATTCAGGTTGATTGCCCTGGCTGGCGGCACGGTGGATAAGGCGCCAGCCTGCACACCCAAAGGTTGCTGGTTCGATTCCCAGCCAGGGCACAGAACCAGGTTACAAGCCAAGTCTCCAGCCAGGTCCATGGCTGGAGGCAGGTGAAAAGCAACCATATATTGATGTCTCTCTCCTTCTCTCTCTCTCTTCCCCTCTCTCTAAAAATAATATATAAAATCTTTTCTTTTTTAATTCAGGTTGACAAGTTTACTGATGTTGACAATAAGGCAACAATGCTTATTTTTCTGCATTTTTAAAAATGATTTTATTTATTACTTTCAGAGAGAGGGGAAGGGAGAGAGGCAGAGATGGAGAGAGACATAAATGTATGGTTGCCTTTCACCTGCCCCCAGCCACAGATGTAGCTGGAGACCTGGTTTGCAATCTGGTTGTGTGCTCTGGCTGGGAATCGAACCAGTGACCTTTGGGTTTGCAAGCTGGCACCTATCCACTGAGTGCAATACATTTTTCAGAAGGATGTGCATGAGGCTATGTTATGTGTACTTTTGTTGCCAACCAACACCACAGCTGCAGAACTATTCAAGTCTTTGGATGACTAAATATCACGACAACTGCACTGGTCACTTTGTGTGTGTATACACAGATGGAGTGGCTGCCATGACTGGACAGCTTTCTGGTTTCACGACTCAGGTCAAAAAGGTTGCTTCTGAATGTGAGTCTACATATTCTGTCATCCATAGAGAAATGCTGGCTAGCTGAAAAACATCACCTGAACCTAACAACATTTTGCAAGATGTGATTAAAATTATCAACCACATTAAAGTACATGCCCTTAACTCAGGTCTGTTCATACAGCTCTGTGAGGAGGTGAAACACAAAGCACATACGTCTTTTCTTATACACAGAAGTGGATGGCTTTCTAAAGGTAGACCAGTGGCTGGAGATTTTGAGTTACGAGACTCACTCCAAAGACTTACATCAGAAAAAGTCAGCACTGGCACCACATTTCAGTGACATAAAATGGGTCTCAAAACGTGCTTACTTGTGTGACATGTTCAACCTGCTCAATAAACTTAATATGTCACTTTAGGGGAGAAGGACAACTGCATTCAAGTCGGCAGATGAAGTGGCTGCTTTCAAAGCCAAGCTGGAATTATGGGGGCAATGAGTGAACAGTAGGAATTTTGACATGTTTCAAACATTAGCAGAGATTTTGAAAGAAACTCAGCCAGGGCCTTGGCTCTCCCAGCTGGTGCATGGTCACCTCTCTCAGCTTTCAGAAGAGTTTGAGCCTCACTTCCCAAGCACAAAAGCCCCCCAGACTGGGAAGGAAAGGATCCGAGATCCATTTGTGAATAAGCCAGGTGAATCACTTGTGTCCATGCCAAAGGTCGTAAATGACGGTGGCCTGAAAGGTGTATTTGTGACAACTTCAAATCTCCATACATACATTCTGGATTCAAGTCAAGGTGGAATATCCTGAGATTGGCACAAAAGCACTGAAAAGCTTGCTTCCATTTCCAATCTCCTATCTTTGTGAAGCAGGGTTTTCTGCAGTGACAGCAACCAAAGTGAGATTACAGAGCAGACTGGACATAAGTGACACAGGTTGGGTGTCGCTGTCTCCCATCACCCCCAGGTGGGACTGTAGTTGCAAGAAAACAAGCTCAGGGCTCCCACTGATCCTGCATCATGGTGAGTTGTATAATTACTTCATCATATATTACAATGTAATAATAATAGAAATAAAATGCACAATGAAGGTAGTGCACTTGAACCATTTGGAAGCTATCTGTCCCCTCCCCCAGTCGGTCCATGGAAAATCTTGTTTCCACAAAACCGGTCCCTGGTGCCAAAAAGGTAGGGGACTGCTGCATTACACCATTTAAACCCCTCTCAAATCCAACTCCTTGTCGCCATCCTTTCTACCAGCACCTTAGTCCACCTCTGAGAGAGCAGATAATTGCAGGCTCCCTGAGAGTTTTCCAGAAGGCCAGATAGCCAAGATCAAACGTGCAGCTTAGAAAGGTAAAACTACTCACTGGCTCACCGACACATTCAAAGGAGAGAATTGTCAGGGCCTCTGTTTCTGCCACTGCTGGCCACTATGTTCCTCTCCAAAGCTCACTTCTTAAAAACAGGTCACAGAAATTGTCCTTGCTGAGTGCCAGTGAATCTGGATTTCTTTAAAAATAGCTTGTTCTTCAAGTACAAAAAATAACATCTGAGATGTGTAAGTGTGAAACACACCTTTGTCATGACTTGGTACAGGCTGAACGGAAGTTTATTAAACTTTCCAAAGAGAAAAATTTCCTCTTGAACTAAGGAAGCCTGAGAGGCAACAGCCTGGAAATGAGGGGAGAAGAAAACAGACAGCAGAGGGGTGAAAAAAGCAGTTAAAGGCTCTTTCTCATCTGTGGCTTTCACAGGCCACGCTTTCCACTGTGACTGACCTTCCTCCACCAGCCTGCCTGATACTTGTCCTCCTTGAATCTTAATTTAAATTTCACCTCCATGAGGCCTTCTCTGACACAATTCCCACCCCCAAGCAGAGTTACTCACACCCGCTTTGCTCTCAAAACACTTTGTACACATCTTTATTATTAGCACGTTGTATGGAAGCTGTCAGTTTATACAGATCTGTGCCCTTTCTCAGACTGTGAACTTCTCATCAGCAGGGGCACTGGGTGAGTCATCCGTGAGCCCCTGGGCCTGGCCTGGCACAAACATGGTTGGGGAAGGCTGCAGATAAAAGATGGTCTCACTGGGAGATGCTTTAAATCCTTCCATTCCTCGTTCTACTTTCCAAATGCCTCCTGACTCCTTCCACACTCCCAATGCCAAATCTCTCCATCTACCTGCGTTGGAGCCCATCTGTTTGGCCTTCCCCCAGCATGCAATGGAGGAACTGTCCCCGCTGCTCCCTCCCAAGGCCACCTGCCCCCCACCAGATCACGTGCCCTTTGTTCCTGCGGTTGTCCCCCTTTCTCCCGCACCATTGGCCATTTTACCTTTCTAGTAAATTATTTCCACTAGCACACAAATACTCTGCACGTTTCCTCAACTGAACACACACATACACAGCCTCATTTTTCTGCAATTATCCTCTTCTCTCTTCAACCCACTCTGCTCTGCTCCATTTAACCTTAATATCACCAGCGACTTCCATGTTGCCAAATCCAAAGGATTAGTTCTTTTGCTGCCTCAGTTTACCTGACTGCTTAGTAGCCTTCAGCATCACCGACCCTTCTGGAAACACTTTCTCCTAGGCTTCCAGGACTCCACGCCCCTGGTCTCCTCAACTTTCCACCTCAGCCTCCTTGACCAGATCCTCCCTCTCAACATATGCCTACAGGTGAGAGTGGCCCAGGGCCCAGTCTTCTTCAGATCTCCTATCAAACTCACTCCCAAAGTGACCCATCCCATCTCAAGCTTGGATGCTGCCCTGATAATACTCAGACATCTATCTGCAATGCCAACCTGGACTCCAGACTCAATGGCCTATATTGCCTCTTCTGCATCTTCACAGGCATCTGAATATACCATGCCCAAAGCCAAACTTGTGCTTTCCATAATCATCTACTCCTTCCTCAGGGTCCCCCACATCCCAGTAAAAAGTACCACAATTCACCCAGTTACTCAAGCCAAAAGATTTGGGCTTCTTTATCTCTCTCCCATACCAAAGGCCAATATTTTAGCCAATTCCATTGGTTCTGCTTTCAAAGTGTACCTAGAATCTGACATTTATTCACTATTTTTCCTGCTACAACTATTCTCTAAGCATTGACCTCTCTCTCTCTTTTAATATTATTTTGTATTGATTTCAGGTGTACAGTAACCAATGTCCTCTTAATTGCTCTCCAATCTTTTTCAACCCACTAGGTAGAATGAGTTTGTTGAAACAAAGGACCATGCTCAATCTTGCACACAATCTGCCAATGGCTTCTCCCTTTATACTTGAAATAAGATCCCAAGCCTTTATCATGCTCTACAAAGTCTCACGCACTCTGACCCCTGCCTGCCTCTCCCACCTCATCACCTTTTGCTGGCTCCTGCACTCACTGCGCCCTCGCCACACCAGATCCCCTGTTGTTTGCCAAGTATGCAGCATGCTCCTGACTCAGGGCCTTTGCACTTTCTGCTCTCCGGCCTCCAAACATCTGCATGGTTCACTTCACTCAGATTTCTGCTTAGATTTTCCTTGCTCCAAGAGGCTTAAGATAACCCACTCTAATCCCTCATCACACTTTATGTTTCCTTTAATCTCACATTATATGGTATATTGATTTGCTTTTTATTGTATATCTTCCTACCCCCTAGATTGTAAGCTCCAGAGAGCAATACTACTTAGCCATTTTCAGTTACAGCTTTATTCCCAATGCCTAGAAAAGTGTGTGGTATATAGGTGGTGTTCATTAAATTACTGAATAAATGTCTACCTCACTGGCTGAATGAATTCACTTCTGTCTACTGCCCCCTGACATCGGCTAGACTTCAGTATCTTCCACCTGTGTGGCAAAATATGGCAACAAATTTCTCCTATCAATTGCATACTCTTTGAAATGTGACTTTGTCATACCTCCCATCAAGAGGCAGTCTATTTATCCACCCCTTGAACTGTGCTGGTCTTGTGAATTGCTTTGGCCAATGGAATAAGGCAAAAGTAACATCACGTGACTTCCAAGGCTAGGCCTTAAGAGACCTTGTAGTTTCTACCCCTCCTCTCTTGCTAAGAATTCTTCTAATGCTAAGAAGAAATCAAGGGCAAGAGACCACATGGAAAGAGGTCCAGTTACTCCAGCTAGCCCAGCCCCCAGCCAACCCTCCAATTGAACTGCATGAAGAAGCACAGGTAAAACCTGCAGAAGAACTGCCCCGCCAATCCACAGAATCATGAGAAATCACTGCTTTTAGCTGCTAGATTTGGGGGCTGTTTTGTTACACAGCAATAGATAACTGATACAGTCTGGGTAGTTCTAGGAGCTTCCACTCTAGGCTCTCTTCCTCCAGTCTTACACACTCTAGTTTGCTCCACAGGTCACCAGATTGGTCATTCTATCTTGAACTTACTGTGGATTAACAATTTTGTTAAAAGCCTTCAGCAGCACCCCTTTGCAGGATAACCACCCATGATCCCACCTCTGCAGACCTCCTCAACCTCACTTCCAAGTACATAGCACACCCCCTGTGAGTTAGACCCCTGCTCGCAGGAGCAGGTCTCAGCCTCTGTGCATCAGAATTACGTGGAAAGCTTCAAAAAATTCCAGTGCTCAGGCTCCTCCCCCAGACACTCAGATTTAATTGGTCTGAAATGGGACCTGGGCAGTGGTATTTTTTTAAAAGCTCCCAGGGGAAGATGCTAATGTGTAGTTAGGGCTGAGAACCACTGAGCCAGAGAATCTAAAAGTGTATTTTAAAATTGCTGATCTTGCCTTCAAGGAAATTCAAAAGCTTCAAGGAAAGATTAAATTATGCTCAGTGCCCTTTTAGCATTAAGTAAGCAATATTGTGTTCTAAGTTTTGGGAAGTTGGTAATAGACTCTATGAGAATATTCTTTAATTATTTGAAACATTAAATATCGATATGTTATTTCCTCAATTCTGAAACACAGCCTTCTCATATTTAAATGTTTCTGGAATCAGGCTCCATGTCATTATTAAGCGTATACACTTGATGTCACTTTATTTCATGAAAAGACAGTCACTAGACTAAAGGTGGGTCTTACTATTGCCAGTGGTGATTACAATCATGGAAATGATGTTCCAGACACAGCACTGTCATGCGTAAAGTGACATAACCTCTTTGATCCCAACTGCTTCTCCCATCCACCTGGTGAGGTGGAGTTCTGTAACTTTATTTTATGTATAATAACTACTATGAGGTAGTGAGTATGTGCCTTGGCCAGACACTGTTTGAAACATGTTGCAAATGCTCTCTCATTTAAGCCCCACCACCTGGAAATGTGACCATGCTGTAGGCGCAAGGAAGCTGAAGCTAGAGATGTTATGTCAGCTACCATGGGCACACCACTGGAAGGCTCCATCCACAGGGACTCCGAGGGTGCCAGGGGGTTTTCGTGAGATGGTCCTCCCTGCTCATTTCTCAGAATAAAGTACAGAGGCTTGAACATGGCATTCAAGGCCTTTCACGATCTATCCTAAACCTCTCCTACAACACACAGTCAGCCCTCAGGTAAAAAGAAGAGTCTTCAGCTAAGAAGAATCCCAGTGACTCGGGCCCACCATTGGCCAGGCACTTGCACAGGTGATCTCTGATCCTCCTAACCATCTGTATAAAGGTATCTGCAGGGGACGTGGGCTGGTTTTGCTGTTATGCCCTGTCCTCTTTCTTCTGGATTCTCCCTTGGGTATCTCCTCCTCCCCACAGTTTGAAGTCTTAGTGAGGTTGTCAATCAAGATGCCCCATCGTACCCAAAGGTCACAGGTTCGATTCCCCAGCCAGGGCACATAACCAGGTTGCAAACCAGGTCTCCAGTCAGGTCTGTGGCTGCAGGCAGGTGAAACACAACCATACATTGATGTCTCTCCCTCTCTGCCTCTCTCCCTTCCCCTCTTTCTAAAAAATAATGAAATAAAATCTTAAAAAAAAAACGAGAACAATTTTAATGAATTTTGATTAAAAACATGTGTTTTACTTTACATTCTCATTTCAGAAAAAAAAAAAAAAATAAAGATGCCCCATCGTCCCCGGCTAGGGAGTGAGTGAATGACCCTTTTAGGCCCATCACACTCTCTGCAGATCTAAACCTTGAACAGAGCCAGCACGGTCAGAAAAATTGGGTAGAGTTGAATCATTCCAGCGTCAAGGCCCTGTTAATAATAATAATATTAATAATAACAGTACATGTGAGAGTTCAGAGCGGAAGGCACTGTGATAAGTATTGTACAAGCATTAGTTTAATTTCATCCTCACACCAGTTCTATAAAGTAGGCCCTGACACACTCTCTACCTTCCCTGGCTAGCAGGTGAATAAACTGAGGGAACAATTCAACATTGCACAGCCTTTATGGGCGGAGCGAGATTCAAACCCAGATAGCCCGACTCCATGACCATGTGCTTTACCAGCAACTCCATGGCCTCTCAATTATTATACTCTTCCTTAGGTTCTGTCTCTGGACCTTTTCTTTTCCAAGATTTTATTTTTGTTTATTTTTAAGAAAGAGAGAAAGAGAGGGAGAGAAACATTGATTGGACCTGGCCTGCAACCCAGGCATGTGCCCCAATTGGGAACTGAACCAGCAACCTTTCAGGTCGCAGGCCGGTGCTCAATCCGCTGAGCCGCACCAGCCAGGGCAGGACCTTTTCCTTCTGAGCCTGGTTCTCTGTCCTTCCCTCTGAGTCAATCATCTACACTGCAGCCTTCCAATAAATTCCCCTGTTTCCTTGTGCACCAGAGTGGTATCTGTTGCCTGCGACTGAGAAACCCTAATTAAAGTATCACTGATCCTGCCTGTAGCTCAAGAGTCTTAAGCTCTGGAGAGGTTTAGAACCTGAAATCACCAGCTAGTAGTAATCATGAAAACAATACCAGTAGCTAGCACTTATTTGAATTGTTTACCATTTAATGAGTGCTTACTACAATGCCGGCACTGTGCTAGGGGATTTACATAAATTATTTTCTTTAAACGTCACAGCAATGCTATGAGATCAAGCTGTTTTTATTGAGATACAACTCACATGCCATGAAATTCATTCTTTTAAAGTGTACGATTCAGCGGTTTTTAGTATAGTCACAAATTTGTGTACCTACCACCACTATCTAATTTCAGAGTATTTTTATCACCCTCAAAAGAAATCACCTGCCCACTCAATCATTCTCCATTCTTTCCTCTGGCAACTACGAGGTCTGTCCCCAAAGTATCGGCTGTGCAAACTATTTTAATTATATTGACATTAGCTTGATACTTGCAGGAAAGACCTTGTACTAACCTCCTTTCTGTCTATGGATTTGCCTATCCTGGCATGGCATCTGCCTGTGGATTTGCCTATTCTGGAAATGGAATCATAGTCATCCTTGGTGACTGGCTTCTTTTACTGAGCATGTTTTTCGAGGTTCATCTTTGTGGTAGCACGAATCAGTACTTTACTCCCTTTTATTGTTATACAAAAGTCCATTGTGTGAATTTCGTTTATCCATTCATCAGCTGATGGAGATGTGCGCTGTTCCCATTTTTTGGCTATTACGAATAATGCTACTATGAACATTTGTGGATAAATTTTTGTGTGGCCATCTGTTTTTATTTCTCTTGGGTAAAAACCTAGGGGTGGAATGACTGGGTTATGTGGTAACTCTGTTTAACATTTTGAGGATCTGGGTAGGCTGTTACTATCCTTAGTTAGAGATAAGGAACTGATGCCCAGAAAAGGTAGGGGGCTCCAAGTCACACAGCTAAAAATTAGTTTTGAGTCTGGTCTGGCTGTCAAAGGAACAGACATGACTGTTCTCCCTGAGGAAAGCAACCTTGGTTCCAAAAGCAATCACTAACAGTGTGGGGTCTTCCAGAAATTTTGACACCTAAGGAACTTAATGGTACTTCAACTCTTCGCAAAACACATTTTCATCATAATGGCAGTCACTGTCATTGTCATTATCATCCTCATCATTATTTGCTACCACTTGTTGAGTGTCTACTACGTCTCTGGTGTTTTATTAACTGTTTGTTTTAAACTATAAAACAGGGGAGCCTCACAGGGGTTTGGGGGTCAGACATTCCCTGGGTTTGTTTCCTGCTCTGCCACTTGCACAAGGAATGTAACCTCTCTGAGCCTTGGTGTCCTCATCTTATGATGGGGCCAGTAATAGTAATGATCTTACAGAATGACTGTGAGGTTGCAGGACTTAGCACAGTAAGACAACAAATGACAGTTTTAATAAGAGCTTATAAAAAGCCTCTAAAACCCAACTGCCACACATATTTAACAGAGAAGAACATGGAGAACTTTGATGTAGCCTGTCCAGGTCCTAAGATAGGGGTGACAAGGATGATGCTTTTTATTTCATATTTGTGGTTTGTGTTATTGGTCCACACCTTGCTCGACCCACTTGATGTGTGGACCACTCCCATACCTGGGCTTTCTCCATCCTGCCCTCCTTATAAAAACTGAGTAAGGGCTATCCTTTGAGGCCCCAGTAGATTCCCTGCTCACGCCCCTGTTGCCTGACCTGAGACTGTCTGTGTTTCCCAGGATGTCTCCCCAACAACTCCAGCCGCAGCTTCCCCTTCTTGGAGCATCTACGCATGCTCCAGGAAGACCGCCTGGTTGAGTGGAGAGTGTAGGCCTTGCAGTTCTGAGTTCGAATTCTACCTCCATCACTTCAACAAGTGGGTCAATTCCCCCGATCCTCAGCTTCCTCAACAGACAACTGTTAGGCTTGAGGGACTGTGAGACTTGGGAGTGGATGTAAGGCAGCCGGTCCAGGTGCCGGGTGCACCTTGGATGTGCTCAATAAATGTTCATGACCTTCTCTAGCCTGGTTCCCACTTGGGCTGGCAGGGAGAGGTGGAGGCTTCTGGAAGAGAAAGCTCAAACTTGGACTCCTAAGGGCTGGAGAAACAGCTTGGCAGCTGGAGTGAGAGCAAAGGAGGATTCAGACTGGCAGAGATCAAAAGCTAAACTATGCAGATTATTCCTTTGTTCCTTGTAGTTTGTACTTGCCTGGGTGCCTCCTGGGGTGTGAGGAGAGGCAAACTCACACCATATGCACAGAGGTACACAAAAGCACCATGTGAAAGCATGCACACAAACCTAGGTGCCCCTGAAATAATCCCTACCACCTCACAAACACACACATGGTCACAGGTATATGTGTATGCTCATACGTGCATGTGTATATATTCCATACACATACTGATCTATGTGCTCAGTCATTCACAAGCTCACATGCCCATGAACATGTGTTAATGCGCAACCACACAGGTTCATGCAAATACATATGTTCAACCAGGCGCATGCATGTTCACAGCCCCAAACCCACACAGGCATGCACACCAATGTTCCTCTGCATGTGCGCATGCTCTCTCTTCAAATCCCCAACTCTAAATAGAAGCAAAAGCTGCAACATATGTGCCTCCCTGTCGTTAGGAGAGAGGAGCTTTGCAAAGCTTTAGAAAGACAGCTTTGTAGAATAATGTAGAGGGACTGGCAGGGGTGCCAAGCCCAGCAGGGAAGGTAGAGGGGATGGGGGTGTCCAGGAACTTGGTGAAAGGGGACAGGAGATAAGATGGGTCTGTCAGGGGGAGGACACAACCCCTGCTGCCACCCACCCACCAGCCTGAATGTAGATTAACCCAAGGTTTGCGCTGCGGTGCCCACATGTATGGTCACCAGGGCTGTTCAGGACCAAACAGGCTCATGGGAACACTCAGCGCCTCCATTAGGTCAGGCGCTATTCTGGGCCCTGTTCGTGGATCAACTCATTTAATCCTTAGCAAAAATAATCCTCAACAGTAATACACTAGCTATGAATATTATTATTCTCCTCAAGTTTCGAGCTGGGACATTGAGACAGAGTACCTGCCCCTCCAGATGATGGGACACCCAGATTCTGAATTCCTCTCTGGACTTGTTCCCGTGCCATCTGCAGGTTTCCTAGCAGCTGGCCCTCCTCATGCCTGGAGTCTCTGCTGCTGCACTTTCCTCTGTCCACAGGCCTACGCTTGCCCTCACCCCTCCGTTCATCTCCAGGTGGGACAGGAATCATTTACTCAAGCTACTTACCAGAGAAGGCTAATATGATCTGGGGTTTGGAGGCGGGACAAATGAGTTCCAGGCCTGTGTCACCGAGAAGGTGCTCTCTATTTTTTACAGCTTTGTTGAAGTATAATTAATATGTGCTAAACTGCACATATATTAAAAATGCAGAGTCTGGTGCATTTTTGACATGTATTATACCTATAAACCACCACCACAATCAAGATAATAAGCATAACCATCATCTCCAAAAGTAGGAAGTGACTTTTAAGATGAAACATAAAGCAGAAGTTGGCCGGTTGATGGCGGAGTAAAAAGTGAGAATATCTCAGGGAGAAGGGACCCCTCCGGCTAAGACTCTATAGAAAGAAAAAGCAAGGTTTGGCTGAGAAACTGAGAGAATCTCTGAATTGCTGCAGTGCAGGGTTGGGGTTGGGGGGAACAAAATAAAAATAAGAGCAACTCCAAGGGGTCAGATTATGGCAAGCCTGCCCTTGTGGTCCAGGCCTCTCACAGCCTGCCCGGCCTACTGCAGGGAGATGCAAGCATTCTTCCCAGGGACCAAGGCAGTAGGCTGCCCCCCATGCCCAGAGGCCACTGTGGCCTATTTCTAGAGGCTGACCTGCAGAACCATGTAGCATTCACTCAATTCAGAGCACTCAGCCTGCTAGCTAACTAACTGGTGGGTTTTAACACTTTTCACCTGTATTTTAAAAGCTATAAACATTTTCAAAGTTGATTTCAAAATTACTTTTTGAAGAGGTTTAAAAATAGCAATAATCCCACCTACTCAAATTCCAAGATATTCTAAACTGAAATTACAGCAGCCAGAGAGAAAATGAGACAGACGAGTTACCTAATAGCTGGGGAGGTGGAGGTGCTCTGACAAAAGACTGCTCCCATTCCTGTACGTCTGTCGGAACTTAGGATTCGTTCCCAGGTGGTTATTTCTGAGACTATCCAAAAGTGGGGAGAGCCAGGCTCCATGGAACCCCAGGGGCCTCTGCTTCTTACTTACACATGAACTTCCCAATCTGCTCCCCATAGCAAATCCACAAGGTGGGCACTTCTTCCTGGGACTCCGCACCTGTCCCAGGACGAGCCCTGCGCCACCTTCTCCCATCTTTTTGGCACACGTTGACCCCTTTCTCCCCCTGCTTAATGCATAAAAAATGCCTGCAAAACTCCGGGTCCATGGATATGCTGTTTTTCCCACCTGGCCATTCTGCTGGTCGTTTAGGCTCCAAGCCCTAAGACCAGTCATTTTATTTTATTTATTTAATTTTTTGTTTATTTTTGACTAATAATCCCTTTCTTTTAACCTTTAAAAAAAAAGATTTTATTTATTTATTCTTGGAGAGAGGGAAAGGAAGGGAAAGAAACATTGATGTGAGAGAAGACCATCAATTGGTTGCCTCTCACACATGCCTCATTCTGGGACTGAACCCACGAGCCAGGCGCTGCCCTGACTGGGAACTGAGTCAGTGACCTTTCACTTTGTGGAACAACTCCCAGCCAACCGAACCACATGGCTCAGGGTATAAAGTCTTTCTTTTAAAAAGACTTCCAAGCCGTGGAAGTTAAAATTTTTGTTTAACAGGTGTACAGTTTTCCAGATCCTTCCTATACCTGATTACTACCTATATACATTTAAAAGGGATCACACCGTATTTTAAAATTTAACAATATACCTGTCCATGTCCATAAATATAGTAGTTCTGTAACATTATTTTAAACAACTCCTTGCTACCGTATTTTTCAAAGCACGGTGAAAGGCTTTCTTACTTATACATCTGTATACAGGCCTTTAATTATTCCCTTAATATATTCAAGGAACACAGTCCCACATCTTTGAAAACCAACATGATTGTTGGCAGGGTCGCTCGGTTGGTTCGTGCATTGTCCAATACACCAAGGTTGTGGGTTTGATGCCTCATCAGGTACATGTAAGAATCAACCAATGAATGTATAAATAACTGGAACAACAACAACAAAAGAAATCATACATTTTAAGGACTTTGATATTGCCAAATTCCTCTTCAGAAAGGCTGTACCCAATTATTCTCCAATTCACAGTATGCAAGTGTTTTTCTTAACAACACTGTTGCCAACACATGCTGCGCACTAGCGGGTTTCTCTTCTAAAGTTGGTCAGTTAAAGCACAGTACCACACTGCGGCTTTAATTTGCATTTTTAATAATTAGTAGGTTGACAATTTTTCATGTTTAGGAGTCATTTGTATCAATTCTTTCATGGATTTCCTTTGCCTTTCTTTTTAATGCAAGAAAAAATTTTCTTTCTTTCTTAATTATTAAAACACTACATTCTCATTACAGAAAACAGAAAAGGGACCAAAACCCTGAAGCTGACTTTTGGGACATTGATTTTAAACTGGTTATTAAAGAACAAAAGATTCAGAAAGAACCTTTGGCCCTCCTCCTTTTCTACCTAAAACATTCAGAGGAAGGACCTGCTCTGGGAAGGTCTCAGGATATTTGCCTTAGCATAATTGAATACAGCATGATGGGTGGGAAGGCTCCAGGCAGGGACCTGATGGCTGAATCCCTTTTCCACTGAAGCAAGAATTTACTGTCCATGGGTGTTCTGCTCTTCCTCAGTAGCCTATGAAATGCACATTCTCCCTTCTGAAGTCTAATAAGATCCCACTTTCTCTTCTGTCCTAAAAAGACATATATACCCAATTTTGCCTCACTGTGTTGGGGTTTCCGTGCTCATGTGAATTCCTGTGTGCATGTACTGAAATTTGATTTTCACCTGTTAATCTGGCTCTGTTAATTTGATTATTAGCCCAGCTAGGTAAATTTAGAAGGCAGAAGGAAAAGTTGTTTTTTTGTTTGATTTTTTTTAGCCTCCATGCTCTTCAGAAAGGCTGAACCTAATTATACTCGAATATGAAGTATCCAAGTGTTTCTCTTGCCACACTGTTGCTAATATTAGTAGGTTTGTTGCCTACTAATGAGTAGGTTTCTCTTCTAAAGTTGGTCAATTAAAACATAGTATCACAATGCTGCTTTAATTTGCATTTTTAATAAGTAGCAAGGTTGAGCATTTTTTCATCTTTATCAGGTATTCATATAACTTCTACTTTCATGCAGTTCCTTTTCCTAATTATTAAAACACTACATCCTCGTTGCAGAAAATTTAGAAAATAATAACTGTAAAGAAGAAAGATACTTAGACACCCACAGTTAACAATGCTGTGTATTTTTCTGATAGAGGATTAGAGACATATCACATCGAAAAACAAAATAGAATTATACTCTATATAGCTTTATGTATAGCTTTTAAATGTATTACAAAGCAGTAATTTTCTTATGCTATTAGGTAATACTGTTTTTACAAACATGATTTTAATTTGTGCAAATGTGTAGTTATACCATAATTTACTTAATCATTGCACTAATTTAGCCATTTAGGTCCTTCCCTAAATTTGCTTTCATAAATTGCAGAATAATAAACACCAGACTCCTACCTGTTGTTTTCCATTCAAACTTAGGGCAGTTAGTTACCAACACGGTTCCCCTTCTTCACCAGCGGATCCCTCCTGAGCTTTTGAAATCCTGCTTTACGTCTACTTTCCTGACTCCCCACAGAAAGAGCTTTGCTCCCATCCTGGTTCCCCATAACATCATGTTCACACCTCATCATCATTCCTTGCACAGGTGACCAGCTCCTCCAGGACCCTGTGTCCTTAGGGGCAGGAACTTCGTGCTCACATCTGCCTCCCCAGGGCCCAGACTAGTGCCTGACAGAGAGTAAGAGCCTCATACATGTCTGTTGTTGGAGAACCGTGTCTTTCGGATGATTTCATATTTGATTGTAGCGCGCACACTCGGATACGAACCTGCCATGGAATACCTATGAGTTAAAACACAAAACCTCATGCAAATGTCTCCCAGGAACAGCTGGGTCAGAGCGGTTGGCTAGCTACTAAGGTGTTTAATAAAACCCCAGTTAATTAACAAGAAAAAGATTCCTCTGTGGTTTGCTTCACAGCAGAGGACAGAGCAAAGCTAGGCTGGAGACAGATCCCGCCTTTGTGTCAGGTTCAGCTTCGAATGGTTAGAGTGAACAGGTAAGGTTGGGACAGGGGCTACTCCTGAGCCAACCCAGACCCCTGGAGGGCTGCCTTACTTACTCCCTTCAGTTGGGCATTCCCAGCCCTCCACACACTCCCCTCGGGGTGGTGGCAGAATAAGTTAATTAATACAATCTCTTTAGAGCAATTTGACAGTATGACAAGGCCTATAACCACTCTGACCTCACAGCCTGCTATGGAGAATGCAAACTAAAGAAATACCAGCTCCAGCAAGTGAGATATGCATAGGGTGAAGACACTAGCAGAAAGAAGCAGCAAATTATACCTTACCTAGCCTTGAACCCAGGAGGATGTTACCAAGAATAAGGCAGATCTGACCCCTGGCTGGTAGCACAGTGGATAAGGCGCTGGCCTGTGAACCCAATGGTCGCTGGTTCGATTCCCCAGCCAGGGCAAAAAAAAAAACAACCCAGGTTGCAAGCCAAGTCTCCAGCCAGGTCTATGGGTGGAGGCAGGTGAAAGGCAACCATACATTGATGTTTCTCTCCCTCCCTGCCTCTCTCCCTTCCCCTCTCTCTGGAAATAATAATAAGTAAAATCTTAAAAAAAAAAAAAAAAAAGAATAAGGCAGATCTGTATGAGATGACAGTGGATTCCTATGTAGGATTATAGTTTGCAAGACAACAATAACCAATGTTGATGTACACACACACACACACACACATACACACAGAGCTTATAAAGGTAGGAGAAAACATTTCAAAGGATAAACACCTAATCTCTGGGGAGAGACCTGTGAGGAAGATGAAGCAGCACTTTCACTTTCTACCATCTAAGTTGTGGGCTGTTTTCAGTGTTTGCAAGCATACACTAATTCTGTAGTTAAACAGAAAATAAAGCCCTTTACAAAGCTGGATCCCTTCCACCTTGACTCCCAGGGCTTCCTCATTCCAGGGATAATCAAGTTAGAATAATCCCTAAATAATGTAAATTGCATTTTCTTCTTAAGTATATCATACCCACTGTGTGTTTCAATTGTCACAACTACCCCTACATGACAGACACTATTACTATCACCTCCAATCTATACCTTAGAACACTTGTATTCATGAGTTCTGGTCTAGAATTTATCAAATTAACAAAGAACATAATCCATACCCACTGTTAATGGAAATGCTGGAAAACGGGCACCTTCCTCTCTGCTCACAGGGAGGGAAAACTCATGCACGGCTTCTGGGGAGCAATTCGACACTGCATGTTAAACTTCTCTGAAATCTGCATCCCTTTATCCTGGCAATTCCTTGTCTAGAAATGTATCCCAAGGACATAATTAAGGACCTGCACAGAGTTTCAGAGACAAGGATGTTCATTTAGAAGATGCTTATGATATTGAAAAATTGGAAACCACTTAAATATACAAGAATAGAAAATTACTTAAATAAATTATGTCCCACTCATATGAGAGAATACTCTAAAGGCATTAAATAGTTGTGAAGTAGAATATTTAATGACAGGGAACACAGTTCATGATGCGTTTTTAAAAGTAGGTCACAAAAAAAGTATGTTATATGAGTTTATTTTTGCTTTTGTAAAAGAAAGAGAAAGGGATATAGGCAATATACATGCACAGAAAAAAGGTGAAAGAAAGCACACCAAATATTAATGATAGTTCCTCTGGGGACTACCGAAGATGTTTTTCATTGCCTTCATTTTTTTTTTTTTTTTTTTTTTTTTTTACAGAGAGGGAGGGGAAGGAAGGGAAAAACAGAGGGACAGAAACATGCACATGCATATAATCTATTGTCTCTCGCAGGCCCCCAGCTGGGGGCCTGGCCTGTCACTCAGGAATGTGCCCTGATGGGGAATCAAACCTGTGACCTTTAAATTTGTAGGCTGGTGCTCAATCCACCGAGCCACACCAAACAGGGTTTGGTTGCCTTCCTTTCTTAACTGTATTTCACAATCCCACCTTGCTCAATGTCTTACAATTAAAGTGTACCACAAAATTGTGTTACTTTTATTTTATTTTCTGAACAGATTTTTATTCCACAGATGGGATGGGGCTCAGTCCTTCTTGGCTGCTGCTTCCCTCAGGGCTGCAAGAACATTGCTCTGCTTCCCTCTCTCCCTCTTGGCAAGGATGTGTGTCCCCATCCTTTTCTTGATGAATTTCAGGGCCCTCTAGTCCTTAAGAGACCTTGAGCAGCTCCAGGGCACACTGTTCACAGCGGGGCAAAGCCACACACCTCCTCTCAGATCGTGTCCCACACGAACTTGGTATGCTTGGTGAGGCGCTCTCTTTCTGTCACCTTGTGGCCTTTGTTGAAGCCCAAGGCGGTGCGGTAGCACAGAACCATGGCTGCTGCTCTCCAATGGCTGCCACAGCAGAAGCGCTACATTTTATTTTTTAAAGATTTTATTTATTATTTTTAGAAAGAGGGGAAGGGAGAGAGGCAAAGAGGGAGAGAGACATCAATGCATGGTTGCCTTTCACCTGCCCTCAGCTACGGACCTGGCTGGAGACCTGGCTTGCAGCCTGGTTATGTGCTGGAGAATCTAACCAGCGACCTTTGGGTTCCCAGGCCAGCGCCAATCCACTGAGCCGCACCAGCCAGGGCCTCAGCTCCTTATCTTTTAAATAGACCTGGCTACTTATATAAGATATTTGAGTCCCCAGCAGCTCTGCTGTCTTCAAAGCCCCTGCCTCTGGCTTTCACCGGAGGATCTCCCACTCAGCAGGCCCAGTGGTTCTTCCTGCTTGGCCATCTCCCTTCAAGTCTTCAAGCTGTTTACCAACCACCCTCACAAAGTCAAGGGATGATAACAACCACGGATCTCACGCAGCAAATACCTATTATGTGCTAGGCACTCTGTTAGATGCTTTACAGCTGACTCCCTTTAATTTGCATAATAACCATAGCCATCCTTTACTGAGCCCTTGCTCACCATTTTACACGCACCCCCATTCTCCAAAGTATGGAAGAGAGGCTCAGAGAGGTAAGGCGAGTTGCCCAAGGTCACAGAGCTAGTATGGAAGAGGTGCTGCCCCCTCAAACCAATCCATGTCTGAACACCAGCTTCATCCCCTTCACCAGTACCTGATGCTGCTCCTACACTGCCTGATGGGACTGGTGTGAGGAGTGAGGAAATCGAGTTTCAGCACAGTTAAGTCATGGTTTAGGGTCATTTCAGCAGAGCATTAGAGGGGCCTGAGAGTTCAAATAAGATGCTAGTCTGGGGCAAGGCACTCAAATAAAAGGGCCACAAAAGGGGAGAGTCCTACGTGGGTGAGGAGTGGCGCTGGGGTTCTCAGGCGGAGAGCCACAGCTGGCTTCAATCCCGGCAGGTAGGGAAGCTTTCTAGGGTTCCCCTGCATTTCTAGGGTTCCCCTGAACCTCAGAAACACACCTGCCTATCTGCTACAGTACAGTCACTCCTGGACCACACCTGCCACTATTCCCCTTGGCCTCGGCCTCAGGTACTAGGCAGGGTTACGACTGTTGACAAGAGTGGAGGTGGGGTCTCAGGGCCTTCTGGTGTCTAAGGGAGCTCCGGTAAGCTAGGGTTGTCACCGTTCACTTGCTAGAGAGCAAGCTGTCCTGAGGAGCAGCAATACCTCCCACTACTTTCCATCAACTGAGGGGCATCATAAAATCCAGGTAGTTAATGCTGGGGGCCTACGGTAACATGGTGAATCTGGGCCCCAAAGTTCTTGGCTTTCCTCCTGACTCTGCCGTTATCTTTCCCTGGGACGTTGGGCATATCACTTTCCCTCCTTGGGGCGGTGGAATGGTGGCATGTGGGGAAGTGTTTTGAGAACTACAGTCAAGAATAGCTGGTGCAACTGCTCTGGAGACCATTCTGGCAGTTCCTCAAAAAGTTAAACATAGAGTTACCATATGACCCAGTGATGGCACTCCTAGGTATCTACCCCAGAGAAATGCAAACAGATGTCCAGGCAAAAACTTGTACATGGATGTTCACAGCAGCATCACTCAAGATAGCCCCCGAGTGGAAATAACCCAAATGTTCATCACCTGATGAATGTACAAACTATCCTTACAATGGTAGAATATTATTCAGCCATAAAAAAGAATCAGCCCTGGCTGGTGGCTCAGTGGACAGGCACCGGCCTGCAAACCCAAAGGTCGATGGTTCTATTCCCCAGCCAGGGCACATTAATGAGGTTACAAGCCAGAACTCCAGCCAGGTCTGTAGCTGGAATCAGGTGAAAGGCAACCCATACATTGATGTTTCTCTCCCTCTCTGCCTCTCTCCCTTCCCCTCTCGCTGAAAATAATAAAATCTTTTAAAAAAAGAAAGAATCAAGTACTGCTTATGTGGTACAACATGGATGAACCTTGGAAAATTACACTAAATGAAAGAAGCCAGCACAAAAGGCCATACATATGTGTGATTCAGTTTTATATGACCTGTTTAGAACAGGCCCACAGAGACAGAAGTAGATTAGCAGTTGCCTGGGGCAGGGGAAGCAGGGGGCGGAGTTGCTAAGGGCACAGATTCCTCTGCGGGCAATGATAATGTGCTGGAAACAGTAGTGAGAGATGCACAATCTTGTGAATATACTGAAACCCAATGAACTGTACCCACTGAGAATTTAAAAAAAAATACAGAACAGCTAGCATTTACTTGGTGCTTCCTCTTCCCAGCTCTGTGCCCAGCTCTTCCTGCATGTTCCCTTATTTCATCCTCACAACTACCCAGAGTGGAAGAACTCTCATTATCCCTGTTTTCTGAATGAGGAAACTGAGGCAGAGGAAGGTTTGAGAACTTGCCCGGGGTTGCACAGCTGCGGTACTATGCACATGCAAGGTCAGTGTGGCCTGCATGTGGCTTCTCTGAGACCCCCACCATGACCTTCCATGTGACCTGCCACCCTGGCCATCTTCCCAACTAGGCCACGGTGGCCTGACGACCCGCCTCCCTCCCTGTCCACCTGCCCCCACTAGGCCATCGGGGCCCAGGGAGTAGATGTCTTACCCACTGAGTCCCCCTCCAGGCCTGGCTCCCTTTTATTGAATGGACAGAGAATTGTGCTATCTGTGCCCTCTCCGCTGGTTTGCAGAGAAATCGACTTTTCACAAAAGCACAGCATCCGCTGTGAAATGTTAAGGCTGCCAGATGCCACTTCACACGCGCTGAGGTTGCCGAATAGAGAGGCAAGAACCACCTCAAATCGAGACAAAATGCATTTGTGGTTTTGAAGGAAAGTCCTTAGAAGACAATGTCTGTGTCCCAAGGCCAAGGTTGCTACAGTTCGTTTACTTAAAGTAGAGAGAAGACAATAGCTGCCTAGATGAGACTGGCTGGCGGGTGCAGTGTAACCCCCACTAACGGCGGAGAGGGAGTGGGGAGACGGTGCGGCCAGGCAAACACTCCGAAGGCGGAGATAATGGGGGAAAGGAGGAGGAATGGGAGTAGGTTGGGAGGCCGAACAGGAAACAGGTCTGAAAGGAAGGGTGGGAAGGCAGGAAGCTTTCTGAGGTTTTCTGACAAGATGGCCCTCCCCAGCCTGGGGGAGGAGCGGACCAGCTGGGGCACGCTACCCTCACTCCTCCGGCCTCTCCCGCTGGGCCGGTGTCTCCCCTCGCTCCCCACTCTCTGCCAGCCCACTGGGCCCACACTCCTCTGCACCGAAGCCTTCCACAGCTCTCTCCAGGTCAGAGACCCCCGGCCGAGTGAGAAGAGACCACCCGAAGGAGGCTGGGCATTCCAGGCTTCCCGCCCCTGCAGCCGCTTCATTCCCACCTCTCTGCGCACCACCCTGGGCGCCGGCGCGCCAACTTCTTGTCCACCCCCTAACGAACTCTGCCTTCTCTGGTTTTGTATTTTCTTTTTCAGTTAGATCTTGCCTCCTCAATAGTTCTTTGAGGGCTTAATTTCTCCATTTTTTGGACGCTCCTTCTGTGTCCAGCCCAGTGCTGGTGGTGGACTGAGTCCTCGGTAACGGCTAGAACTGAAGGCTACAGGGGTTCTGGGCAATTAACCTGCCTGCTCGGCTCTTCCGGAGCTTGATGTCTTTGGCCGGCAGATGAACACCAATGAGCAGGCACCATATCAAGCCCCTGGGGCTCCATCCCTCTGGGACTTCTGGGACATGGCGCAACACCCCACTTAAGAGTTATTCCACCTCGGGATACTTAGCTGCCCCCTCCCCCTGGTCCTGGCTGAGGGCAGGCAGGTCCCAGAGAGTTTACTCCTGGCGCCTATGGTGGGCTCCCAGCTGGGCCGATAGAAGCCTGCAGTCCAACAGTCGGCTGCTCGGGACAGGCCTGGAGGACAGGTTCCCGATGCGGGGGAGGAAGCCGGGTGGGGCAGCCATGGGGGCTGCTAAGCTTGTCCGTCCTATCTCCAGGGCGAGCCCCCACTCCCGGCCTCTGTGTCTTTGCCGGTGCTGTTCCCATCGACTGGTGCCCTCTTCCAGGCCTCTTCTCCACCAGTGGCAACCTCCTACTTCCCTTCACGGCCCAACCGAGTGGTCTCCCTGCGAGGCTTCTCCTCCCACCCCAGAGGAGTCAGCGCCTCTCCCCTAACTCCCACCTTGTCTTATCACTCTGCGCAGTCATTCCCGAGCACCGACCCTCTCTCGCGGTGTACAGTCACAGTCCCGTCTGCCGGCCCCTCTGGGCTGTGAGCTCCATGAGGACGGTTCTCCACCTGGTGCATCTGGGTCCCTAGCTCCCCACAGGGAGACAGTGTCCCACGAGTGAATGACTGAAAGACTAAGCAACAACAATATCAAATATGTATTGAGCGCCTGCTACATGCCAGGCTCTGATCTAAATTCTTCACACAGAACGACTTATTTCATCTACGCAGCCACTGACCAAGAGGCACTGCTGTCATCGCCAGCTTACACTGGAGGTGCCCGCCGCACAGAGGTGGCATCTGCTCAAGGCCCCGCCGCTCAGCACGGCTGAGGAGTGGTAGCAGGACTCTCCTGGGTCCCTCAGGAGCTCCACGCCTCCTGAGAGCAAAGTGAGAGTGAGACTGTCAGCTGGCTCAGGGCTCCCCAAAACTGCCACAGCCAAGAAAATGGCGTTAACCTGCCTGGGCCTCACTTTCTTCAACTTCAAATGGGGGTTGGCGGGAGGATGGTGAGCAAGGAACATAAGTGTATCTGCAGAGGGGGCCTGTGGACTGCCCACCTGAGAGCTAGGAGGCCTGACCAGGTCTTGGATAAATGAGTTTCAGAGGAGCTCCATGCAGGGTCCTGTGAGGAGCGGTCTGGACCAGAGTGCGAGGGGTGTCTGGTTCCATGATCATGGGGAGGACAATGGGCACAACAGACTCCCAGACACACGGCCCCTTGCAGGTTTCTAAGCTGTTTCTTGGCCATAATCCCACATGCTCCTCCCTTCACCTCAGCCTTGGTGATGTGGGAAGGTCTGAGCTAGATGACTCTCCCCAAGGTCACAGCCAGAGCTGGGGCCTCTCCACTGGTGTGACTGATCCCAAATGCAGTGTTCTTCCCACTGTGGCTTAGTTCTCAGCCCAGTTAAGATGGACCCTGTTGGGCAGACTTTGCCTCCCCTGAGGGCCAGAGATGCAGAACAGGGGTAGGGACAGTGCGAACATTAACTCAGGCTCTCAGTGTGCCAGAAATCTCATTCCATCCTCATCACAGCCTTATGAGAAAAAGGTCATTACCTCCATTTAAAGTTGAAGAAACTGAAGCCCAGAGAGGTTAAGCAACTCAGCCAAAGATGCCCAGCAAGCAGTGAGAAAGCCAGGATGGGGACCCAGTTTGATCAGGCCCCAAAGTAAAAATTCTCGCAGGTAGATAGGAGAAGAGGGCAATGGAGGGGTTGCCTCGTTGGATTCAGCCACTGCACTGTTCACCTACAATCTATTGACCTATTTCAGGTCCTGCCTAGAGGTCTCTCATACCGCAGAGCAGAAGACAGGCTGCTTGACAGACCTGAAACTCAGTTCACTCCACCATGAGGTACCCAGCCAAGGTCATGCGTAAGAAGAGGACACTCCTGGCTCCTGTCGCCAGAGGCAGCTGAATGAACTGGCCACATACATAGCTGTCCGTCCCTAAGAAGGGTGTGTAATGGATTCCAAGGCTCTGTGCAGCTCCCCTTGGGGATTAGGGATCGGTAGAGATGTGAGGAGGCATCTTGGAGGATGAGATGATTTTCTTAGCTACTGAAATTCTGTTTCATGAAAACGTATTTAAAGGCCTCCAGGGAAAGAATTAGCTGTGATCCAACAAGGGCATATGCACAGAGGCAGGGGGAATAAAAAACAAAAAACCTCATCTCTTAAAGTGTGAAGGCTTGAAGGTGCTTTTTGGAGACTGCACTGAGATAAATTCAATGGTAAAAGAGGCAGCCGTTCAGAAAGGACAAACGTTTCCTGAGAATCACAGGGCAGGTTTAGAGAAGATGTTTTTCTAGGTAATATGAGAGTGAGTGTGCAGTGACTGTGTAAGGTAACTTTTAAGGAGAGCTAGCATTCTCCTTACTACAGTAGAAAGGTTCGGAATCAATCAGGAATTCACCATGTACTTGGCATAGAAGGCACATAATTTCCAATGGTACTTAAAATTGTGCTTGTGTTTGCACTTCAAACACACTCACCTCTATTATATTACATAATCTGCATAGAACCCCGATTTGGCACAAGAATGGTCAGTATTACACTTTCTATTTTTTTAAAATAGTTTTAGCCCTGGCTGGTGGCACAGTGGATAAGGTGCCAGCCTATGAACCCAAGACTGCTGGTTCGATTCCCAGCCAGGGCACATAACCAGGTTGCAAGCCAGGTCTCCAGCCAGGTCCGTAGCTGGAGGCAGGTGAAAGGCAACCATACATAGATGTTTCGCTCCCTCTCTGACTCTCTCCCTTGCTCTCTCTCTGGAAGTAATAAATAAAAATCTTTTATTGATGAGAGAAGGGGATATGGGGAAGGGGAGAGAGAGAGAGAAATGGAAAGAAACATTGGGTTGTTATTCTGCATTCTGCTGTTACGGGAGAAACTTGGTTCTTCTTGCCAACACAGTAAAGAATTACAGATCAGCAAGTCTGTTAGTATGTACGCAGGGTTTATTGCTGTCTCGTGAAACAAAATAGGCCTTGCTGAGGTGGGCATAAAAGGCAAGAGCAGGAGTGGCAAAGGCAGGGGTGGCAGGAGCATCAGGTCGTTTGCCCTGAGGACTTACACAGTTGGCAGGATAGGGCTGAGGGGGTTACGTATTGATGGAGGGGTAAAGATAGTGTCAGCAGCTTTTCCAAGGGGATAGGACTACCCAAACTGAGGGATATGTGGGGGTCTATTCGCCCAAATCCTTATCTTGCTCCAGACCCCACTTGTTCATCTTGTTGTAAAGCAGATACATGGCAAGAGGCAGTTCATTGAAGTTGGGGCAGTTACCCAAAGTCATTTATGGGCGCTTTCTGTAAGCAGACAGTGACCAGAGGCAGGCAATTCACCAAAGTTGTTTCATGGGCTTTTTCTGTGGGTACTGCAGATCCCCTACTCTTCCCCTTCTAGACGGGGATGAATACACAGCTTCAAAGGGTTTCTTTACCGAAGAGTAGAAAGGATACATAGAAGTTCAAGGACTGCCCTCCTCCCATGTTAGCAGGGTGTTTCCTGTGATGCTGGAACACCTGGCAATCTTACCAGACCAAGCTCAGGACTGCTGAGCAGGTGGATGAGAAGTGTCTCCCTCCTCCCCCCTACCTTGGTTTACTAACTATCTTACCTAGGTGCAGAAAGGCATTTCCTGGCAACCAGGACACGAGATACTGGTCAACTACAGCAGCACAGCCTCAATGTTCTCCCTATGCTCTCTCTTACCTCAATTCCACTTACTTATGCATTCATTGGTTGATTCTTGTATGTTCCCTGACCCAGGATCGAACCTGCAACCTTGGAGTATCAGGGCGACTTTCTAACCAACTGAACTACCCAGCCTGGGCTGAAAAATGGCTATCTAGGAGATACAAACCAGTCCCTGGCTGGTGTAGCTCAGTGGATTGAGCACCAGACTGGGAACCCAAAGGTTGCTAGTTCAATTCCCAGCCAGGGCATATAACCAGGTTGCAAGCCAGGTCTCCAGCCAGGTCCATAGCTGGCAGCAGGTGAAACGCAACCATACATTAAAAAAAAAAGATACAACTCAGGAGCTAATTCAAAAGACCCATGGAAGAGCCCTGGCTGGTGGCACAGTGGATAAGGTGCCCGTCTTCGAACCCAAAAGTCACTGGTTCGATTCCCCAGCCAGGGCACATAACCAGGTTGCAAGCCAGGTCTCCAGCCAGGTCCGTAGCTGCAGGCATGTGAAAAAGGCAACCATACATTGATGTCTCTCTCCCTTTCTGCCTCTTTCTCTTCCCCTCTCTCTGAAAATAATAAAATTGAAAAAAAAAAAAAAAAAGCCCATGGACATGGACAACAAGATGGGAACTGACTGTGGGAAAGGGGAAGGGAGAGGGGACGGGGAGAGTGGGGTAGGGGAGAGCAACGGGGGAAAAATGAAACAACTGTAACACAACAACAATAAATAAAATAAATAAAGTTAAAAAAATAATTAAGGATAAACTCACATACCATACACTCTACCCATTTAAAGTGTACGGTCTGTGAATTGTTAGTATATTCACAGAGTTGTGTAACCATCAAGACTATCTGATTGCAGAACATTTTAAAAAATAAACCCTGTGCCCATTAGCCATTCCAATTTCTATCTTTTCCCAGCCCCTGGCAACCACTAACCTACTTTGTCTCAGGATTCACCTATTCTAGACATTTCATATCAATGAGACCATACAAATGTCCCCTCAGAATTCATATGTTGAAGCCCTAACCCCCAGGACATCAGAATATGACCAGATTTGGAAACAGAGTCATTGCAGACCCAAGGACAGCTGATCCAATATGACTGGTGTCCTCGCAGAAAGAGATTTGGACACAGGGAGAAAGCCAGGTGAAGATGAAGGCAGAGGTTGAGGTGGGGCTCCCACAAGCTAAGGAACGGCCAACACTGCCAGCAAGCACAGACGGCTGCGGGGAGCCACAGACACCGTCCCCGTCACAGCCCTCGGGAGAAAGTGGCATTACTGGCACCCTGACCTTGGACCTCCAGCCTCCAAAAACTGCAGGGACGAAAACTTCCTGTTGTGTGAGTCACCAGTTTGTGGCACTCTGCTGTGGCAGCTCTAACAAACTAACACACAGTCTTTTGTGACTGACTTCTTTCCCTCAGCATCACGTTTTCAAGATTCATCCATGTGGTAGCATGACTCAGAGCATCATTCCTTTCTTATGACCAAATAACATCCTACTGTACGGATAGACCACCTTTCATTTATGCATTCATCAGTTGATGGACTTGTGGGTTTCATTTGCTCTGATGAGGAATGATGCTATGAACATTCGTGTATAAGCTTTTATGTGGACATGTTTTTGTTCCTCTTGGGTATAGGCTTGTATTTCTCTCTTACAGGTATGGAAGCTGTGGCCCTCCAATGTGATTTGCCTTAAGTTACCAGCCAGAATGTGAAGAACTGTCTACCAACCTAGGCCTATTTGCTTTCAAATTCAGAAATATTTTTCAACTATTAGGTTACACACTCACACACACCCCAATTTTTTAACACACAAACACACACCAGCACCCACATAATAAATCCTTTCCCCAAGCCTGCTGCTTTGCCCGGGGGGCAGAAGTTCAGCAAAAGCAATTAAACAGAAGTGGTATGACATTGAGGAGATAAGAGAGACTTTCAAAGAATAAATAAGTCAGAACATTGATTTGAATATTACTGAGGGATAGACCAAAAACATTTAAAGGGGTATCAGGAGGTGAGCAGAGGGCAATGGCTGAAACTTAGCCTTTAGTAGTGTGCACACAACTTTTATTGATTGCAATGAGATTTCTGGAAACCAGTGCACTTTACCAGAAGAAGACACGCAAATTGAGGCCGTTTCTGTGCAGAGCGCCACGGTGAAGTCTGTCTGGGGCTCTGCCCTAACCTCCTCTACTCGCGGAGGGCGGGACAGCTTGCATAAGCAAAGCTGCTGCTGATCAGGGCCAGTACAGGAAGATTCGATTTCACTGTTTCTGTGAGTGAGCAGGATCAGAAGCTATTCTGAGCAGCCTCGAAGGAAAAGTGCCAGAAATCATAAATAAAGAAGAAGTCAAGCATATCCAGTGGCCATATCAAATGTGACATTCCTGAAGAATGTGTGAACATGGTACCTTTCAAGCTGCTGATTCATGTACATATACATATACAAATACATATACACATACACGTACATACATATACATATATGTAAAACTTTAGTTCCCAGCAACAATAGTACTCAGTACAGTTAAAACCTAACATAAGACAAAGTGATTTGGGACGTAAAGACAAAAGTAGCATTTTTATAGAAATGTGAGGTTCACCATTCACTTAGCAAGTCTTTATTATAGATACTCTCTGTGCCTATCATTCTGTCCCCACTGTTCTCCAGTCCCTACCCATTTTTCCCCTTACTTTCTTGTTGCACCCTGAACACACATTGTAAATATAGTTTCCTTACTTATTGCCTGTGATGGTTGATCACTTTTTTTAAATGTATTTTTAAAGATTTTATTCATTATTTTTAGAGAGGGAGGAGGGGGAAGGAAGAAAGGGAGAGAAACATCAACGTATGGTTGCCCTTCACGTGCCTCCAGCTGGGGACCTGGCTTCCAACCTGGTTATGTGCCCTGACTGGGAATTGAACAAGCTACCTTTTGATCTTCTTTTATTGATTATGCTGTTATGGTTGTCCCAATTTTTCCCCATTGCTCCCCTCCACCCAGCATCCCCCTTCCCTCAAGCAATGCCCCCCCACTTAGTTCATGTCATGCATGTAAGTTCTTTGGCTTCACCCTTTCCAGTACTATTCTAAACTTCCACCTGTCTATTTTGTACCTACCAATGATGCTTCTTAATCCCTTCATCATTTCCCCATTTCTTCCTCTTTCCCTCCTAGCTGATAACCCTCCAAATGGTCCCCACACCTATGATCCTGGTCCTATTCTGATTATTTGTTTAGTTTTTATTTATTTATTTATTTTAAAGATTTCATTTCATTATTTTCAGAAAGAGGGGAAGGGAGAGAGGCAGAGAGGGAGAGAGACATCAATGTATGGTTGCTTTTCACCTGCCTCCAGCCACAGACCTGACTGGAGACCTGGTTTGCAACCTGGTTATGTGCCCTGGCTGGGGAATCGGACCTGCGACCTTTGGGTTCGCAGGCCGGCGCCTTACCCACTGTGCTACCAGCCAGGGCCGTGTTTTTATTTTTTAGATTCTGTTGTTGATAGTTGTGAGTTTGTTGTCATTTTCCTGTTCATAGTTCTGATCTTCTCTTTGTTAAATAAGTCCCTTTAACATTTTATATAATAATGGCTTGGTGATGATGAACTCCTTCAGCTTTACCTTTCTGAGAAGCACTTTATCTGCCCTTCCATTCTAAATGATAGCTTTGCTGGGTAGAGTCATCTTGGTTGTAGGTCCTTGCTTTTCATCACTTGGAATACTTCTTGCCAGTCCCTTCTTGTCTGCAAAGTTTCTTTTGAGAAATCTGCTGATAGTCTTATGGGAACACCTTTGTAGGTAACTTGTTGCTTTTCTCTTGCTGCTTTTAAGATTCTCTCTTTATCTTTAACCTTTAGCATTTTACTTATGATGTATCTTGGTGTGGTCCTCTTTGGGTCCAAGTTTTTTGGGACAGTACTTCTTGGACTTACATGTCTATTTTCTTCACCAAATTAGGGAATTTTTCCTTCATTATTTTTTCATATAAGTTTTCAATTCCTTGTTCTTTCTCCTTCTCCTATGATTCAGATGTTGATACACTTAAAGTTGTCCCAAGGCCCTGGCTGATAGCACAGTGGATACGGCGCCAGCCTGTGAACCCAAAGGTCGTTGGTTCTATCCCCAGTCAGGGCACATAACCAGGTTGCAAGCCAGGTCTCCAGCCAGGTCCATGGCTGGAGGCAGGTGAAAGGCAACCATACATTGATGTCTCTCTCCCTCTCTGCCTCTCTCCCTCCCCTCTCTCTAAAAAAAATAAACTCTTAAAAAATAAAAAAGTTAAAAAATAAAAAATAAAGTTGCCCCAGAGGTTCCTAAGCGTCTCATGTTTTGTTTTGTTTTGTTTTTAATTCTGTTTCTTCATTCTGTACTGGTTGACTGTTTATTTCTCCCTTATGTTCCAAATTGTTGATTTGAACGCTGGCTTCCTTCCCTTCACCATTGGTTTCATGTGGATTTTTTATTTTACTTAGTATAACCTTCACTTCTTCCCTTATGCTTTTGCCATACTTAATCACTTGTAAGCATCATTATCACCAGTGTTTTGAACTCTGCATCTGTTAGGTGGATTATCTCCCCATTGCTTAGTTCTCCCACTGGAACCTTGATCTGCTCTCTCTTTTAGGTCATACTTCTTTGTCTCTTCCACTTGACCACCTCCTATGTTGGTCTCTGTGTATTAGGCAAAGCTGTCGCACCTGTTACATTGTAAGGGGCTGAGCCTTAGGTATTTGTCACGGGGGTGACCCTCTTCACCACATTGTGGCGCTGTATGTGGGGGAGGGGTCTGAGAGGGAACAATGCTGCTTGCTCAGCACTGGCCCCTTTTCCAGGCCCTTCTCCCACTTTCTGTATGGGATAGCATCCCTTCTAGCTGCTGCCCTGGCTGTGGTTCCCAGAGTGACTGGGTTGGCAGACATTCTGGGACTGTAGGAGCCTCTAAACAAATAGGCTCTGCTGAGAGACTGGCAGCTTCTTCTGCCACCCCAACCTCACTAGTTTTCACAGTCAGAAGCTACGAGGTTTTATTTTCCCTGGTGCTGGAACCATGAGCTGAGCGGTCTGTTCTGGTGCTGGGATCACTCCCCAGGTGTCCCTCCCAACTTTTCTAACGTGTGGCTGTGCTTTCCACCTGCCAACCTCAGTCACTGCCTCCTGTCTCAGGGCTGCTCACTCCCCTGACTTCAGCATTGCTACCTGGGTGAAAGATGATCCCCTGTTGATTCTGATGCACCTGTGAGCCATACTGGGCCATTCTCCCTCTTTCTGCCTTGCCTCCCTCCATCAAGGTAGGAGACTCATGGGCTCAGGCTCACCTGTAACCAGATGCAGACTGGGGTGGGGGGCCTGAAATATTCCTCACAGTCCTTGGGAAGTGGATGATATAGTATTTAAGATACTTTGCATAACTACGGCAAGTTAATAGCTGTGCCACCCAGTGCAAAAGGTGTGTGTGACTTGTGCCAGAACCAGGGGAGGGGGATGTCCCTGTGTCATGGGGAACTCTTGCCCTGACTAAAGATGACAGCCAACATAAGGTAAAAGATATGCACATCATAGAAGAAGCCAGCTATGAAGTCACATAGGAAATTTCAGGTGGAGCATTTAAAATAAGGGTGGGCTGAGCCCTGGCTGGTGCGGCTCAGTGGATTGAGCACTGGCCTGCAAACCAAAGGGTCCATTCCCAGTCAGGGCACAGGCTTGGACTGCAATTCAGCTCTTAATTTGAGGGTAAGAAGCTACCACACATTGATGTTTCTTTCCCTTTCTCCCTCCCTTCCCTTCTCTAAAAATAAATAAAATCTTTTTAAAAATAAGGGTGGCCTGAGAGAGAAGGAGGTAGAGGTAGAAGCCATGAGGGCTGAAAGGGTGTAAGAAGGAGCCATGTGGTCTGAGAGGGTGTAGATGGGGGTCAGCTATGGAGGTCTACAGTAAGAAGGAGCACACCACGCAGAGCTGGCGGAGCTGTGCGGGGACCTTCCTGACCAAGCACCATTTGTGAGAGATGCTGGGAGCTGAACTCTGACCAGGAATGCTGAACTATGGCTGCCCTGAAGGATGTACGGAGAAGCTACTCTCGTGGGATGTGTGCACCCCTGCACTCCACCACGATCCAGTGTAACACAGCATGTGTTTCCCTGAGACATTACATGGAGGCTCAGAACAAGGTTCCCCAGATCCTGAGGAGCGGGAGCGCCTGCAAGAGGATGGTGACTCTGGAACCCGAAAGTGCACATTTCCAGAGGGGATGGAGATGTTTGTGCAGCTGACAAACAGCTCTCTGAAGAAGAGACAAGGATGTGGGGAACTTCTGGGCATGGTTTTGGCTGATAGCCTTTTGGGGAGCCGAAAGTGCTAGGTCTTGTGGGAGAGGAGGACTCGGAGCAGAAGTGCTCTCAGCACCCATCCCCCCCTTCCAAAGTTGGAATTCTATTAATAAAACCCTGTTTCCTTTAACACTAATTGTTGGGTCATGTGCCATGGGGCCACATGGCAGAGCCCCGGTCTGCTTGGTTACACACCAACAGATCAGCCCTGTCCCCAAAGCCTGGCAATGAACTCAAGCATGTACTCGGCCCACCGGCTGGCACTTCATAAGTGCTCGTAGACTGGCAGCGCCACCCTGGCCAGGTAGCTCCGTTGGTTAGAGCACCATCGCAATATGCCAAGGTTGTAGGTTCTATCTCCAGTCAGGGCACAGATTATAAGAATCAACCAATGAGTGCATCAATAAGTAGAACAATAAGTCAGTGTTTCTCTGTCTCTCTGTCTCTCTGTCTCTCTGTCTCTCTCACACACACACAAAAGAAGTTAAAAAAAAAAAAAAAAAAAAAGACTGGCAGCACCAATCTTTAGGGGGTGAGCAGAGAAAGAGGAACCAGAGACTGAGGGGTACAACAGGAAGCAGCCTCGCCCCTAGCTCTGCAGAAAGAAAAGAAGTCACAGAGCGGCTCTAGGGGTGCCCGCCAGGCAGCGTGCTCTTCAGGAGAGAGCCTGAGTCACATGACTGCGGGCTAGGCACTAACCTTGTCTGGGCTCCACTTCCTCATCTACGGGTTGATGGATGTGCGCTAGAAAGATTCAAAGGCCTTCCAATGAGGTCAAACTGGTGGAGTCTTGAGATTTCAGCAAAGCAAGGGCAGTGACACCACTTCAAGGTCATGCAGGCAGCCTGGTAGAGGAAAGAGCATAACATAACATTCCTGCCATTCAATGGTCCTGGGTTTGCATCCACCTGCACCCCTTACTAGATACAATGTCTTGGACAAGTGGCTTCACCTCCCAAATCTAATTTCCCTCATTTACAAAATAAGGTTATTAATGCTTCTCTCACAGAGCTGTTGTGAAGGTTGAAATAAAGAAGAAAATATATGCAGTGTTTCTAGAGCACTCAACATATGTAAATTTTTCAAAAATGTTCATTCCTGTTCCCAGATTTTCCTTCTGTCTGGTGCTGCATTTTAGGTGCTAGTCTAAATCATATGTCCTTGTCCTCTGAAAAGCTGCAGCACCAGGGCTGAGACACAGTGGCCATATTAACACTACAAAACACTCCCTGTTCCCTTGGCCATTGGCGATTGGACCAGAGCTGGTTACCTGACCCAAACTGGGCCAATCAGATTGAATTTCGAATTGGGACAAAGACACCAGTCAGACTCTGCTGGGTGCTTGAGTCAGCAAGTAATGTGTTTGAGAGTCAAGTTTACTTGAGAAAATAAAGAAAGGGAGGGAGAGAAGAAGGGAGAATGGGAGGGAGGAAAGTGGGAGAGAGGAAGGAAGAATTCTTTCATCATTGATTTAATTTGGTCACCTCTCCTGAGACATATCCCTGAACTGTCCAGGCTGAAAGCAGATAACATCTTGACTAATGTCACCACATCACAGCAGGGACGTCATCGGCCCCTGCTAGGGTCCCCTCTGGGGACAGGACTCAGGAGCAAACAAGAGGAAGGCCCCTGCTGAGATGTGCTGACACTGGCCAGTAACTGTCTCTTCCTGCCCCGGGTTACAGGCATACCTCTGAAACACCGAGGGTCAGTTCCAGACCACCGCAATAAAGCAGTGTCACAATAACGTGAGTCACAATCTTTTTGCTGGTAGAGAAGGGTGTTTCCTTAAATTTGTAAAAGAAAAAAAACAAACAACATCTGCGAAGCACAGTGAGGCACCCTAAAATGAGGTATGCATATAAATGCGGGGTTGTGTGGCTGCATTAAAGAACAGACTCAGGCGATTGGTTCCTGCTGAGGGTCCCTATTGAGGACACGACATTACGGAAGACAGGAATCTAAGCCACCTGACTATGTTCTGTGGAGACCCGCATGGTGTCTCGTGCTGATCTAGTGTCCAGGCTGCAGGGTGCCACCTGCCAAGGCTATTCTGTTCTAAGACCCCTCCCTCGTGACCATCCTGCTACTTTGTTGCCAACCAAAGTCTCTCTCCTACCTTCATCACACTTCCTGGCTGCTGCTGTCACTTCTTGTTTATTCTTGGCGTCGGCTAACTGCCTTCTCTGTGTCTCTTGGCTTCTGCCCTTGCGAAAACAGAGCTCTGCCTCTCCCTGGAGGCTCCTCTCAAACCCCGAGAGAGAAGCTGTGCTGGCTCACTTAGTCACTGTTACCCGTGCTGGGTGCTAGTGTCCTGCTGTGCTGCCTCCAAGGCCACTGGCCCACCCGTAGGGTGTCTGTCTTTGTGTCAGGTGCACCCCTGAATCCAGTAGGCAAAGGGTGGGTCACTCAGGAAGCTTTATTCTGTCTAGAACGGGCTGTGGGCACGGCAGCTCTCAGAGCGTAATACATCTTTCTCCAATATAGATGGGGAAGGAGCAAATCAAATGAGATTGTGGAGGTGGATATGCTTTGAAAAGTATAATGGGTTGTGCTGGCACAAACTATTAATTATTGATGAGATTAACAAGGCCATTATGTCGCTATTTGTGGAAGTTTTGCTCCCTAGAACTTGTTGGCCAAGGGCAGTGGTTCCCAACAGCCATGGTCTTTGATTCCCAACCATCTCCAGGGAAGTTGCTGAGAATGTCCAGCCTCCCTCTGCCCCTTCTGATTAATGCTCTTCATCTAGAAAATTCCACACCTGCCTCACCACGGCTGTTCTAGTCACTCGGGCTCTCCCGCTGGCTCACAGAGCTCCTCTGGGCTCCCAAAGGGCCCCCCGGGCCTCTCACTTTAGAGCTCCGGGGAACTCAGAACATTCCATGGGGCCAAGAAACTAGCTTCCTCTTATTTTCATCGCTGCCCAGAGGGAGTTGCAGGGTGGGGGTGGCTGTCTGCACCCCCGAGTCCACATATTTTAGCCCTTTGCAGTGAAGGCTTCCTCCTCACTCAAGATCAAGGGCACACTTTATTTTATATCCCCATGACTATTTTGTAACTGCCAATCTGTATTCTCAATCCCTTCACCTTTTTCACCCAGTCCCCAAAACCCCTCCCTCCTTAGGATCTTTTCTAGATGAGCCAATGAATCAGCAGAAACTCTGGTCTGTGGAGGAATAACACAGGAGACAGGCAGAGAAAAAGCAGAGATGGGAGATTACAGAGCCTGAGAAGCAGCCTTTATACTCCAGTGATTTCTGGTTAAACTCCCTGTAGTGGGTTCCATGAATCCCCTGTCGTTTTCTAATGCACCCTATTTTTAGTTGAAATTTTCTACTAGTCAACATTCATTCAAGTTTACCTCACAGAAGCTCAAATCAAATGAGCTCAAGCAAGAAAAGAGGAATTTCTGGACTCCATAATCAGAAAACTCAATGGACAAATCCTGGTGTGGTGGGACTTGGGGTCTCTAATGTCATCGCCAAGAAGCTGTCTTTTCCTTTGTGTTGGGTTCATTCTTGGGTAGATTTTCCTAGGAGGTGGAAGAGATGGCCCCCAGCAACTGCAAGATGTTTCTATACATGGAAACCCCTGAAAGGTAGCACCTTCTTTGCAATAGTTCCATAAAGTCAGAAACAGATACTCATTAGGCCCAGGATCTGCAGCTGCTGGTCACTGAGGTTTACTTTCGGCCTCATGGGGATGGGGAGGAAGATGGAGAGGAAGAGGAAGGAAGTGTGTAACATTTGTTCAGAATCTGCCAAGTGAGGTTAGGGTTAGGCCCATTCACTGGTAATGATGCATATTTACAACCTCAAGGACCTGTTTAAGGAAGGCTGATCCTGTTCAAAGAAGCTCCTTTCTGGGCCTGGGTCCTCCCTGGGCTTGAATATGTGAAGGTGGGCAGAGTTTGTAATAGGGCACAAGAAGCCTGGACTCTTCTGCCTAGGACAGAAAGAATTATTTGGTGGGGTAGAAGATGAAGAAGATGATGATGATGATAGCTAATACTATCAGTACCCTGCTAAGTGCTTCCCATGGATTTGCTTTGTGAAATGCTCACAACCAATCCTACTCAATTTTTATTTTCCTCATTTACAGATGAAATGGAGGTTCAGAGAGCTTAGGTAACTCTCGTAAGATCACACACCGCATTTAGATATAGAGCAAGGCTCAGAGAACCAGGCCATCTGGGAGCAGAATTCTTGCATTTAACTACTACACTATTTTGCCTCTTAAAACAGAAAAATGAAAAAGGAAGATGAAAAAATGAGCACGGATGAGGCTGGGGAATTGTGTGAGGTAAAGGGGCCCATGAAAACTTCCTAGGAGTGGGTGGACCCAAGGGCTTTTAAAACAGGACTGTCCAGCCCTGGCTGGTATGGCTCAGTGGCCTGAGCAATGGCCTGGCAACTGTAAGGTCACTGGTTCAATTCCCAGTCAGGGCACATGCCTGGGTTGCAGGCAAGGTCCCCTGTTGGGGACATGCAAGAGGCAACTGATCAATGTATCTCTTGCATGTTTCTCTTTTCTTTCTCACTCCCGCTCTCTCTAAAAGTAAATAAAATCTTTAAGAAAGAAAGAACAAACGAACAGGACTGTCCAATGTCCATCTGAGTTGGTTTAATCATAGCACTGGAAACCCTCCCTCTGACTTCCCCAAATCTCCCTCTGCTTGCCTTACACACGAATACCTTCTACAGTGGAATCTGGTGGAAAAAGCAGAAGGTGCCGGCTGCATTCCACGTCTCAGCCAGGGCTGTGTAAAAACAGGGCTGCAGGCCTGGGTCAGCCACCCAATCCAAATGCTCAATGAATTTAGCAGAAGCCGCAGCTGTGATGCAGAGGGGAGTGTGAAAATGCAAACCATTCCAGGAGTATTAGGGAGAGGTGTGCATTTCCACTGGGTGTGGAATATGGATTTGAACTGGTATTTTTGTCATCGTAAGGGACAGGAAGCTCCAGCTGACAAAGGGGTCACAGACAGCAGAGTGAGGCTCACAGAGGCCCCCAACACTAAGAATATCAGCTCCCCTGTATTCCCAGGGGCTGGGGTTTCAGGATCAAGACTCCATTTTATGTTTGGCATGAGGTGGGCTGATGGCATATATGCAAAAGAGACCAGATAGGGGCTTGGAGCCCTTCGGTCTTAGTCTCTGACCCAGAGCACGAGACTTTCTTGTCTGAACTGGGTGGGAGGACGGACGCAGATGAACTTCTAAGGTGGCGGCCTTGCTGCCTCAGGTGGGGAGGGTCCCAGGGCTTGGCCTGTGGCTGTGTCTGCAGGCAGGCCTCCACTGGCTCCTGCTGCGGGGAGAGTGGAGAGGGGCAGAGAGCCAGGCAGAACTTGGCCAGGGACCCGGAAGAGGGAACGAGACCAGGCTGGTAAACTGATGAGGAGTCTGGAGCGGGAGGGCAGCCCAGGCCTGTGCAAGCTGCTGCTGCGCAGCCAAAACCGGAGCAGGGGGAGCGGGAAGCAGGGAAGTCAACTTGTCCCGCTGCCCACCGGGGCGACTCAAGGGCACTAGGGTTCCCAGAGCAACTGAGAGATGCATCTTGTCAGCCCGGAGGATGGCCAGGCTCTGGTGGCTGCAGGGCCCTCGGGTGAGTTCCTGCGGCTTTTCCTCCCTCCTAACCACGGCTTCTCCGAGGCTCCCTGTCCTCGCTGCCCCTTCTCGTCCCCTCAGCTTTTGCTCCAACGTTTGCAGGGCTCTACCCTGATGCCTCCCAGATTTCTACCTCCTGGGGAACCCTGCCCTCGCACCCGCCATCCCCCTGCACTTCAGAAGCCAGCATCTGCAGCCCTAGGCATGGGGTCTCTGTTCCTCACCATTCCTGTCCCAGCCCCTGCCCAGGAGAGGCTTCCCTAGGCCTCAGGGCTCAGGTCGCCTCGCGAGTCATCCTACTTCTTGCAGGAGCCACGTCTACCAGAGGTGGATGCCGGAAAGAAATGATCCCACGCTTGCCGCCCCTGCACGTCTCACGTGATGCTCTTTCTCTTCTTCTCCATGGAATCACCTGCTCCCTGCTACCTCTCACCCATGTGGCCAGGGTGGAGGGTGGTGAGAGAATTGAGGGCCAGAGGCTTGCTTCTGCTGACTCCTTCCCTCCAAAGGCCATTCGTGTGAACTTACTGCTCAGGTCTGTCCCACTCGCCCACTTGAGGTGGTAAGATCCTGAAGCCTGGGTTTGGCCTTTGAGGAAGAGGCCTCCCACAGCCTCAAACTGACTTAAGAAGGGCTTGGCATTGGGTTGTGGGGGCAGAAGCCCAGCCCACAACACAGTGACCCTATGCTTCATAGCTGTGGCTCCCCCAGACCTTGCAGTGAGGGGTGAGAAGGCAGATGTGGAACTTCCTGGGTTCCTCTGCCTAATACACTCAACACAGCCTAGTTCCATCCTAACTTCTCACCACCCTTCCCTTCCAGCCCCACCCCCATTCAGTGTTCCCTTTGCACACAGCTTATTAAGGACTTTGGCTCATTGGATTGCAATTGTGGTACAGTTTTATTTTTCTAATCACAGCCACCAACTGTGAGCCCCTTCACCATTCGGGAGCCATGCACCTTTGATGGTACCATTGCCCAGTTTTTACTTCCAGACATTTTTGGTTAAGAGCAATCTCATTCTGGTTAAGATCCTGCCATGTTGAAACTAAGCACAGATTTGACTTTATCCTTCCCTCTTCTCCCATAAGCTAAGCTCCGAAAGGGGCTTAAAATGTAAGGAGTGGGGCAGTGCGGGGCGCAGAGGCAGGATGGTCTCTGTTGAGTACATGCACCTCTTCTCTCTGGATTCGTTCCATAGGTAGTTAGCGAGTTATTAATAAGGACAGACACAAAGGGAATCTGACATTGTTGAGCCTGATGGGCTGGGAAGCATGAGCCCGTTTGCTTTTCCAGGAAGCTACGGCTTCACACCCTCCAGGGAATCACAGCAGTGCACACCAAGGAGTGACGCCCCTCCCTACCCGACTCCCCTACCAGATTGTTGCGCAGAGCAGGGGGAGGTAAGCGCATCCACAGTAGAAGACAAAACGGCATAGGGGGAGGTGCCTGGCCATGGAGACCTGTCAGTCTAACCTGGGAAAGGGGTCCATTGGCTAGGGCACAGGCCCATTAGCAGCCCACAGAAGTTTGGGAAGTTGATTGGTTATTTAGAAAAAGCACTGGGTCCATCCCAAGCCCAAGATATTATAAACCAGTTTAACAAAGATGCTAGCTCGCCCTCTCTGTCTGCCTCTGTCTGTCTGTCTCTCTCTCCCTGAGCATGCTTGCCCCAATCATTTGCATGTTCTTTCCGCAGTGATCATGTGGGTCTAGCAGCCATGCAAACTCCAAACACGACTCCAAGCAGGAGCCTGGGTATGGCGGAGAGCCGGGAACAGCACTAAGCTACCTGGATGGGGGCTGAGACCCCTTGGCAACTGCCTGGACTCCTAAGGACTAAGCTTTAACATGAAACTCTGCACGCTGGCCTTTGTTTTGGCCTTGATGACTTTTTCCATGGCAGCTGGACAGACATGTCACAGGGACAGCCTTCTATTTCCACCTGAATTAATCTTGCCACACCGCACTCTCCCACACCTAGGCCCATGAAATGCTTTTCTTGCAATCCTATGAAAGAGCTCACTTCCACAGCACGTTCATGCCTAGGGCTGGGGTTGGGGTAGAAGAAAGAGGAAAACAGTTGTCCCTCTATGACACCTGCCAAGCTGTTTTGTGAGTCACAGCTTTGGTGGACTGAGCTCAAAGCCTGTAGTTACGATGACCATAGGTGACTGACTGCCCCCTTCCCCAACTGACCAGAGACTCAGTTCCCAACCCCTCCCCCCAGCACTGGTGGGCCTCCCCGGGCAAAGCTGCACCTTCTACTTACCCGTCACCTGGCACCTCAGCCATATCCCCCAGTGCTGAGAGGGTGGCTGGCCCAGCCTCCACCCCTTTTACCCCCACGGCCTCTCCTCCTAACCTTGGTGCCTCCGGGAACCAGAACTACAGGGCCTTCCCTGGGACTATGACACCATGTCCCACTCTGGTGACCCTGGGCAGGTGGCAGACCACATCCAACCACAGAATGACATGTTAGTCTCCCCTTCTTGCAGTTACCCCCAAACTTGACCTTCAGTTTTGCTGGGCTCCCATTTCTCAGCTTTGGGGTGGGAACCATCACAAGCCCCACCCCTCCTCTGCTGGGTCCTGAGGGGTGGAGGAGTAATTTCTGTGTTTCTCAGGTTCTGATGCTCTCCATGGTTAAAAAACAAACGAACAAGAACCTAGTATAAAGGAACCATGGACATGGACAACAGGTGGGATTGACTTTGGGGGGAATGGGTGGGTGGGTGGGGGGACAGAGGGGAGCAAAAAGGGGATGGATGTAATACAACAATAATAAAAATTAAAAAAAAAAAAAAAAAAAAACAAACGAAACAAAACAAAAAAACCCTACCAAACCTGCTTGGCCTCTCTTCTCCTGGAGACACAGAGCCTCAGGGTGGCCCTCTCCTGGTGACTGCGCCCTGTTTGATGACCTTTGGAACAAAGATTCTTACCAGGACCTTCTACAGAGCTACTTCCCCTGTCTCATTTTCCCAGCCTGTGGGTCAGGGACCGGAAATCCTAGGCACCAGCCCCTTTGGTTCCCTGCCCCAGCTCAGCCTGGGCCCCAGCTTCTCACACCTGGATATCAGCACTCCCCTCACTGGGTTCCCTGTCCTGCTTCTACCAATGACAGCAACCTTCCTAAAAACCCTAGATGTTGGTCTTAGTTTAACCCCTCCCCCGAACACCCTCTGATGGCTCCCTAATACTTGGAAAAGATTCCAACTCCCTTTCCCTGCATCCTAGGCCTCTCTCAAGCTGGACACCAGCCTTATTCCAGCTAAGCACCCGATGCTTGGCCCTGATGGCATTCAGTGCACAGCATGGCAACTGGTAGTGCCACCCAGCACTGCGCTCAGGGCTGGGAGGGTCCGTGGGAAGGGCAGTGCTGGGGTCATTAGCGAATGCCTGCCATGGCCCAGGGTTTTGGCCACCCAATTTTAGTTGTACCAAAGTGCCCACCTCTTCCCACCTGGAGTCCACTTTGGCCTCTCCTTCCACCCCCTTTCCATGGCCCACAGACCAGCTGTTGCCACCACAAGCTCCCTACTCATCCCCAGACTGGGCCCGCCCTCGCCCATGCCATTACCTAGCTGGGACCCCCTGCATTTGCCATCTTGCTCACTCCCCATCCTTCTCTTCAACCAGGGGGACCTTGCACCTGAGCTTGCCTGGGTTTTCACTGTGGTCTCAGCGTAAATATTAATAGTACCCCTTTCATTTTCATACGTGCCCCCGTGTGCACTATGAATCATATTCGTCTCCTCTGACTTGAGCACAGCAGCCGCTAAAGTGCCCGCATCATTTTTAGGTCTGTCTTGCCAGCGCCCTGCCCAGTGTCTGGCACAGACAGGGACCTCGGACTGGAGTGGAACTGAACTGGTGGGAAGAAAGAGAGAAAGCAGACGCAGGGGTGAGAGGTGGAGAGACTGGCGGCATAGGTGTTGATTGGCACTTGAGTGTGGAAAAGCCAGGCCTCCAACCAGCCTGCAGGCAGGCCCCGGGGAGGCGCCTGGCGAGGGACACCGAAGTGGCAGACTGTAAAACTCCTGAGCGAGGGGGGCCCGGATCCTGCTGGTGTGCACACGTGTCGTTGGAAAGTTGAGAGATCTAAAAATACAGGCAGCCGACAGACAAAGAGGAAGTGGGCGCTGAGGCGCTGCCGGCCCCTCTTGGTGCAGGCCCAGGGGCGGCCTGCCAGGGCCGGGGCCATGGCGTCTTTACACTGGCTGCACTTCCTGCTCGGAATGCTCCCTCTTCCCCGTCTCCTCCCGAGCCGGCCCCCTCTCCCAGGACTGCTAGAAAGTTGTCACGCCTCCCCTAACTAGCTCATTTAGTTCTTCCTGTTACACTCATGCTGCTCTCTCCTCCACAGCTCTGTCATTAGATCCTTACTTACAGGATCATCTATCCCCCTAACCTTCCCCTAACCCTCACAAGCTCTCCTCAGAAAGGCTGAGGGCAGCAGCCAGAACTCAGGAGCGTGGGTTCAGATTCTGCTCCATCCTTTCCACTGGCCTGTAAAATGGAGATGGTTCCAGCGGCAGCCTCCCTGGGTTGTTGTGAGGAGAGTGGGCTTTGAAACCGAGTTCGGGGCTGTGACTGGAGGGCAGGGTTGAAGTGATATTCTGGTCTCACCCTGTGTCACCCAGCCAAGAGCCTGGCTTGTTCAGTAAACGACAGAATAAACACATTTTTATTTATGTAGTACCTGGTTCCAAAAAACAAAAATGAAAAAAGACGAGGCCACACAATGACGGATGTCTTGAGAGTTCTGCAAATGCTAAAGCGCACTTTAAATGTTAGTTATTTTTCCTCCTGGAGCTGCTGGCTCCCTGCCTCCTGTGTCTGTCTCAGGTTATATGAAAAAGCTGCCCCCCATGCAACGGGACTGAACCGTACGTACCTCAGGGACCTTCTGGCCACAGGCCCCAGTTCTGCCCTTGAGAACTCAGCTGCCCCTGGCCCAGGGATTCCTCCCAGAGACCCGAGGGTGAGGAAGCTGGCAAGTTCAGGCCGAGGGATGGGCTGCGGAGTAGCAGTGAGGGGCTGGGGCAGCGGTCTGTCTGCCTGGCTGCCAGGGAGGTGACCTGACCTGGGTTGGCTGGCCCTCCCTGCCCAGGACTCAGAGGGAAAGCTGAGGGTGTGAGGACAACAGAGCCATGTTTTAGTTAAACAGTCGCTCTTGGTGGAATCCCAGGAGCCTGAATAATTGACAGTGTGGTCAGCAGCTGACCGCTGACTTCCAAGCGTGGTGGAAATCAATCTGATCAACAACATTTACTGCCCTGGCCCTGGGAGGCCTGGGGGTCAGAGGTGAGAAGCACAGCCCCATCCTTAGTCCTACCCAGGCAGTGTACCCCAAGTCCCACAGGCCCATCTGTGGACCCAGGACTGCCATCCTCCAAGCCTGTGTTCCCTTTCCTCCACAGGGCTAGGAACCTGCTCTGCACAGGCTGGTGGTGGGCCAAGTGCTGTGTTAACTGGATGGAGATAAGCAGTGGGCAGAGGGGAAGGTGATGGGCCGACTTGGGATGATGTGTTTGGGTCTGAGGGGCCCACCCGGTAGCCTGAGGAGGAGGATGAACAGACTGCAGGATCACTGAGCTCAGAGCTGATGGGGAGGTGGAAATGTAGGAGTCCCTGGCTCTAAGTGGTCCCTGAAGCCACGTGAGTGTAGAGTGAGGGGAGGGCCCAGCACAGGCACTGGGAACTGGGAGCCACGCACATGTAAGGGACGGCTACGGGCCCAGGAAGACGAGAGCACGAGAGCACCAGCCGGGTCAGAACAGTGAGTCAACGTCAGGTGCAAAAAGGGAGGATCAGCAGTGCAAATGGTACATCTGTCTGCTGGTCTAGCCACAGCAGACCTCTGCGAGGGTAGTTTTTGGAGAGTCACTGGGTGAGTGAAGAGAGAACTTGACTTTCCTTTCAGCAAGGCAAGCAGGGGCACGAGGGGTGCTTACGGGCACATCCCCATTCACTTACATGGATGACACCCTGGATGGAGCCCGAGGATTTAGACCTAGTTCAGCCAAGTACAAGTCCTAATTTTCAGTCTGATAGTTAAGCCTTTTTCAGTCTAGTCCCTGCCATCTTCTTTAGCCTCTTTCCCCCATAACTGTCATCGAGGAAACTTCTTTTTCACCCTTCAAGTCCCACTTCGAGCCCCGGCCAGGTAGCTCCAATAGTTAGAGCATCATCCCAATACACCCAAGTTCCAGTTTTGATCCCCAGTCAGGGCACATACAAGGAGCAACCAATGAATGCCTAAATAAATGGGACAACACATCAGTGTTTTCCTCTGCCTCTCCCTTTCTCTCCTTTCCACTCTCTCTAAAATCAATCAATTTTTAAAAATTTCACTTCAACTGTCACCTCCTTCCCCTAGCAATTCCTGACACCTCCCTACATAGGGTTAATTTCTCTCTCCTCTGTAGCTTGTATAGTCTTTCTTCTTTTGCATGTGTTCATTCATTCATTCACAGATATTGACTGCATACCTACTATGTGCCAGATTCTGTACAGCCCCTAGGATTCAGTGGGAACAAGACAGACAGTGATGAATAACCAAATTGCCAAGGGGACAGCGTCATAGCTGGACATTGGACTAGGATACAACCAGTTCCCTCCCCTCCCCTCCTCTCCCCTCCTTTCTCCTGGTCTTTTTTTCTCTTTCTTTCTTCTCCTCTGTCTCACTGTCTCTATTTCTCTTTCTTTAGCTTCCTACTCAAATTGGCTTCCTGAACTATGTGGAAAATATAACTATTCTTAACTCCAGAGTCCCCACCAGGGAGAGTATAAGTATTCTCTTCCTCTTCCCGCCCCAATTCCACTTGAAGAAAACTGCAGAGAAGGACCTGGTGGGCCTAGCTTGGGTCAGGAGCACCCACTTCTCCTTAACCAATAGCTGAAGCTGAAGAGTGAGGTCATAAGGCAATAGGGCAGCTTCTACTGGGACCACCTACCTCTGTAGAGTAGGGAGAGGAGCTGGCCCCCCAAAAAAGTAGGGATCTCTTTCCAAAGGAACAGTGCAGGGAAGATGAATTGGTCCTCAAACCAGCACAGGTTGCGTAAGGTGAAGACCTATGTCATAGAGTGAAGAATTTGGTACCCATAGCCCAGAGGGCTCCTCACCTTCCTGGTGCCCAGGGCCCCATAGGCATCAAGTAAAGACGATGGACCTCGTCTCAGAATAGTACATTTAAAATGCATGAAATGCCTAGAATTACAAAGGGAACTGGTAATGTGGGTTCTGCCCATAGCACTCTTGAAGACTCTACATGTTAAAGGAATGTGACAAGACAGATTCATTAGAGATTTGCTCAGAAATTTCCTGGAGGGAAGAGATGGGAACCTCAGTTTTTCCCTTGAGGGTGGAAGTTGGTAGAGGTTCCTGGGGTCTGGGTGAAGTTGGCAGCAAAGCAAGTCCTGGAGGGAGTGGGTTGGTGGCTCGGGTGCAGCACCCAGGCACTATTAGGCAGGGTTCTGGCCATCGTAGGTAGAGAAGGACTCTGATTAACCTAAAGAAGCTGTCTGGAGAAGCTTCAGGGGGCACATACAATCCATAGGGGTACTAGAGAAGCAGGCTTGATGGGAAGGGCACCCAGAGAGTTAGGCCCAGTCAAGGCATCACATCAGAGACTGCCACCTGCCAACTGGTCACTGCAGTCCTGGCTGGTACCTCCAGCCACAAAGATAATGTGCCACATGTCATCACTAGATGCCCTACCGCTGCAATGGCTTCTAAAAGTCTGACTGACCCTGTCCCTGTGCCTCTGTGTTACTCTTTAGATTCAAAGTCCAATTGATCACACTTTAGGCCACATGTCCATATTTTAGCTGCTGGGGGTGCAGAATATGGGCCCCAGTCAGCTTCTGCGGTGGGAGGCTAGGTCCTCTCACTATTTTGGGATTCCCTAACATACAGTCACTGGTTAACCAAAGCGGCAGATATTGCTGCAGCCATTCTGAGCATGAGTGAACTGAGAGGTTAGGTCACTCTCCGGTGCTGTTCTGCTGAGGATGTGTGACGTGACATGGAACCCTGGGAGCACGGGCTTCCTGGAAAAGGAAATGCGGAGAATGGGGTCTTTCAGGAAATGAATGAGGCCTTCCCATTTCTTCTCTGTAACCCCTTAGAAGCAGGGACTGCTAACTCCTTTTGGACTGAGCTAACAAGGGTCCCAGGAGTCCTGGACTCATCATGGGGTGGGGTCTTTTTCTACAGAAGCAAACAGACTGTCAGTGACCAATGGGAGAGGGTCCCAAAAACAGTAGTTACTCTGAACCTCGAGCTGGGGACATGAGCATCCTGCGTCTCGGGCTGCTCCCCTCCCCACACTAGGCTGACCTTGGCAAAGGCGGGTCTCCCACTGCAGTCACTTCTGTCCTGCAGCTTCCAGCCCAGGGCCAGGCACCAAGTCAGGCCAGCTATTCACCAATCTTTCTCTCCTTCCTCCTAGGCACACAGCCAGACTACATTTATTTCCCAATCCTCATGCAGTCAGGTACGGAATGTGACTTATGATGGGCTGATGGAATACAAACAGAAATGACATGAGCCACTTCCAGGCCTGACCTAAAAGTTAGCCTCCATAAAAATCCATATAAAAACCTTCAAGACTCTGCATCCACATGAAAGCAGATGATCATGAGGGTCTGTGGGAGGGTGTAGCCACAGGAGGAGGGAGCCTGGGTCCCTGAATTACCACATGGAAAGCACAACCGCCAGCCAGGAACAGCAGCCATGTGAGCAAAAAAGGCAACTTCACTGTGCCCCTGAAATGGGGGGCCTCCATCACAGCAGCTGCAGTCACTAGTACTCTCAGAACACGGCTGCTGAAACAAGTTGTTCCATGATCCTGGACACGGTGCTGCCCAGTCCTGGGCCTCCCCTTCCTCAACTATAAGATTATACCAGGCACTTCCAGGGACCCCTCCTCCTGGGGGAAGGGAAGGATTTACTGTACATGTGTGCAAGTGCACACGTGCGCATGTGCGCGCACACACACACACATACACGTGTACTGGGGACTGCTCTGAGGAAAGGCCCTGGAATGCCTTTCTGGATACTGTTTCTTCCTAGCACCCAAATGAGGACAATGTCCCGGAACCTTGTTCCTAACAGATGTCAGTATAACAAAAATACATGCTACAGACCGATATAATGCAATGATCAACTCCAGTGATAAAAATGTGTTTGTTTAAGGCCCTGGCTGGTAGCCAGCCTGCAAACCCAATGGTCACTGGTTTGGTTCCCAGCCAGGGCACATAACCAGGTTGCAAGCCAGGTCTCCAGCCAGATCTATAGCTGGAGGTAGGTGAAAGGCAACCACACGTTGATGTCTCTCTTCCTCTCTGCCTTTCTTCCTTTCTATCTCTCTGGAAATAATAAAATCTTTTTAAAAAATGTGTTTGTTTATATGTATGTTTATAGCTTCCTGGATAGTAAAAGGAATTGCATTCTAATCGGATGCTTTCGTAAGTCAGCGTGCGGCACCTTCACACTCCTTTCCAAGCACAGAGGGCACTGCAAGGAGGGATGGCCACATTCGCCCTCATTACCTTGTGATCCTGGGATCCTGCAGGACTAAATGGATGGCCATCCTTGTCCTTCTCTCCAACTCCTCCAGGGCAGGCTGAAGGGGAGGGCAGGGGAAGGGAAGAACGGTGGAAGCTCTTGGAGGTGATTCTTCCCAGGCTCCTGGGCTCCTGTGAGGGTCAGCTCATTCTCCTCCCCTTTCTTCTGGGAGAGCAGTACCAGCGAGGCTACAATCTTGGGCTGGGACTCGGTTACAGTCACACAGGCCCATGGATGGTGACAGTGGCTCACACCATGCACCAGGCACTGCTCTAAATACTCTGCATACACTAACTCATGTAAACTTCACAACAACCTCCTTTATCATGTAGGGAGGGAGCTGTCTCACAAAGAGGGAACCTAAAACACAGAGAGGTTGAGCCCTTGCCCAAGGCCACAAAGCCAGGAAGTAGGCAAGCTGATATTGTCACGTAGCCAGCTCCAGCTCCACAGCTTTCTCTCTAGGTTGGAAGAAGTATTTGATCTATGCTCCCCAAACTACCAGAAACAGAGGAAAGACTAAAGCAGTAGCTCTCCACTGGGGGTGATGCTCTCGCCCACCACAAGACACTAGGCAATGTCTGGAGACACTCTGGTTGTCACACCTAGAGGGTAGGAACCAAGGCTGCTAAAACCCTACAATGCACAAGGGTGGGGGCAAGGGGGAGGTGCTTTCTTGTCTACAATGTCCACAGTCCCAAGATTGAGAAACTCTGCTCTGAAGTCAAAAGGGCCTGTGACCTCTGCCCCCTCCTAGCTTTGTGGTGCTGGGCAACTGACTTCCCCTCGGAGCCTCAGTGTCTTTGGAAAAGCACTGGGTATGGCTATAACCAGACAGAGCTGGACTCGTAGGCAATGCTCCCTGAATACCAGCCATTGCTGCTGCTTTCATCTTATTCTTGCCTGCATGCCCCTCATGGCTCACCCTGCCCCAGGCCCTGTCACATTTCTTGACCAAGAAACGGCGAGCCTGGGAGAGTAGGAGTTTATATTCCCCTGCTCACTCCTGGCTGCGCCGACATCTTCAGCTCCTCTAATTACTTATTTAAAGGCTATCGATTCTTGGCTGCTGCTGCTGGGAGGCCTCGCAGAATTGCATGTCTCGCAAATAGCAGAACAGCCTGGGCCTGGACAGGGGCTGCGGCCTGACATAACCAGGCGGGGGGTTATTTTCGCCCGGGATGCTTGTAAAATATTCATGTGCTGATTTAAATACAGAGGACATCAGAGCTAGAAAGGGCCAGAGAGATCACATCAGCAGAGCTTGCCCTCATCTAGAAGGAAATGCAGCCGGATGGAGTGAGGAGGACGCCCAGGAGCAGTGTGGATTGGCACATGCAGGTTCAAGATCAGAGCCAAGGCCTTGGGCTCCAGGTGTGACTTTGGGTGGGTCACTTGCCTGCTCCCAGCCTCTGTAGTGAGGAACAGGGCAGGGGATTGTAAGGCTGAAATGAGATGGATATGTAAGAACAAGCTTTGCCCATAGTAGGCCTGAACAATTCAGTTGTGTTTGAACCCTAAAGTTCCTCCCCTAGAAATGTCCTACGGCTGTCAAAGCTGAAGACCGCTTTCTACCAGGCCAGAGACAGAGTGACGGCTTATAATGAAAAGAGTGATCAGCCACTAGTGCTGGGCTTCACAAGCAATGGCTCCCTGACGCTCCCAACCTCCACGGTGGAAGGTGTCGTTTTCTGAGCCACAGTGTTGTAAAGGGAAACTGATCGGTACGAAGGCACGGGTGGGCTGTGGATGGGCTGAGATGGTTCTGATTTGCAATGTTTGCCAATTTCCTTGATGGAAATACTCCCCAATGGCCGATTTCAAGCTGCCAACTTGATGTCACTGAACGCAGTGCTGCAATGAGATGTACGCATCTATGGGTCTCTATTTACAGACGTGGAAACGGAAGTTCAGAGAGAGGTTGAGTAACTTGTTCCAAAGAAACGGCTGAAGCAGGGCTACCTGCCTCCAAAGCTCAGTCTGTAGCTGCTTCTCAGGGTCGAGCTGAAAGGGGTCACTGAGGTTCAGAGACGGGAGTGACGGGGCTGAGGTCACACTGGCCCCCCCCCCCCCCCCCCACTCCTAAGCTCGCTCAGGAAGCCAACAGAACCATATATAGCAAAGCACCAACTCCAGGCTGGGCCCTGTGCCAGGCGATTTGACAGGACACTCTCTCACCGATTCATCCCAACCAACCTGGGAGGCTGGAATTCTGATTGCCAGCTAATAGAGGAGGAAACTAATGTTCGGACAGGTGAAGTGACTTGCCCAAGGCCACCGAGCCAGGACGCAGTAAAAACAGGACTCAAACTTCGGCCTCAATGATGCCAGAGCCACATATGCTTTCCTGTCCACCACTGGGCCAGGCCCCACCTGGACCACCAGCCCCCATCTGCTTCAAGGTATGCCTGTGAAAACCCACAGGCATTCCTAGACCTATCTGTTGAAAAAAACCCAGCCCCTTTCTCTGTGTCACTGGTATATATTTTAAATCAACTAGGATTTAAAAAAAAAGACTTTTATTTTTAGAAAAAGGGGAAGGGAGAGAGGCAGAGAGGGAGAGAAACATCAGTGTATGGTTGCCTTTCACCTGCTTCCAGCCACAAACCTGGCTGCAGACCTGGCTTGCAACCTGGTTGTGTGCCCTGGCCGGGGAATCAAACCAGTGACCTTTAGGTTCGCAGGCTGGCACCTTATCCACTGTGCTATCAGCCAGGACCATCAACTAGGATTTTTAAAAGAATCAATCAAGCCCTGGTGGCATAGTAGATAAGGCGCTGGCCTGTGAACCCAAGGTCGGTCGCTGGTTCGATTCCCAGCCAGGGCACATAACCAGGTTGCAAGCCAGGTCTCCAGCCAGGTCCGTAGCTGGAGGCAGGTGAAAGGCAACCTTACACTGATGTCTCTCTCCCTCTCTGTCTCTCTCCCTTCCTCCCTCTTTAAAAATAATAAATTCTTAAATAAATAAAAGAATCAATCAGTGGGCCCACATCAGGTCACATGAATCAGAATCTCAGGGGAGGAGGAGCAAAGCCCAAGTGGCTTTGGTGACTAGAGCTTCCTAGGGGATCCGATGTGCTGCCATCCTAAGAGCCACAGTCCTATTTGTCACCCTTGGTACTCTTCAGAGAGGCAGCTGCTGACGGGGAAGCATTAGGCCTTAAAGAAGAACCCCCAGTGCTAACGTTCCCATGGCCCTTGAAGAAGCCAAGAATGTGTTGGTATGGGGTTGTCTCGGGCTGGTAAAGGACACAGGTCAGCTTCAGCCTCCTCGTGAATTAGTCTCCTTGCCACGGAACTGACTGCAAGGTCAGCTACAGCTACGGAGGGCAGCTTCTTCCCCACTGCCCGCTCACTTACTCACCGCCTGACTGTGAGCTGCCTCCCAGGAGCCAAATACTGGGCCGGGTGCTGGGACACAGCCATGAACAGGGACACAGTGCCAGCCCCAATGGAGCCGACATACCAGTGGATACAAGGAGATGAAGGAAACTGGCATTCACTACTGTTCCTGGGAAGAGACTGGCTTTGTTCAGGAAAACGAGTTATACTGCAGGAGGAAAGTGTTGATGTCTCGCTTTGGAAGAGCGCGGAGGGGTGGAGAAGCAGCAGGGCAGGAGGGAGGGAGCCTGGGGTGAGATCAGAGGGCAGGGAGGCCGCGCTGGAGTGAGGACTGAGGCTGACAGCACCTGCTCTGATTCATTTGTGTAGCTGGAATGTGGACTCACCTTTGTCTGTGGTGCAAAAGGTACATGGCTTCAGCATGGTTGTTGGAGGGGCTCAGAGAGAAGCTGAGTTTCACTTTGGGGTCTACACCACACAGCCCTGGGATGAGAAGGGGAGGCGCTGAAAAGGAGGTCTGTTTGCTTAAGGTCCGGGGGTGGAGGGCTCTGGCCGGGTCTGCAGCTCTGCCTGGGTTACCTGGGAGGGCAGGCTTCCTATCAAGTAATTGCAAATGTGAGGGGGCACAGACAGATGAGTGCATGGCATTATGGAGTACAATGGGGCTCCCAGAATAGTTTGTGGAGGAAGAGATCCTAGTTCCCATTGGTGGAGCAGTTCTGATGTGACAGATTTTGAGTCACACACATCATGTCTTCAAATGGCTTCGAATCCTCACCAACCTTTTACGAGGTAGCAACTACCATGTCCAATTGAGAGCCAAGGAAATGGAGGCTCAGAGAGATGATGTGACTAGCCTAACGACGATGCACAGTGCATGCTGCAGAGCTGGGATTTGGAGCCAGGTCACTATCGTCTGAAATCCTGTGCTCATAACCCCTACTCCGTACATGTTGCCTCACCCTCTACTTTGTCCTCCTTTGAAGGCCGGCAGGCCTGCAGATACGAGAAGGGACAGAATTTGCATGCACACCAGGCCACCCAATGACATGCACACAGATGAGGATTATCAGTCTGCATTGTGGCTGAGGGTTTCCAGGCTCAGAGAAGGGAGGGCACCTGCCCAAGGTCATAGATGAGAAAGTAGCACAGCTGGGATGGGAACCCAGGAACCTCCTGGCCTACGGCCTCTGCCCTGCCCCCCAGCTGTTTGAAGGCAGTGGCCTCCCCCTGCCCTCAGCCCTTGAACCCAGGACTCTGCGAGCATGGCGGCAGCACACGCCCTGGGCTGGGTCTCCAGCGCAGGTCCGAAAGCAAGGTCAGGGGCAACCCGGGAGCTTCCCACCTTTCTGGCCCTGAGAGGCCGCCCACAGGGAAATCTTTAAATGGTGTCAGGTTCATGGCCTCTGGGGTACAGAAAAGACAAGGTATGAAGGGAAGATGGGGCCAATGCCTGCTGTAGCATCAGGCGTCCGTTCAGCTGAGTCAGCGGTGCAGCCTTGCCTCCCTGGCTTTGGCCTCAGAACAGACTCGCAGGAATCTGCAGAGAGGCTGCAGTCTCTCCGCTCGGCTGGCCTGGTGGCGGCGAGAGCACACAGGGACAGGCTGCAGCGCTAGTTCCTCTCTGCGCCCACTCCCACCCGGCTTCTTGCCTGTGTCTCTGAAAGGCCCACTTGCCTCAGACTAGCACAGCACTCAACAGTCTAGAAAGCCCTTACAAGAGCCCTACCGTCTCCAAAGTGATTCTGAAGTGCTTTTCGGATTAAAAAAAGCTAATCTACAAAAGCCTCCTTAATGCGGCAACATTTACAAAATGCTTTGCAAGTCATGCGTCTTACAGTTTGCAACGTCCTTTGCAGCCCCAAAAAATGTTTGCCTCTCCAGAGAGGACTTTACAGTTTGCAAACCCTGGTCACACCCCTTGCCTTACTTGAACTGCAGAAGGGCCCCACGGTGAAAGCTAACAGTGTCTGTCACTTGAGTGGCACTTAGAGTGCACCAGGCATGCTGAAGAGCACTTTACGGGCGTTCACCTGTGTCATGAGCACAACGACCCTATGAGGTCTGTATTATCATCCTCCCCATTTACAATCAAGGACAGCCAGATAAAGTGTTGCCCAAAATCACAGGGCTGTTAAGTAGCAGAGCCTGGACTTAAGGCACTGAGGTTCAACAGGATGAAGGCAGGTTTTGTGCCCATTTTTTCAGATGAGGAAAACAGAGGCCTGACTCTGTCTTACCCACTGTGTGACCTCAAGCTGGTCTTGGCACATCTCTTGGTCTCCCTTCCCTTCTCTGCAGAATCAGGGGGATGAGCCCTGCCCTGCTTTCCTCCTCCCTCCGAACAAATGTGAGGGTGGGGGTGGCAATGGCAGCTGGCGAGGGCCAGGCCCAAGCACCCATCTTAGCCTTGCTCCCTGTCCCAAGGCCATGATGTGGCAGGAGTGCTGCCTTGGTTTCCCCTTCTGGGATCGGGCTCTGCTCTGCACAGATGGTCACTTTGAGGCCTCTCCTAAGAACTCAAGTCTCATGCTCAACAGGAGGGAGAGTGGGGTGAGTGGGATGGAGCAGGAACTTCTCTGCGGGCCTGACTCAGGGAAGGGAGCCGCAGAGAGCAGGCTGCACTGCCTTTGAGAGAGGCTAGTGAAACCCCGGGGGAAAAACACACACAGGCCAACCCCCAACCCAGTGTATACATGGGGAAACTGAGGTCCAGGAAGGGAAGGACTCCTGGTCATGTGAAGAACCGGATGCAGAGGTGGGACTAGATTTAGTTCTAGGCTCTTCCCATGGCCCATGCTGGGAATCAGGCTTTTGATCTCACAAAGCCTCCATTTGCTCATTCATTCATCCATTCAGCCAGTCGTTCAGCAAACATTTCCCGAGTATCCGTTGCGTGTCGTGCCCTGGAGATGATGGTGGGTGCGGCCATGGTCCCCACTCTCATCAAGTTGACAGGCTAGAGCTGCACTGTCCAGCATAGTAACTGCATATGGCTACTGAACACCTGCAATGTGGCTGGTCCAAACTGAGATGTAAGTGTGAAAGACACACTGGGTTTTGGAAAAGAAAGGTTTAAAAAATCTCAGTAAGTTTTTATCTTGACTACATGTAGAAATAACATTGGGGTACATTGAGTTAAATGAAACATTAACTTCAGCTGCTTTTCTGAAAAATGGCTAGTAGATTAAAATTAAACATGACATTAAGTGGCTCACACAGTATTTGCTGGGCAGCACTGGTCTAAGGGGTCTGACAATAAACAAATAACCCTGACGCAGCCTTATCTTTACGCCTCACACTGGCTGGACGTGCAGACAGGCTCAGACCACTTGCTGGAAGCTGGTCTGGGACAGGATGAGAATCCAAGAGGTGGGGCCAACTTAGTTCCTTCCTTCTCATCTGCTCCCCACCGCCCCTGCAGCCCCAGGAACCACCTTCATTTTTCTTCCTCCTTCCGTTTTCTTTCCTTCTCCCAGCTCCCCTGTCCCACCTCATGCCACAACCCCCAGAGAGAAGCATTGACCCAACAGGCACCTTCTCCTCTCATAGGCCCTCCTGAGCAGCCAAGCACGTGGGGCACCCACTCTGTGGCTACTCCACCTGCAGCCATTCTAGGGTCCATCCTCACCAGCTGTGGCCCATAATCACCTTGCAGGGAAAGCACAGGAGCAGCTGACCAGTAGAGGAGGCCAGGGGAGGCAGACCTGAGGCCCAGTGTAGGTAGATATAACTAGAGGGGAACAGCATGCCTGGCAAAGGGAACAGCAGCTGCAGTAGCCAAGAGCACAGCCCAAAAGAGGTCCTGAAAAAAGGTTCACATGGTATGGCTGTGGCTCAGGGATCCGGGGCAGTGGTGGGAGGTGGGCTCTATAGGTGGGCAGAGGCCAGATCACAGGGCCTTGAAGGCCTCTCTAAATTTAATCTTTATCTGGAGAGTACTGGGGAGCCATGGAAGGCTGATAAGCAGGGTAGTGTCTGGGAGCCCGAAGCTGTCCCTGCTCCTGAACAAGGGCTGAAGGAGGCAGAGCCTAAAAACATTTCTCTTGTCTTTGGAAAGTTGGCGCATGGCACGGATGGCTGGAATCCCAGCTCCACTACCTCCTTGCTGTGTGACCTTAGCTAGATGATCCACTTCTCTGTGCTTTAGTTTTCTCATCTGTGAACTGGGGATAAGCATTGTGATTCTCAGACATTTCTCAAGTGGTACATGACTCAAAAACGTACCACTTGTAAAGTGGTTGGCACAAAGTAGGTTCACAAAGGGTTGTCCCCTTTTCCCTCTGCCTTCCCCGAGTGCCCACCCCATCTGACAATACCATGCCCCCGCTCCTCACGCAGGAGGCAGGATCGGAGGAATGATTCCACACCCGTCAGATTATTTATAGCTGTGTTCTGTCAGCCGCCGTTGTTTTTCAGTTACGTATATATTTTTATATGCTCCTCTGTCACATATGGTTTCTTGATGTGGTTGAGAAATGGCGGGGGTGGATGGGCGCAGAGGGTGGCGGGCGTAGGAGGCAGAGACAGATGGCTCAGGGCAGCACCCCAGGAACTGAGGACCCAGCCTGAGTCACTGCTCTCCCAGCTCAGACACCACCAATGGCTCCCCACCGCCTCCTCCCCTGTGGCAGGAGGAAGGCCGGCATACTCATAACTCCACTGCGGTACTTCGTGCCACTTGCTCTCTTTGCTCCCCTCTGAGCAAAGTGAGCTGGACCTAGGTCTGCCATCCACCAGCAGTGTCGCCCAGACAAATCTCTTCACCTTTCTGAGGCAACAGTTCCTTTCCTGTAAAATGGGGTCACCCCTTACAACCTCTCTGAGCTACTGCGGGGATTAAATGTAAACATACCTGACCAATCAACAGCTACTATTGAATGGACTGCCGTCTCTTGCCTCCGGGCCTTTGCATGGACTACTCCCACTTAGAGGAGTTCTTCAGGCGCTCCCCTCCAGGAAGCCCTCTGGGCCTCCTGCAGCCCCATCCTCTCTTGGAGGAGACTGTGAGAGTTCTTTGCCCTGATATTCCTTCTCTAGAGATAGATGGCACTCTCCTCGATTATAAAACTAGCCCTCTTCCCTGACCCCCCAGGACAAAGCCCTCTGTAACAAGCTTACTTCCAGCAGGAAGGACTTTCTCCGATCTAGTGAGACTGAAATGAGATCAGCCGTGACCCTCGTTGGGGCCTCAGTCAGCTTTCAACAAGGGCAGCAACTGCTATTTTGGGTGTACAGTGGCAGTCCAGCCCCCAGGGCGCTTTGAAATTCCCAAGGGCCAGACACAGTTTTTCCTTCCTTTTCTCTGCTTGCTCCACCTTCCTGGGCCTGCCTGCTGTTTCCCGCCTCTACACGGATGCTCATGCTGTTCCCGCCCCCTGAAGTAACCTCTCTGAGTCTCCTGCTTCAGTTCTCAGGGGCACCAGGCCCCAGCTGGGGTGGCTCATTAAGCAAATCAGGGCACAGATTTTCAAAAGACTCCAGACCCTCCACATACCTCCCGACTGAGCTTCCCTCTGCAGCCAAGCCCCAGGACTTATTTGCTGGAGGGGCCAGCTGGGCTGCCTGCAGTCTCACCAAGCAACTGGCTCAGCTGGGCACTATTTCTGCTTTTCTCACAGCTTCTGCCCGCCCAGAGGCCAAGCCCATGGGGCCAGCTCCGAAGGTTTCCTGCCCACCAGTTTCCTGGGACCAGAGAACACTCCCAAGAGAGACCAGCCGTGCACACCCACACACAACACCCCACGCTGCTTCTCCCCAGCACTCAGCGCAGTGCTGATGCATTTGGGTTTGTGGGTGTGTTTGCTTCGTGCGTGGCTCCTCCACCAGCCTGTACGCACCGCAAGAGCAGGCTCTGCCCACCTTCTCCAGCGCTCGGCCCAGACCTGGTAATGGAGGGTGCTGACGGCACAGCTGCGGACGGGTGGATGGATGAAAGATGGATGGATGGATGGGTGGATGGGGAGAGAGATGGATAGAAGAAAGAATCAAGTTTGAAGCAGATGGGGGAAGTGGCTGTCTTAGTCTGTTCAAGTTGCCATAATAAAATGTCATAGACTGGGTGGCTTATGAACAACAGAAATTTCTCTCTTACAGTTTTAGAGGCTGGGAAGTCGAGTTCAAGGTGCTGGCAGATTTGGTGCCTGCATCTTGGTTCACAGACAGCCAACTTTTTGCTATAACCTCACAGGGTGGAAGGGGCTGGGGATCTATATAGGGTCTCTTTCTAAGGTCACTAAAACCCCATTCATGAGGCCCCTTTCTTATGACTTAACCACCTGCCCAAGGCCCCACCTCCCAATACCCTCCCATTGAGGGTTAGGGGGCACATTTAGTCTGTTAGCAGTGGCTTTTGCTCTTCCACATACTAGGGTGGCCAAAAGTAGCTTTACAGGGGTAAACTCTGCTTTGCGTACTCACCACTGTAAACCTACTTTTGCCCAGCCCAGTAGATGAAGACGTGATGGGACACAATGTCAGTCAGCCATTCTCGGGGTGAGTCCCAGCTCTGTGGGCTTGGGCACGAGCTGCCCTTGGTCTGGACCTCAGTTTCCTTACTTGTGCCATGCAGGAGATGGCCGTGGGGGACCCTGAGGGGACAGAGGATTCCCTGGGGTGAGGCTCTGTCACTTCCTGCCTGTAAAATGAGTGTTGGGAGGACCCACGAGGCTGCTGTGCAGAGGCAGCAGGCGCCCAGGATACACTTCTGCTTGAGACATGCAGCTGTCATGATTATTTTTATCATTCTTGGTTTTTTGATAAAGACCTCTCTGCGGAAGTGAGAGTCTGTGGCTCTGATTTCCTGTCCAACTGAGGTCAGTCAGTCTTCAGTGAGGTTCACTCTGGTCTTGTCCTCAGTCTAAGCCACACTCCAATCCCATTCTGCCTTCCAGTTAATATCCCTTCATTCTCTTAAGTGGCCCTCTGCTGTCCATGGGATACCTGGGCTCAGCATGGGACCAGGATCGGGGATCAGTCTACAGCTGGAATCAGTGTTGAGTACTGATGAGATTGAGCTCTGTGACAAACACCTTTGATTGGGTTCCTGGAAAGAGATGCCAAGCTGGGGGACTGCATACAGGTTTACTAGCACGTGCTCTCGGAAGATACACTTGCAAGGGAGCAGGAAGCAGGGGCAGAGGTACAAGCTGACCTGCAAGGGGCTGCAACGGGCCCTGCAGGGATGGCTGGAGCTGTCTATGATGGCCCCTCAGAGTTGCCCCAGGGTGCAGGGCCTCTGTAGTTCCCCAGCAGTCAAGCACTGGCCCTGGCTGCCCCTGGCAGCCCTGTGGCAGGGGCATAACCCAGTGAGTTCTCAGCGGTTAGCACTGCCAGGGTTGGGATGGGTGTGGAGCACTCAGTATCCCTGACAGCAAGTCCTGGGGCTCTGGCTTGGACCAGGTACTCAGCCAGATAGTGAAAGTATAAGATGAGACATGGAGATGGGAAGTCCCCACAGGACAGCCTAGTTGTCCCCAGGCTGGGCCGTGTAAGCCTCTTCCCACACAAGGAGAGATAATGTTAAGAGGGGCCCTAAGCCCCAGTGTGTGAGCCAGCCAGTCAGCCTCAGAGAGGGTGGACCACCTGCTTGAGGTCACACAGCTGTTGAGGGCAGAGCCAGGACTAATCCTGGGACCAGCTACGTCCAGCGCTTATGTTCCCTGGACACTAGCCTGTGAGCTCATTAGAAAGCAAACGCCTGGAATGGGAGGAGGAAAGCCCTCCTCTCCGTTCCCGCAGCAGGGCTCCGGCCAACGCTGGCTGCCTCTAGCCAGCCCACCAGGACCCATGCCCAAGGGAGGGAGTGGCATCTTGTGGGTGGGTAGCCCTTCTCGGGTGATGAGGCCCAGCCAGCGGTTTGCAGGCCTTACGATGTGAATAATTTATTTGCAACCAAGTCTGGGAATTAGAAACTGTTACTGGATAATTTATTTAACAGGGGCTGCTGCTGGGGAGAGAAGAGGAGGGCTTTGAGCCATAAAAGGGAAGTGCATGTCTTGTAAATGGATTAAGAGAGGCACAAAGACCCAGGTTTCAATTCCAGCTCTGCCTCCTACCAGCTGTGGGACCTTGAGTAAGTGATCGGACATCTCTGTGCCTCAGTTTCCTCAGTTGTAAAAATAGTAAGGTTGTCAGGAGAATTAAACGACTCAGTATTTGGAGAGTGCTTAGAATCATGCCTGGCTCAGAGCAGTAGTTCAGTCAGTGTTAGTTGAATGAATAAAGGAAAGCTTACAAATAATCATAGGAACTGACTTAACTGAGCATCTGCTCGGGGCCAGGCCTTGCTCCAAGAACTTAAACATCACTGTCCCATAGCACTCTTGTCAAGTGGGTACTATACTTATGTTACAGATGAAAAAATAGGAGCTCAGAGGGGTAAGTAACCCGCTTAAGCTCACACAGCCAGTCCTGGCAAAGCAGGACTTTGGACCCAGCCAGGCCCCTCCACCATCAGGATTGTGCATTCAACCCCAACTCCCTGACCACGGATCTAGAACACAACTAGTGCCTAATAAACACTCGGTTCTCTTTTCACTAAAACTTCCCCTTCCACCCTACAGCTACTATTGAATTTGGTTCTAAGAACAAACACAACAGATGTTCAAGGAGTTCTTGGTCCCGATTTCTCAGATGAGGAAAGCGAGGTTCAGAGAAGGATGTGAGCTTCTCCATGTCCCACAGCTACCGGTTTCACTGAGGCCTCATAGCCACTGTTACCATATGTAACAGCGCAGCTCAGCTCTGGACGTGCCTGCTGCCCCCTGACACTGGGCTCCTGGGGGCAGAGACTACGTCTTTGCCTAATTCACAAAAGGTACTTACTAGATATCAGAGGCAGGAAGGAAAAAGGAAGGGAGGGAGGGAGGAAGGGAGGAAGGAAGGAAGGAATCCTAAACCCACAGAGTAGGTGAACTGGCCATCTTTCCAAGGCCCTGCCAGCCCCCTTAGGCAGCACACCGGAATACCCACTCACATGCTCCGACTGGGGTGAGAAGAGCGGGTGCCGAGCCCCTGGACCCCTGAGCTGCATGGGCACTTGACGCCATCGACCCCGACTCCTCCACAGCACTTTTCCCCTCAGGTTCCGGGCGCGGGCGGGGCGGGGTCCCTGGGCATCCCTGCTGGCCTTGGCCTGGGCAGGAGCAAGGGGATGTGGCTATTCAGCCCAGAATGTCGGCTGTGGGGTGAGCTGTACCTGAGCCTGTGTCTGTAGGTGTGTGAACGGTACATGTTTGTAGACGTGTATCGAGGTGTACTTGGGAATTTGCATGTGTGTGTCCTGTGCAGGTGTCCGGATGTATTTGAGTGCTGAGATTTGGAGTGATGCGATTTGCATGTGTGTGTGAGTACCTGTGTACATATGCTTGTGTACGTAGTTAGGTGCTCTGGGAATGTGTGGATGCCTGCATGCTTCCATCCAGGCAAACATACATGTGTGTTAGCTGATCTGTGTGTGTGTGTGGAATTTTGTATGTACAGTATACAGGTATACGTGCATCTGCATTTGGAGAGCATTTCCTGTGCGGTAGGTAGTGTGTGTATGCAGTATATGTGTATGGTATGTAGAGTATGTGATGTGCATGTTGTGTGTGTGTTGTATGACGTATGCAGAGTCAGGAGCCTTGCTCCGGTTCCAACTTGACCGTATGACCTTGGGGCAGTCTGCCCCATCTAAGCCTCGGTTTCCCTGCATGGCAAGAATGACTGCTGTTCAGTGGGCCCTGGCTTCAAGATTCTTGGCTCAGCTGCAGAGGCAGCTTGAAAGAAGTGCTGCAGGTTTTGTGGGCTTTTGTGTTGCAGGTTATTGAAATCCTGCTGGCATTTTGGACTTGCATTTGCTCTTTCCATCAGATTTAAAAGCAAATGGATTTATTTTTTCAGTGTCTGCATTCGTTGTTCATTTTTCTGTTTTCATAAAAATTTAAAAGATTGTGCCATTTAAACTCAAGTCCTTTTCCAAAAACTATAATTCCCCCCCTCCCTTCTCTGCAGCTGGAGCTCCTCCTATGCAAATGCCGAGCTATCCGGGCCTTGCCTGCAGGAGACCAGCCAAGGCTTCCTTTGCTGCCTGGCGCTGTCGGGTGGTGTCCCCATTCTCCCAGCTGCCTGGGGCCAGCCCCTGCTCCCTGCACTCCAGCCACACTCCTGAACCTGCCAGCCTTTCCCTGCCTCCAGGCCTGTGGCTTCCTCTCCATCTGGAAGGCTATCACCCCCACCTGAGGGTCCCCCAACCTAATGGCCCAGGTGATGTAGGCAGGTGGCTCATGGGAAGCTCCCCCACCTCAAGTTTTGCAGGAAGGGTGGCAGAGTTGGAAAGGTTGCTCGCATTCTTCCAGTTTGTTTGCTCGCCTAACTTGGGGAGCTCTGGTCCATTTCTGTCCCCCAGTGGGGCCAGAGTTCTGGCTGGGATAGGTGTTGGGGCTGATACTGGTGTGACCCTGGGTGGGCTGTTTCCCTTCTCCCCAGGGGGTTAGGAGGCAGGGCGCAGGGTGAGACAGAATAGACTATCAGTGCTTCTTGCCTGCTGCCCCTGCCCCCATCCCCATCCCCATCCCCATCCCCATCTACTTCCAGCTCAAGAAATGCTCCCCACCCCCTGACCTACAAATTCGGTGCCTGGAGGATGAGGTGGGTTGAGACTGTGAGCCACTGGACTTGGTCTGGGACCTGGCAGGACCCCCAGAGCCTTTATCTGAGTGGTGGTGGTGGGGTGGGTCCTAGGCCTCTCCAGGACAGGGTGGAGACTGGCTTTGGGCAGGAGAGGGACCCTGGCCTATCCTGGAGCTCCCTCTAGCGTTGTTAGAGGGGCTTGCAGCCTGTCCTTAACCGGGGGAGGACTGGGTTTGTCTAGGCCACCATCCTCAAGCCACCTGGCCAGCTCCTGTCTCCAATCTCATCACTGGGGGTTCACCAAGCTGTGATGCTGGGGTACACTCCAGTTTCTCCCTCCTTCTCAGCCCCAGAAGACACCAAGTTCTATTGTTTCTACCTCACAAATGCCTACCCCAGCTCCCCACCCTCCCATGTCCTGATTCCAACCTGTGACCTTTCTTGGGGTCCGTCTATCCTTGCCCCTCTGAAGCACACCTCTCCTGCTCCTCCCAGAGGGAACTCTGCAGAACATACACTGGACTGTGCAACCTCCTGCTTCCATGCCTTCCATGGCTCCCCAGTGCCTCTGGGGCGGAGTGCAGTCTCCCCAGCACCCCATGAGCTCCACGCAAGCTGTCCTCTGCTGACAGCCCCCCTGATCACAGCCCCTCTGCATCTGGCCCTCGGGTAACCTTCACCAGGCTGCAGCTGTTGAGGGCAGAACGCCCCCTCTCACACCTGAGCCTCGCCCCTGCCAGGTTTGCAGCCAGACTGCCTTCTGCCACCCGTCTATCTGGAAAACTACTACTCACACTCCAAGGCCCTACCTCTTCTGGGAGGCTGCTGTCCGGCAGCTGGCCTCTCTGTCCTAGGGCCCCCACCAAGTTCTGAGCAGTGCCTCCCAGCAACGTCTGCACATCTATTTTCCCACTAGATGTGAGCTTCCCAAGAGCCAGGACTGAATGTGCATTAGTCACCTGCAATGTGCCCTGTCTCCGTGTGTAGCGGGTCAAGGAGTGGGTGGAGTGATGGTGTGGATTTGCTCCATGGGGCGGGGAGGAAGCAGGGGCCTCCATTAGGAGGACTTTGGGTATGAGCTTCAGGAATGTGGGTGTGGCTTGAGGGTACCTAGGAGTTCACAGGCAGGAGACACAATGTGGGATTTGGAAAAGTCCCTCTGGCAGTTGGTGTGGAGCCCAGGGCCTCCTGGGCACTATTTTGGATATGGGAAGGGGGCTGCTTTCAGTTTTCATGAGGACTTCGGGGAGGGGCACCACTGGCATTTAGTGGGTGGGGCCTGAGATGCGCAGGACAGGCCCTGAAAGCACAAAGAATGCGGCTTGACTTTGGAATGTCCTGCCAGACATTAGTGTACAAGGGGAAAAAAGACCTGTTTGTAAGTGTCTGAGCGAGCTCAAGTCTTGCATAGAAATAGAGATCATTTCTGCATGAATGCTCTAAATTTTAACATACGCTGAATTTGCTAGAAACACAACTTCCATGTAAATTGAAGGAAGGTTGCTCTTTCTCTTGTTCGGAAGCTTCCTCTGAGTTGTCATAATGCTGGAAAATTATGTACTTAATGTCAACGCTTCCATGGTGTTTGAGTTGCCAACCTGACATTCTCTTTATCAGTCTGCATTGCGGCTGTCGCATTCAGGGGCTTCTCAAGCTTCTCATTATTTTATTATGTCTCCTAGTGGAGTCAATAAAAGTATTTACTACTCCAAACACATATCATCTTAAATTACTTTCCTTGTTAGTTTAACTAAAACTCACTTAGCTCTTAACATGTGCCAGTCACTGTTCTAAATGCTTCATGAATAATTACTCATTTAATCCTCGTAACAACTTTTTGCAGTAAAGTGCGGCGTAGAAAACAATCCCTTTGTTACGGGTGAGATGAGACACAGAGAGGTTAAGTGACTTACCCAAGGTCACACAGCTGGGAAGTGCAGAAGCCAGTATTTGACCAGTGTCTGTGCACTTTATCACTAGCCTATGATGGCTGGCTCTGATATTTTAGTTAGAGCATTGATTTTCTTTTGGAAATTATATGCATATGTACACCATTTCACTTCAGGGTAACAAAGGGTGATACAAGATATCTGTTGCCAAGGGGGAGTTGAAACAGGCTTAAGAATCACTGGTGGGGGGCTCACAAAAGAGCATGGATGTGGTATGTTCACCCAGGGAGGGACGTGTAAGAAGGGCAAGGGGCTGGGAGCAGACCCCGCCACACCACAACATTTTGGGAGAAAAGAGATCAAGGAATAGTTAGGAAGGTCGGAGGGAAGCCAGGGGACAGAACCCCGCAGGGAGAGGGCGGGTGTGGTGGAAGAGAGGCCAGGGGAGGTCAGGGCGGAAGGTGGTCCCACATTCGGCCACAAGGTGGCGCATGGCAGCTGCAGGACAGGCTCTGGGGGCGGGGCTTGGATGGGCTGGGACTGGTCCCCTTCCAACCTGGGGCTCCTAGTGAAGCTCCCGTGTTTCTGTCTGCATATCCAGAGACTCTGGAGGTCTGTGGGAGCCTCACCATCCTCCTGCTCCCACCCATCCACCCCGGGGCTGCTTGGATCTCTTGCAAACCTCTGAAAAGCAGAATAAAGAGAACTTGCACTGTCCCTTCAGATCACTACAGCAGTCTGCCTTAGGGAACCAGTCCAAGATCCCTGGTCCGTGGCTGAAACCACGGACGGTACCGAACCCTACAGATACCATGTTTTTTCCTAGGTAGACACACCTAGGGTAACATTTAATTTTCAAATTAGGCACCTAAGAGGTGAACAGCAATAACTACTAATAAAACAGATCAGACTATACTGGAATAAGTTACCTCAGTGTGGTCTCTTATCTTATTATACTGTACTCACCCGTCTTGTGCTAAGATGGAGATACCAGAACAGCATGTGATCTGAAACTTAGGAATTCTTTTTTTCTCGAATTTTCCGCTTGATATTTTTGGGTCGTAGTTGACCACAGGTAACTGAAGCTGCAAAAAACAAGCCCACAGATAAGAAGGGCTACTGTAAAGCCTTCTATGGTGGGAATTATCACTCCCCTTTTACAGATGGGGAAACTGAGGCCCAGAGAAGGAAGTCCCGTGCTGCGTTCACTCTGCAATTAGCGGTGGAATTGCGCCCAAACCTGGATCTACTTAGCTGAGGGCCTATGCTGTCCCCACAGGGTGAAGAGGGGCTTCCATGTGGGGGAGGGGAAGGGCTGAGAGGCAGGGAATTGCAGATGATTTGGGGGAAGAGTCCCAAAAAAACGAAGGAGCAACGCCCAGCCCAGAGGGAACAAAACTCAGGGGTGGAGACAAGGCAGGGATGGGGACAAGGAGCCACCAGGACCTTTGTTCAGTTCCCTCTCCAAGGACCTGCCTGGGCTGGCCGATCAGTGTGGCTCCCCGCTGCCCACACCCTGTGCGATGTCCGCCCTCCCTTCACGAACTTCATCGCCCTAGAGCAGCCCAGGAGAACCTTCAGTTGCTGCTCAGGTCTGTCTCTCAACAAACCTTTAGATGTCAGGGACACATCCCAGAGCCCAGCGCGGGGCCTGGGTGGTCTGAGTCTATGGTCACTGAATTGGGCCAAATGCGGATGCACTGGCAGGGGCCAGTGGCTTGGTTCAAGAATTCCCTTCAGCATTGGATTCTCCCTCCCTGGGAGCTGAGGACAGTGGAAGGATGGGCTGGTTTTTGATGTAGTGCCTTTGAGATGACCTGGAATTTTGGGTCCAGGTCCCCTGAAGAACTCCTCTTCTCCACCCAAACAACACAGCCCTCTGCAGCCTGGAGCAAGCAAACATCAAGCACAGCAGGAGACTGAGAGGTTAGACAACAAGGAGAACTTCCATCAGGGAGCAGGAAAGCTTGCTTAGTTAGTGCTGCTCTTCAGCAGAACGGGCTGCCTTAAACTACGGGTGAGGTGTCTGGAGTTGCAAAGAGCTGGTAGGGGGATGGTGAGGTTGAGGGGAGACAGAGGCCTCCTCCTGGGGGCCATGGTGGGAGGGGCTATGTGTGGCAGTGAAGAGGAGGAGCAGGACCCAAAGACACTGAGAAGGAAGAGTTGCCAGGAGTTGGGCTGCAGAGTGGGGTGCCTTGCTCAGGTGGGAATGTAGCGGGAGGAGCCTGGGCCTCAGAGCCACCCTAGGAAGTCTGGGGGGCCACTGGACACTCAAGCCTGGGCTGGGGGTGCTCCAGCAGGGTGGGTAACAGGACCTGGGAGCAGCTTCCCCTGGTGAGACGGCCCACAGATCAGACATTTGTCTGAGGAGGCTGAAGCAGCACCGTCTGAGAGGAGGGAGAGCGGTGGACACTGAAGTGAGGTCAGACTCACAGGGGCCTTGGGGAGCCTGGGAGGGTCAGACCCTCCTCCAGGGCGCTCTTGGAGGTGGAGCAGCTTGGGAGGGCCCGGGCTGGGGAGGAGGTGGAGGGGAGGAGGGAGGGGCCGGGCCTCTGTCCATGGCATTAGTGCTGGTTGGAGGGAGAGGGGGTGCACAGCCCGCCAGGCTGCCTGTTCCCATAGCGGCGGAGCTGAGCGTGCTGCCATGGCGCTGGCCAGGCGGGGGGCCTGGGACCCCAGGCTCCTAGCCCCTTGCTCGCTGCTGCTGCTGCCCTGGGCCCCTGCCCTCGCCCTTCTGGCCGGTGAGTTGGGCACAAGCCTTGGTGGTGGAGGCCTGGGCAGGGTCCGTCCCCCGAAGCAGATATCCCAGGCCCAACCGCAAGGCTGGGTGCGGGCCTGAGTAGTGGGGTGTGGAGGGGTGCGCTGCTGTGGGCCACTGGAACTTGTGTGGAGGTGAGTGAGCCTGGCACATGGGGGCTGTTTCGTGTTGGGGGCCTTCGGCGGCGGCTGTGGTCTGGGTAACTGGTGGGCTGTGCGTCCTGGGAGGGCTGTTGGGGCTGGGGAGAGTTGCCTGGTGAGGCCTGTGCTGCACTGTGCGAGCAGGTGGGGGGTGTGAAAGTTGTTAAGTAGAAGGAGCTGTACTGGCTGAGACTGAGTTGCGTCTGGGGCTCCCTGCGTGTGGTGGGCTCTGTCCCGAGTGAGCTGTGGGGTGTGTTGTCCAGTGGGCTGAACTGTGTCATGAGAGCCCGGGCTGGCAGCCGCAGACCCCAGCCCACTGGATTGAGTTAAAGAACGGAAGAGACCCAGGGGAGCCGGCTGTCGGCCTACACCCCCCACCTTGTGTGCTCCCGCCCTGCCTGTACTGGGGGAGCTGCAGGTGCTCTAGGGTCTCGGGGGGTGGCTGGGCTCTTGGGGCCCCTCCCAGGCATTCCCAGATGGAGCTGAAAGGGATTCCTGAAGCCAGACCTCATTCGCCAAGCAGTTTTTGCTTTTGTCCAAGTGGATTCATGTGTGTGCGAGTGAAGGCCTGGAATTCTTCCTGGGGGGCCTGAGCGACGCTTTGTCTTGGTCACTATGGCTACTAGGGCCAGCCTGGGAAGTCCCCTGCCGCCTCTGCCACTGCTGGAGGAGGGAACCACGGAGGCAGTGGCTCGGGCTCCACTGTGGCTAGGCGAGCCTGCACCTCCTTAGACTCCTAGGGGGGTGTCAGGTGCCCCTACACCCCTTCCTCTAACCCCCCGGGGGGTCTGGCTCCCTTTGTCTCCTCTCCATAGGGCCCCTGGGGAAGGTAAGTTTTGCAGTGGAGGAAACCATGGCTCAGGGAGGAATGGGGGCTTATGGGCTGACCCCCAGGCAAATCCGGGGTTCGGAAAGGAGCTGGAGCCTGCTCTCTGCACTGAGGGACAAGGAATAATTCTGGTCTGTAGGTCTGGTGTCTGCCCCCTGTCCTACAGTGTACACATAAGTGCTTGTGTGCACACACATACCTGCACACTGGTGCAGCATGCACAAGGGCACACACCATCACAGGCACATGTAGACCCACCATACACACACACGCCAATGCCTATACATCAACATGTGTGCATTCACACTTAAAACACATCCATGTGAAGCTTCGGGCAGAGTGAGCACAGTGCACATTGATGCTCCATTACGAAACAAGCTCATACAGGCGCACCCCACACGACTCTGCTGGGGTCTCCAAGGGCTAGCCTTTCCCCTACGATTTCTGCACAGGGGCCCCTCCCTGAGGATCCCGGAAAGCTGGGGGTGGGGGGCTGCAGGCGTGAGTGTTTCTGGAGGTCGGTACCCCAGGCCTGACTGCCAGGAGGAGAGGGGCCCGGGACTGTATCACTTGAACAGCTCCATCCCAGGGGGCGTGGAGTTTCTGGAGGCCCCTGGCCCGGCTGCTTACCCCTGCGTCTCTGCCACACTCTGCCACAAAGGCCCCACTGGTTGCTAGGAGAGGACCAAGCATCTCGGAGTACAATGGAGCATGTTGGGATCTCAAATCCCTCCTGCTCCCCAAACACCCAGGGAGCCTGGCTGACAAAGAGGCAGAGCCCAGCCCCCCGAGTCTGGCCCCTTCTCAGCCAGAGCTGGGTGGGGGCCTGCAGGAGAGAGGCAGGGAGCAAGAGCACACACCTGACCCGGTGTCGGGATCTGCTGGGTTGTCAGTGTGTGCCCCAAGTAACGATCTGTGGATGGACGAGTAAATAGTGGCGTCAGCCACTTTGTGGCCTGCGCTGTGCTGCTGGATTAACATGATCAAATTCGACTGTCACCACAGCCATGTGATTCCCTCAGTTTGCACACAGGGGAGGAAAGTGAGCGCAGTAACCTGCCCAGAGACGCAGAGCTAGTGGGTGGCAGGGCCAGGATGACCCGGCGCAGGATGACGCTAGCTGACACAAGTCATGTTTCCTCTCTGTGCCTCTGTCTACAGGGGACACACCTGCTAACCCCAAGGGCCACTGCCCGAGTCACCAACTTAGGTTTGGTGCAGAATCCCATTTCAAAGGAAACTTTAGACAGAAGACAGAGCCAAGTCATAGTTAAAAGAGAAATAATGGCCAGAGCCCCACCTGCTCCATCTGACTGGTGCTGTGGGAAGTGCCCCCAGGGCTGCGACCGTGGTTGGAAACACGAGGACGCCCCAGTGCCAGAGACTGTGTAGGATGAGAATCCCCAACAGTTACTGTTGTGATTACTGTTACCAGAATTACACCTTTGAACCCCGGGGGTGAACTGTGTAACAGAGCACCCCAAACGTCCCTGTCCTGCACTGTTCCCCAGCCCGAGCCTTACAGCCTGTTGAACGTCCCCCTTCTGCCAGGAGCTCCCACACCTACTAGGCCGTGGGTTACTTCTTTTAAAAATTATTCTCCTTTGCCTTTTAGATGGAATCTTTTTTAAATTACGAAACGTATTGGGGTGACATTGGCTAATAAAATTACACAGGTTTCAAGCGTGCAATTCTACGACACACCCCCTATATACTGCATTGGTGCGCCCACCACCCAAAGTCATTGGGTAGCTTCTTTGAATTTCCTCTCTCGCCTTGTCAAGAAAGCAGCGTTTCAAATCCACCCTCAGGATTTGGTGCTGTCAGTTATCACTAGGCCTGTTAGAAGGGTCAGGAAAGTTACTAAGTGCTGGGTGAGGTCTGAAGCCCCGCGGGTAGCTAACAGCCAGGTCCTGGGCAGACGGGAGGCCGGCCACTCAGCCTGGGCGATGCTGGACAAGCCTTTCAAGGCCCCTTCCAGGGCCAGGCAGGGAGGCTGGGCTGGAACGCACATGCTGACAGGTCAGGTGGGGATTTCACACGCTGGGGGGGGGGGGGGGGGGGGGGGGGGGGGGGGGGGGGGGGGGGGGGGGGGGGGGGGGGGGGGGGGGGGGGGGGGGGGGGGGGGGGGCTCTCAGTTGTCAGGAGATGACTGATCTACTTCTTAGCTTTTAGGGGGATGATCCAGGGCAGGTTTATGACCTCTGAATTAGAAACACAGTTTTCTTAACAGCACCCACACCTCCCACTTTAAATCCATATAATAACTAATAACAGATGCAAGGTGTGGAGCGCAGTGTGGAGCACACGGGACATACTCAGTGAACAGTTGCTGGTATCTAATCCTGACCTGTTCCTGGAGAAGTCTCCCTTCCCTCGTGGCAGTGGGCTCTGGGCCTTCTCAGGGCTGGGCAGCAGGTCGAGGGGAAGGGCAATGGTACTTAATCCCTCCCTGCCAGGTCTTCCCGGGGCCTGAGAGGTCAGGAGGGATTTGTCAAGATAAGCACAGGCCCCTGGTCGCCCTGGCAACAGGCCCCGCCCCTCCAGCCTGGCCCCTGGATGGGAGGGCCCCCCTCTGCACTTCCCGCTCCCTCCCTCTGCCCTGGGCTCGCCTGGCCTGCTGGGCTGGCTCCTGGGAGACAGAGACCCCAAGGTCAGCAGTTCCAAGCCTCCATGGACGAAGGAATCCCCAGGGAGCATGCTGCCATGCTGACTCTCGGGCTCTGGGCCCAGGAATTGGAATTCTTAACGCTGGCCAAGGGGGCTGGTTCTGGGAATGGACTCCCACATGGGCTGTGGGGCTGCACCTCCCCCGGAGCCTCACTTTCCCCAGCTGTGATGCAGGAGTGAGGGTACCCCCACCTCCTCCGGCGAGTATGAAGATGAGCTGAGATGACTCTCAAAGGCTTTGGGGCTACCACATGCTCCCTCCGCTTGGCTCTGACAGGAAGAAGTCCTCCCTCCCCGTGGCAGGACTCCCCTGGGGCTCTGTCATGTAGGGACACAGCCCACCTGCACCCACTTTCCCCACCCCTCAGGCACTGCCTACCCAACCTGGTCCCACCTGCCCCTGACGAGGGCCAGCGCTCCAGATGGGGGTGGGGTCCCCTGGGCTGCAGAGATGAGGGGCTACGCCTCCTTGTCAGGATTAAATGGCACAGGACCAGCAGCTAGGGCCTTTTGAGGGGAGCTCTGACTACTCTGACCCTCCTCCTGAGCTGGGCTGGGTTGAGGGACCGAATGGTAATGGCCAGAGTCCTCACTGAGGGTCCACTGGTCACCAGGGTTTCACTCAGGTCTCCTCGGTGGCTCCTAAAAACACCCCATTGAGGTGGGCACCCTTTGCACCCCAAGCTGGGTCTATCCGATGTCCCAACCTGTTCCTTACGTGAGGAAACTCAATTCCCTCCCACCCCCATCACAGCACCGGGCCCAGGGAGGCCCAGCCACCGGGGTAGGGGAAGGGAAGACTGGCGGCCCACAGCCCTGCAGAGGCTCCGACACCCCCTGCCCTCGCCCCTGTGAGTGGGCTTGGGGGAGGGGCTGGGGCGGGATGCCCTGAGCTGTGGGAAGAAACACTGGACAGAGAGGGTCTGTCAACCCCATAGCCCTGGAAGGTCATCTGGTCTGACAGCATTTGAGACCCTTTGCCCCCTGCCATGTGCCTGCCCTGGGTGGGCACTATGGCCCCCAGTTTGGCTCTGGGAGTGAATGAGGCTGTGTGGAGCTGTACCAGGTGCTCTGGGGTGGGCTCTGCCCCTGAGCCAATTTGCTGGACAGTATTTCCACCCCCTGGGCGCCACTGTGCTTGGCCCTGGCTAGGAGGGGCGGGGGCAGCCAGTGGGCAGCTCTGCCTTGTGGAATGTGGGTGACGCCTGAGAGGCTGCGGGGCCTTATCTGGGGTCTTCACCGGGGTGGGGGAGGGGAGGGGAGGGGTAGGGCCTGGTTAGTATCTGGTTGACAACTTGGTCAGAGAAGAGGCACCTCTCAGAGCCTCAGGTGGGGGCTCCCCTCCCCCATCACTTGCTGAGTCCCTGCAAGTGGACACTTGCCTACAGCACCTGAGGCTTGAAGCATAGCCCAGACTGTGATGCACGGATTGTTAACATCCCCTTGTCGGATTGAGAACTGGAACTCCATAGAAAAATGACTTGCCCAAGGTCTGAGAGCCAGTAATTGGGCTGAGATCTAACCCAGGGCTGTTTCACTCCAAAGCCCAAGTTCTTACCCCAGAGTCATACAGATGGGGGGCGGGAGGGAGGGAGGCTGGCTCTCTAGCTGGCTCTGCTTCCAGATCAGTAGGTGACTCTCTAACAGGGAGCTGGGCATGGTGCAGATAGCACGGTGGCCAGAGCCGGATTTCAGTCGGCAGGTCTCAGTACCTGTCCGGTCCCCTGTGACCCTAGGCTGGCTGCCCAAGCATTTGCTGATGGGGGTACAAGCGAAGGGTGCTATGAGAAGCTCCCAGGGCAGCAGGGTGGGGTGGGGAGTGTGTGGTGGGAGGAAGGGCCTTTGAAGTCCTCCATTCTCAATTTCACACAGTGATGGAGTTACCAGACCCCCAGCAGGAGCGGTGGAGGGGGCAGTGGGAAGATCCCAGTGCTGGGCCTCTGGGAGGGAGTAGGCCATAGTGGGTAGACCCAAGGATACTGCCTCCCCAGTGGGGCTGAGGCAAGTGGGAAGACATGGGAGGCTGTTCCAGCACTGACTCCCTGTGTGGTCTTAGGCAAGTCCTCACTCTCTTTCCTGAGCCTCAATGCGCTCCCTTGTAAAATGGGTACAACAGAGCCTACCTCAGGGGGCCTGCTCGCCGACCCTGAGTGCAGAGCCAGGCAGCCTCAATCATACTTCTCTGCCACAAGGGCACTTCTGGAACTGGCTCCACTTCTGGGTGTAGCAGGCATGTGCTGGGACCTGGCCCACCCTCCATCCCAGAGCATGGACAGACCCCTGCTGCTTTCTGGCTCTGGGGTCTGGGGATGGGTGAGTGTGGGAGGGGAGTGTCTGGTAGCCCCTGCCCACCCTGTCTCCTCTCTCTATAGGAACAGTGCCTGCGGAGACATCGAGGGCCTGTGCCTCAGACCCCTGTGCTCCAGGGACCGAATGCCAGGATACGGAGAGTGGCGGCTACACCTGCCGGCCCATGGAGACCCATGGCTGTGCCACCCAGCCCTGCCACCACGGCGCTCTGTGCATGCCCCAGGGCCCAGATCCCAATGACTTCCGCTGCTACTGTGTGCCTGGGTTCCAGGGCCCACGCTGTGAGTTGGACATCGATGAGTGTGCATCCCGGCCCTGCCACCATGGGGCCACTTGCCACAACCTGGCCGATCGGTACGAGTGCCACTGCCCCCTTGACTATGCAGGTAATGGCCCCGGCGGTGCCCAGAGGACGTCACGAGTTCAACTCTGGCTTCAGAAGAGACACCCCCACCTGTCTGAGCATCCTGGCAGCTCTTGGGTATAGCTTCCCAGGTCTGGCACCTGAGCCGCTGCTTCTCGGGCTGGCCCAGCAGCTGTGGATGAGTGTGAATATGCAAGTGCTCATATGGTGCCTGGCATGTAACAGGCACTAGACACGTGTTAGTTCAGTCCCTTCTAGAGTTCTGTGTGGGCTGCGGTGGAGAGACCCCTTCAGGCACCTCAGGTGGGACCAGAGTGCTGGTATGCCTGGTTTGGCTTGAACGAGTACACTTCTACACGGTACTCCTCGCATTTACTCACTCCAGACCTGCGTCAGGCTGTGGTGATGACTTCAGAGTACGAACACCCCCTGGCACAGTTTCAGGTTGTAACGGCCGTCTCGTTCAAACTGTAAGGTAGACATACTCCCAGGGGCCCCTGGAGTCTCCAGTGGAAAGCGGGAGATAACATATATCCAAGTGCTGGCACTGAGGAAACTCTAGTTCCCCCTTCCAGAGTTTGGCCCTGTCCCTATCCCATTTGTGCTCCAAAGCAAAAGCCACCAGAATGGTGACTGCCTAGATGCTGAGGAGGGTGCGACTGGGGACAGGTCTGGAAGGAGGCCATGTGTACGGCAGTTGAGAGCCTGTGTTGTAGACACTCTGGATTCAGACAACTCTCTCTGAGGGCAGAGAACGGTTTGTGGTCACCTCAGAGCAAAGGGGTACAGACAGGGTAGGGAGGATGTTTATAATGAACAGATGGTGCTTATAATGAAGCAGCACACACATGAAGATGGACTCTGGAAACGGTTTCATGTGTCTTTCTCATCATTTGAGAGCCTGGGGCGTGGATAGATAGGTTAGTTGCTTATGAGCGAGTGAGGTCACATAAAGGGCCGTGTGTCCGCGGGTGTTGGTGGGTGCCTGGACTCCCCGAATGCCTCCATGTTAGGACCCTGTGTGAGTGCCAGCAGGTGCGAGCTTGCCCTGATGCGCAGTGCTCAGGCACTCTGGGGAATGCTCTCTGGGTGAGATGTGAGTGGGGGCAGTGTCTGCGTGACTCATTTCTCTGCTCCTCCTTCTGTTCTCAGCCAGGCGGGGGAGGCTGGGATTCCAGGCGGCCTGAGCCTGGCTCCCCCTGGCACAAAGTATGGGAGTGGGGCCAGTGCATGGGGCGTGCGGGGTCACAGGAAGGAGAGGCTGTGTTTTGTGCTCACTGAGCAGGGAAAAGGGTAAGATTCCTGCTGGAGCCAGCTGGGCCCCTGGCCCCCATGACCAATCATCATTCCCCATGACCAATCTCATTTAGGGGGCAGGGCCAGGGCCACTGGAGTCTACGGTGACTTGTGGGCTTCGCAAGGAAGCCGGCAGTACGTTTCCAGGCTGGGATGGATTCCCCATCTCCCTTTACCTCCACAGCCTCCTCCGCCGAGAGCCACCCAACCCTCTGGGTGCTGCCCAGGACTGAGGGGGTTAAGACTGTATGCTGGGAAAACCAGGATTTGCTTACCCTACTGCAGCATCTCCTGCCAGTATATGTCCCTCTGTCCACAAAGCCAGCAGAGTGAGCCTGTTAAAATGCAAATAGAACCATGTAACTCAGCTGCTCAAAACTTTCAGGATAAACCCAGATTGTGTTACCTGGCCCTCCAACACCTGCCATCCTACACTCCTGCCTCACCTCCTCCACTCTCCCCTTAGCTCTCTAGCTTCCTGTGCCCTACCTAGGGCATCATGCTGTCCCCAAGCAGGAGAGCCTCCTTATCTAAGTCCAGTAACACCCACCCTGGTCCTTCAAAAGGCTCTTCTTCCAAGTTTTCCCTGATTCCCAATTCGCCAGGCCAAGATTCGGGATTTTGCTTTCACAGCATCCAGGATTTCCTCTTGTTGAACTTACCAAAATTAAAAATCAGTCCTTCGATTCCCCAGCCAGGACACATAACCAGGTTGCAAGCCAGGTCTCCAGCCAGGTCCGTGGCTGGTGGCAGGTGAAAGGCAACCATACATTGATGTCTCTCTCCCTCTCTCTGACAATAATAAAAACTTTTTAAAAATCAGTCCTTATTTAGTCCTCATGGACTTGAGGCCCATCTCTCAGGCTAGATGCCTGTGAGCTCAAGGGCGCGGGGACGTCTTTCTTGTCCCTACCCTACCATCATTGCTGGCACGAAAAACACCTGCTCGGGATGAATGAAGTACCAGGTTCCCTCTGTGGATCCTCACCTTCCACACCTTGTAACTGGAACTGGTGTGAGTGGGCCTCAGTTGGCCTCTTGCTCACTCCCCCTGGGTAACCTGCTTCTGTCCTTGTCTCCGGCCCTGTTCAGGGGTGAACTGCGAGGTGGAGGTGGACGAGTGTGCCTCGGCGCCCTGCCAGCACGGGGGCTCGTGCCTGGACGGCGTGGGCTCCTACCGCTGCGTGTGCAGTCCGGGCTATGGGGGCACCAGCTGCCAGCTGGACCTGGACGAGTGTCAGAGCCAGCCGTGCCAGCACGGGGGCCTGTGCCACGACCTGGTCAACGGGTGAGCGTGCCGCCGGTGCCCGAAGGCGGGAAGGCTGGCTGTGGGCCGGGGACGCGGTGGAGGCAGGGGCTGCAGCCAGGTGCCTGCCACTCCAGGTTCCGGTGCGACTGCGCGGACACGGGCTACGAGGGCGCACGCTGCGAGCAGGAGGTGCTGGAGTGCGCGTCGGCACCCTGCGCGCACAACGCTTCCTGCCTCGAGGGCCTCGCGAGCTTCCGCTGCCTCTGCTGGCCAGGTGCGTGAGCGCCTGCGTGCGTGCTTGCGTGCGTGCGTATGCGCGAATGTGCACGCTCGTGCGTGGCGGAGCGAGGGCGCATGCACAGGCTGGTGCGCTGGTGCAGCCTGGGCGGGTGGGGCTCCATCCGTGGATGAAGCCGAGCATGTGCGCGTGGCGGCAGCTTCTCCGAGCCTCAGTTTCCTGATTTGTAAAATAGGGCTCATCGTAGCAGGTGCTCGCAGGGTTGTGAGGGAGTAAAGGGGTAACGCCTGTATGGCCTTGGCATGCGGTCCGGCATGTGCCAAGGGAGCACTGCTGGTAATACTAGTAAGATGCTGCTGAGCTGACTAAGGCTGCCATGGTCATTCCTACCCAGCTCGATGTGTCTCATCTGTCCGCCGAGATGTGTGGCCATATTCTGAGCCATTGTCCCAACTTGGCCCTGCACTGGCCTGACGTCTTTGGAGTAGGGGGTGGGGTGCTGCCCGAGGACTCCTTGTGATCGGAAGTTCATGTACGTTTATGTGTCCCTAGGCTACAGCGGCCAGCAGTGCGAGGTGGACGAGGACGAGTGTGCAGCACGCCCCTGCCAGCATGGGGGCCAGTGCCTGCAGCGCTCTGACCCAGCCCTGTACGGGGGACCCCAGGCCGCGTTCCCCGGCGTCTTCAGCTTCCGCCATGCTGCGGGCTTCCTATGCCGCTGCCCTCCGGGCTTTGAGGGTGAGCTCCGTACCCCCTTCCAGGGCAGCAGATCTGTGGGTGTTCAAGTTCACCCGGAGGGATGCTGGGCTGGTTCAAGCTCCTCTCTTTGGGTCTCAGTTTCTCTAGTTATAAAATGGGCCCTTCCAGGTCCAGTCTGGCACTGAGGGCACAGGTGGGAACCAGGGCTGGGCCTCTTGCAGGGGACGACTGCAGTGTGGACGTGGACGAGTGCGCTTCGGGGCCATGCCTCAGCGGAGGCCGCTGCCAGGACCTGCCCAATGGCTTTCAGTGTCACTGTCCAGATGGCTACACAGGTGCTTGGGGGTGGGGTAGGCACAGGGGCAGGGCAAGGCTGGAGTTGGTGGGTGTGGGGTGAGACAGTTCCTCTGGCTGATGTGTGGGGGCTGGATTGATGGGGTATGAGATTAAAGAGGGGGTGGACACAGTGTCCCAGGTGACAGCCAAGAGGGCACTGAGCTGGGGCCTGGGCTTTGGAGGTGGGAATGGAGAAAGCCAGTCAGGTTGAGGAATATTTAGGAGGGACGCTGCAAGTCCAGAGGATTATCCAGGTGAGAATGGATGGTGTCAGGGATGCCAGCTCAATTTCTTCCCTGAGTGACACAGGGTTCAGCCTTGTGTACCCAGAGTCTGAGTGTCTGTGGAGCACCCCTAGAAGGAGCCTGGGTGGAAGCTGGGGCCCCGGGGTGTGGCATGGGCTGGAGTCCGAGACTGGGGGTCAGGAGGGCAATCCTGGCCGAGGTTTTCTGGGGGAATGTGTGGTGTGATGGGCACAGAGAACCCCAAACACATGACATCACAGGGCTGGGCAGAGGCCTAGGGGCCTGCAGGAAGCACAGAGGCACTTTGGCCACAGCAGAGAAGGTAAACGGGGGGTGCATCGTGGATGGCTGGGGTCAGTGTCTGGAGAAGGATGAGCTTAACCTTTGGGAAGCTGGGGCCTGTTAAGCAGGAATTGGGGTGCAGGGAGCAGCATCTCTCTGCCTTGGGTCCACAAGACTCACAGACACAGACACCCTCCCACATGGATGCTGGTGAAACCAAGAAGTCCTCATTCAGTGACTGTCCCTGAGCCCTCTGGAATGTCTGTGGCGCTTCCCCCACACTGCCTACATTCCTTCAGACACACTGTGTCCTCCCCTGGCTGGGTTCCTGGACACAGGCTCCCACACCCAGGGGAAGGGGTGGTGATCACCCACCCCTTCTACCCTTCACCCACCCAAAGATATTGGGACTCAGTGTCTCCACCCTTAAGTTGCCCACCTTCTGCTGGCATGAGCCACGGTTCCCAAGCCCTGCCTTGTGAGTGCCTGACACACAGTGAGTCCACCAAACATGCCCTGCCATTGGAGAGCATTCTCTGTGCATTTTCTTAGCCCCTCACCACCGCCCTGTGAGGTGGGAGTTTAAATCCTTCCCTTACAGATGAGGCCATGGAGTCTTCAGAGAGGGAGGGTCATCCCCTGAGGTTCCCCAGGGACAGCAGGAGCTGAGCTCAGCTGATGGGTGACAGAGAGGTCAGATCTCTTAAAGTCAGAGACTAGGAGGGGGAACCCCAGCTGTGGGGCTGGGCTCCTTGCCACTGTCCATCCATCTGCATCCTCCCTTTGGGTCGTGCTTGGCATGGGGGAGGCCAGGGCCTGGCATTCCTGCGCCGGCTCCGAAGGAGGCAGCCAGACCAGGCGGGGAGCTGTGCTCCCCAGCCTCAGTGCCCACCCAGCACTCTTGGACATCTGGGGAAATGCAATGGGTCTGCAGGCTCTGTGGACCTTCCTGGGAGGCCTGTGGCTCTTGACAGGTATGGAGAACGGCATTCTTGGGCAGGGGGGGTGGACTTAGCTGTCCTCAGGAGGAGACTGTGTTGATGGTGGGGCTGCCTGGTGGTGCCTAGGTTCCTGCAGCAGAGATACGGGAGCAGGGCTGGCCTTGGTGGTTTTGTGGAGGCTCTGGCTGAACTGGGGTGGGGCGGTGGCCTCTTGACCCAGCTCAGGCCAGAGCACCTGGCATGGGAGCACCTGGAGGGAAGGGTGAGGTAACCCCTTCACAGCCTGTGTGGGGATTCTAGGGCAGAGGGACTGGAGGTTACAGCCATAGTTACACCCACACCCACTCACTCCTCCATTTCATCACTCTGTCCACAAAAGCCATGCTGGGCTCTTTGCTGGGTACCAGTGTCGTACTCTGGCACTGAGGGGATCCCAGTGGCGCAGGTAGTTTCCATACAGGGCTCTGGGGTGCCATGCCTGGAAGTGGTCAAGGAGTTGGGAGTGACACGGTAGCTTGGGGCCGAGAGTCAGCGGAAGCCTCCTAGGGGACTGGCCCTTTGAGTTTGGGCTTTGTAGGATGAGTAGGAGTTTGAAAGGCAGGGTAAGGGAGGATGAAACATTGCAAGCAAAGCCCTAGAGTCAGGACTTCCCAGGAAAAGCTTGGAAGAACAAGCAGTTCAAGGCCTGTAGGGATCAGGGCTGGGATTTGAGTGACTGCCGGGTCCAGCCCACGAGCAACCTTCAGCGCCAGGGTGACTGACCAGACCTGAAGCAGCAGAGACACTAGCCAGCTGACCTTTAGAAGTAGACCTCTGGCTGCTGGTAGAGAAGGATGGTAGAGGGGGTTCTGAAGTCAGGCCGAGTGGAGGAAGCTGGACTGTGGCCCAGACAGTGGGTGAAGCGGGAGAGGTGGGGTAAGAGAAAAGGCAGATTGGAGAGTGTGTAGGGGATTGAATCCACAGGGCATGGAGACTTGCCAGGCATAGCAGAGAAAGGGGTCGCTTGGGTTCCAGTCTCTGGGGACTTTAGGGGACCATAAAAAAATCTGTCAGGAATTGGGACTCAGTTTGGTTGGCAGGGACTGAGGTCCCAGTCCTAAGGGGCATGAAACCTCTGAGTTGGGACTGTGGTTCAGGCCTTGGATGCTGAGCTGTGGCCTGGTCTCTCCCAAAGGCCTGACGTGTCAGGAAGATGTGGACGAATGCCTGTCGGAGCCTTGCCTCCATGGTGGGACCTGTGATGACATCGTGGCCGGCTACCTCTGCCAGTGCCCAGAGGCCTGGGGTGGGCATGCCTGTTCTGTGCAGCTCACCGGTTGCCAGGGCCACACCTGCCCACTGGCTGCCACCTGCGTCCCTACTTTTGAGTCTGGAGTCCATAGCTACACCTGCCACTGCCCACCTGGTACCCATGGACCTTCTTGCGGCCAGAATACCACCTTCTCCGTGGAGGCTGGGAACCCTGTGCGGGTATCGATGCCAGCCGGTGTCCCCCTCGGTCTGGCACTGAGATTTCGCACCACGCTCCCTGTGGGGACCTTGGCTGTTCGCACTGACACCCAGGACGGCTTGAAGCTGGAGCTGGCCCTGGCAGCGGCCACACTTCAGGCCACCCTCTGGAGCCACCCCAGCGCTGTACTTGTCCTGAGGCTGTCAGACCTGGCCCTAAATGATGGCCAGTGGCATCGAGTGGAGGCCACACTTGGTCTAGGGGTCCTGGAGCTGCGGCTCTGGCACAAGAGCTGCCCCGCCCAGCTCTGTGTGGCCTCCGGTTCTGTGGCCTTGGCTCCTGCTGCGTCTGCGGCCACGCTGCCTGCTGGGTTCTGCTCTGTCCAGCTGGGTGGCTCGGCCTTTGCAGGCTGCCTCCAGGATGTACACGTGGATGGGCACCTCCTGCTGCCTGAAAATCTCGGGGAGAATGTCTCCCTGGGCTGCAAGCGCCATGAGCAGTGTCAGCCCCCACCCTGTGCCCATGGAGGGGCCTGCGTGGACCTGTGGACTCACTTCCATTGCGACTGCCCCCGGCCCTACAGTGGTCCCATGTGTGCTGATGGTGAGGAGTGAGCCACCTGGGCCCCAGGGCAGAACCCTGCCTTCCCCTAGCCCACAGGCCTCATGCCTAGCACCCTCTTTCCTTGTAGAGGTTCCTGCTGCCACGTTTGGCTTGGGGGGCACCCTGAGCTCTGCATCCTTCCTGGTCCATCAGCTGCCAGGCCCCAACCTCACTGTGTCCTTCCTCCTCCGCACTCGGGAACCTGCTGGCCTGCTGCTCCAACTTACCAACAACTCAGCCACTCTCCTGACAGTGTTCCTGAGCGAGGGCCAGATCCAGGCCGAAGTGCTGGGCAGCCCGGCTCTGGTGCTCCCGGGGCCCTGGAACGATGGACTCCGACGCTTGGTGACGCTCAGCGTTGGGTCTGACCAGCTGCAGGGCTCGAGACAGCGGGTGCATGTAGGTGGGCGGCTCCTCCCTGCTGATGCCCAGCCCTGGGGTGGGCCCTTTCGAGGCTGCCTCCAGGATCTGCGACTCAATGGCCTCCACCTCCCCTTCTTCCCACCACCCCTGGGGAACTCGAGCCAGCCCGGTGAGCCGGGCAGCAGGCAGTCCTGGAACCTCACCATGGGCTGTGTCTCCGAGGACACGTGTAGTGTGAGTACTCCGCATCTCCGGGGCTGGCATGTCTTCCTCCTGGTGAGGAAGGCACCCTGCCCAGGGTCCCAGTGTAGAGTGGCAGCAGGGGGCTCATATTCATCTCCTTTCTGGCCCAGCTGCTCCAGCCTCTGGTGGTCTTCTTACCTCCCTCACAGCCCTTGTCTGAGGCACACACCCTGATCCATTCAAGGGCTGCCTACACCTTTATTCAGGAGCTGTTTTGGTGGGGGTGGGGGGCAGGGACCCCCTTGGCTCAGGAACAGAGTACCAGCCCCGGAGCTGGAATAGGCTGGGTGTGAAATCTGGCCCCTCTGTGTACTGGCTGAGTGATTCAGGCAAATGGCTTCCCCTTCTCAGCGTCTCAGGTCCCTCACCTGCGAAACGTGTTAGTGATGTCCGTTCTCCTTGTTTGTGGGGAGGTAACGTGTCTGTTACAGGTGTTCAGCTGACAGGTGCAGTGACAGTTGTGGTGGGGTGATCCTGCCGCAGGCCTGAGCCAATCCCTGTCCTGATTCTCCTGCAGCCAGACCCCTGTCTCAATGGTGGGACCTGCCTGGTCACCTGGAATGACTTCCACTGCACCTGCCCTGCCAACTTTACAGGGCCCATGTGTGCCCAGCAGCTGTGGTGTCCTGGCCAGCCTTGCGTCCCGCCTGCCACCTGCGAGGAGGTTCCTGACGGCTTTGTCTGTGAGTGTGTGCCCTGGGCAGCCCACGTGCTGGGTGCTGGACACCCAAAATGGGTTAAATCCCAGCCCTAACCTCTAGGCTCATAGTAGACCAGGATGCCAGCAGTTTCAGCCCAGGGTACTTGGGCCACAGCATCCAGAGGGACAGGCTTTCTGGAGGAAAAGTATTCACTACATTTTCAAGGACAAATAAGACTCTGACATGGCATAGGGAAGGGCAGTAACATGTGCAGAGGCCCTGAGGTTAAGAAGAGCAATTGAAACACAAGTCCAGGTACAGGGATTGGGCTGGAAACGTTGCCAGAGGCCTAGGATGCTAGGACAGGTGGTTCAAGACTTTTCCCCAGGGGCAGCGGGTGCCACTTGAGGATTTTAGCTGGAGAAGGAAGTGATTTAGCATTTTTACAAGCCAACTGCATTTCATTAAAATGCATGATCAACATGGAAAAAGTCTCCATTTAAAAAGAGATGCTTTACTGTAGTGAAGAGGAAGCCTCAGGGATAAGACAAGGCAACTTAACCTAAGACCAGCACAGGACGACAGGACAGGAAGGACAGAAAAGGTTGGAAAAGGACTGTAGATATTTGGAGGGGTTGTTACTGCTGCCCTAGAGCAGCAGAGGGGCCTGGTCACTGGGTGGGGAATCCTGAGGGAGTGGAAGGGACGGTGGGGCGTCAGTTGCTGGGATCAGAAGGGAGGGGTTGAGCGTCCCCCACCAACACTCCATGGCGGGGGGCCGATTGGCTGGGTGCCTGAAGGCCACCACCAGCACTCCCTCTCCGGCAGGTGTGGCAGAAGCCACCTTCAGAGAAGGCCCTCCGCTCGCATTTAGCGGACACAACGCATCCTGGGAGGGCGAGCCCAGCAGCATCTCGCTTGCCTTCCGCACGCGCGACTTCGAGGCCGGGCTACTGCGCGCCGCTGCGGGCACCCTCGCCACCGTCTGGCTGGCCGTGCGCAATGGATCGCTGGTGGCCGGCCTGCGTAGCGGCTTTGGCCTGCCAAGTGCGGTGCTGCCTGCACCCGGGCCCCACGTGGCCGACGGCACCTGGCACCAAGTGCGCCTGGCCATGGAGCACCCCGCGGCCGCTGCGTCGCACTGGCTGCTGTGGCTGGACAGTGCGACGATGCCAGTGGTGCTGCGAGGCCTGGCCGGCAACCTGGCCTTCCTGCACGGCCCGGATGCTGTGCATGTCCTGCTGGCCGAGAACTTCACCGGCTGCTTGGGCCGCGTGGCGCTCGGTGGCCTGCCGCTGCCCCTGGCGCGCCCCCGGCCCGGCGCCGCCCCCGGGTCCCGAGGGCACTTCTTGGCCCGGCCCGGAGCTCCGGCCCCGCGCCTCGGCTGCCGAGGTGAGCCCGTGTGTGTCTCCTCGCCCTGCCTGCACGGTGGCGCTTGCCACGACCTCTTCGACGCCTTCGCCTGCGCCTGCGGGCCGGGCTGGGAGGGCCAGCGCTGTGAAACCCACTCCGATCCGTGCCGCTCCGCTCCCTGCGTCCGAGGCCGCTGCCGTTCGCTCCCTGATGGCCGCTTTGAGTGCCGCTGCCCACCGGGCTTCACGGGCCCGCGTTGCAGGTGCGCACGGGCTCTGCGGTCCATAGACCCCAGGCAGTGTGTTTGCAGGCTTGAAAGGAGCGGGGCAAAGAGGGGAGGACCCCCTCGCGGAGGATGGAGCAGGGAATCTGAGAGCTGCTGGATCTGTGGTCCAGCCCCTGCCCCTCTCTGAGCTTCTGTGCCCTCATTGCGGATGGGAACCACAGCCACCTAGACTTGCCAGATAAACACACAGGGCACCCAGAAAAACTAGAAATTTAGGTAAACAACCCTCTTGTCTGTGTGTTGGCGGGGGCGGTGGGGAATCCAGAGATGGTCTTGGGAAAAAACCTCCATTGAGGCTTTCCTGCCCAGCCACCTAGCACAGGTGTGCAGTACGTGGGGGCGGAGGGCAAAGTGAGATAGTGTTCTGGCTCTGGCACCCCACTCCCTTTCTCAGCTCACAGAACACTGACCGGTGGAGCCCTGACGTCCCGGTCTCTCCCCTGTCCCCTGCCCGCCCCCTGAATGTCAGGCCCAAGTTTTATGTTGAAGAATCTGCTTTTATTGAGGAGAGTCCTTTCCCCATTTTGTCAGCCTCACAGAGGACTGGACCATGGGAAAGATGCCCAGCCTGGGTCTAGAGGGTGTACACCTCGGGGTGGGGCTGGAGCAGCTGAGTGACAGCCCTGCGTCCCAGCCCTTCCACTCTGGACACCACTTCCCTGACTGGTATCAGGGACTATAGGAGATGGGCCCCGAATTCCACAGATGACAAGACCAAGGCTCAGGTGGCCTGTGGTTATGGGTGGGGGCTGGGCAGGCCCCAGGTGTCTGGCTCTCAGTCCATCTCTGCTTTCTCCCCAGGAGGCCTGTCCTGCCGGAGGAATGCAGCCTGAACATCACCTGCCTCAATGGCAGCCCATGTGAGGGTGGGCCTCAGGGTGCCAACTGCAGCTGCCAGGAGGGCTTTGCTGGCCAGAGGTGGGTTGGGGGCTGCAGCCTGGAAGGTGGGTCGGCCAGTGTGGAGCGCTGGGCAGGGCAGATGGAGCGGGGTACTCACCTTCTGAGCCCTCACTGTTCATCACAGTGCTAGATAGTACCCCTTTGTCACTGTCGGGGGCTTCAAGTCCATCCTCTGCTACTCAGACACCTGCAGGGAAGTAGTTGCCTGGAGGGGTTTCTAGGAGCCCCTTGCACAGGCTTCTGTCGTCAGGACCGCCCGGGGCGGCTGTAATGGTGCAGGTCCTGAGCCCACTCCACCGGGAATCAGCACCTTGGGGCCTTCACACAGGCTCTCCCATGCTTCTGGTGGAGTGAGGGTCATCCTCAGTCATGAATGCCAGGGCAAAGGTGGGTGGTGGCCTATGGAGACCACATTGAGCCTGCATACCTGGCAGGGCCCAGCCAGTGGGGGATGGTGAAGGGCAAGCTTTGATGCCTGTGAAGGGGGTTTGAGGAGCTAAATGAAGCAGCTGGGGGAGCAAGGCATGGGAGGAAGCAGTTTCCTGCACCCCAAACCTCTTCTCTGCCTCCCAGGTGTCAGATCTCCTGTGAAACCAACCCATGCTTGAACGGGGGCACCTGCCAGGCAGTTGGTGGGGTGTACGAGTGTATCTGCAACGTGAGGTTCTCTGGCCAGTTCTGTGAAGTGGTGGTGAGTTGTGCCAGAGGGGTGGGGCTCCCCATTTTGAACTTCGTTAGATGATGATGGTGGGGTGGTGGGTGTACCACACCTGTTCTTGGACCAGCCTGTCATGTGATGGCGGCAGGGGAGACTCAGGTCCCTTCCATGAGGTGGGAGGCATTTTTACTTGAGGAAGAACCTGGGGCCCCACCATTCTTCTGAGGCCTGGCAGTGAAACTTTTGGGCTCACCAAGTCCCACCTGGGACAGGACTTGGGGCCCACAGGAGCTTGGAATTCTGAGGTTTAGATTGGTGAGCACAGAAGCCTATAATCGCCAGGGGTTTGAGCCCGGATTCTAGAGTAGGAAGATTTGAGGCACCGGGATCCAGAGGCCAGCCCCTGACTCCAGGGCGTCTCCGCTGAAGAGGGGCCTGTGGGCAGCTTGAGTGTGAACCTCTGTTGCCCCCTCCCCACCACAGGCGGAGTGGGCGCTGCAGGAGGGAGGGCGGAGGGCAGGGAAGCCTGGCAGGGGCCTTGGTCTCCACAGGCTCTGGCAGCCTGGGTCATAAACCTGCAGATCCCTTCTGCTTCTGGGGACCATTTCCTTTCAAGTGGAACTTTTACAGCCTCTGGCTCTCTGCCCATCTTCCCAGAGCAGGGAGATAATGGCTTTACAGCTTCTCCAGAAGTGCCTGGGTGCATGCTGGAGCTTGGAACCCAGGTCCCTGTGGGCTGCGAGGCCTCTCAGGACGGAGACCTGTGACCCTGGAATCCCAAATTCTGTGATTCCAGGACTTTGGAATTGCAGCCTTGTAGACCCTTTGATGGGGGAACCCTGGGAGTCTGGGGAGACAGAGAGAGGGCCCCCCACAAGCCTGATGCAGCCTCCCTAGTCAGGGGGTGGGCAGGCCCTGCTGGGTTCTGAGCTCACCCCAGCTCAGCAGCCCCTTTGGCTGCTGCCTGAGATCCTTCCTGCTTTGGGGATGAGCATGGTCTCCATAGATACTTCGAAACACCAGGTCACCCTTCAGGATGGGGAGGGGCAGAGGCCCCATCGCTCAGATTGAATGAGTTTATTGTGGGGAGGAGGCGGCCAAATGGAGAGGCAGGGCACTGAGACCCAGCTTGGCCAGTGACAGAGGATCTGGGCTGGAGTTTAAGGCTGAAGGAGTGGTGTTGGGGCAGATGGAGACGTGCTGTCCTGACTTGCCACCAACTAGTCACATGTCCAGGGAATCTGGGCAAAGCCTGTTTTTTCACCTGCTACTTACCAAGCACCTAATACACAGGCACTGCCCTGGTCACTTTGGAGAACACCCATGAACAAAACAAGCCAGTGCCCTGTGCCCTGGAGTGAGGGAGCGCTCTCACCGCCCCATCACGTTACTGTGCGGTTTCTGTGAACTCCCACTCACTGTGCTGTCAGACTGGGTGTTCTCCTTCTAGCCAGAACCCTCTGTCATCTGGGAACCCCCTCCGATAGGTGGCTCCCTGGCCCCTGCTTGCACACCCCAGGGGTGGGTCTCACTACCTCCCAGGGAAGCCTGTTACTAGCCCTCATTTTCTCTGAGCAAGTCCAGTACCCCACTTTGCTGTCCCTCCACCCCTCCACCATCTGAGGCCCCCTCGTTGCATGTCTTGCAGAAGGGCCTGCCGAGGCCACTGCCATTCCCGCTGCTGGAGGTGGCGGTGCCCGCGGCCTGCGCCTGCCTCCTTCTCCTCCTCTTGGGCCTTCTGTCAGGGATCCTGGCAGCCCGAAAACGCCGCCAGTCAGAGGGCACCTACAGCCCCAGCCAGCAGGAGGTGGCTGGAGCCCGGCTGGAGATGGACAGTGTCCTCAAGGTGCCACCCGAGGAGAGACTCATCTAGGCCTCCCTGGCTACCAGCCCAGCACCTGTCGGGTCACGGACAGTTTCCACCTGCTTCCAGGAGCCTTCGGGGAAGTGACCGCCCCTTCCAGGCCTTGGGGAGCTGCCGCAGGGCACATGCTGGGGAAGTGTTCCTTCTGCTGGTGGCCTCTGCCTCGGTTCCACCGTGGACTGAGGAAAAGGGGACCACTCAGGGCGGCAGAGAAGGGCCTGGCGTGATATGCAAGGAAGGGCACATGTGGGTGTACAGGGTACGTCCTGGGGTGCGTGCGTGAATGCATGTGTTTGTGCGTGGTATCTGTGCACCTGGGGCCTGTTGATGTGCAGATACCGGTGTGTGCTGGACTGGGCTCATGGGCATGTCTGAGTCCTTGCTGCGTGTACACATGACTGTAGTGGGCACAGGCCATCCCACTGAGGGAATGGCTGGGCCATGGGGACAACCTGGGGCAGCTGTGGGACAGGGACAACCCAAGGCTGCTCCTCTCCTGGAGGCCAGGGCTTGCCAAAGGACCAAGGCCCCCGCTCCCAAATCTCCCATCTCTGGAGGCTGCCCCTCCCTGTCTGAGGCAGCTGGGAAATCAGGGGAGGCCACAGCCAGAGGCCACGTGGACTCCTGGCTCCTGGAACAAATGCTGCCTCAGGCAGATACGTCTGTGCCTTGCGCCTGAGCCAGGCCCACTCGGAAACACAGATCGCAGCCAGGGCAGCACGGAGATGCAGAGCGGAGGACAGATTGCCCGGGGTGTGTGGGGCTGTACGGCCCCTCCTCAGGGCCAATCATCTGTCCGTTGGGATGCTTCCCTGCCCGCCCCACAGAGCTGCTGTGAGGGCCTCGGGGATGAGGCCTGGACGTCCCTCAATCCCGTCTGCTGTGAAGGGCTGTTTGGGTTGTCCTAGGAGTCAGGAGTTGAGGGAGTGGGGGAAGGGATCTTCCTGGGGGTGATGAGGATGAAGGAGCAACCTCTCCCCCGCCCTGTCCAGCCCACCCAGCCTGACCACCTCGTGGTTCTCCTGCTCTGCTCAGAAGCCGCAGTGGAGACAGCTCCTTCACCTGCACATAGTCGCCTCTGACCGACTTCGGGAGGACCAGGAAGCCCTCCGGGTGTGCTGAGAAGGCTGGCGCCACCTGGGTGGGGCTGGTCCTGCAGACAGACACGAGCAGAAGAACTCACTGCTTCTCTTCTGTCTTTTCCTCCGAGTCTGATTCCTGAGGGCACCTTCCTACGGTTGTGAACTTGCAGGTGTCCCCTGAACTTGTTTCTTCAACACCATCAGCGACCAGTGAGTGACCTGCAGCCCTGCTCCGTGGACTCAGCAGGCCTGTGACCAGCCCACCCTGACGCCCTGCTTGGGAAGGTTGAGGGCTGAGTTGGGCTCAGAGGCCCTGATGGGAACAGGCTTGGGTGTGGGCCCTTTCCTGACTGGCCAAGCCCGCCACCACGTCTGTAGAAGGAGCGCTGAAGATGGCTGAGGCCTCCCTCCCCCCAGCTTTCCCCCCAAGATTTTATTGAACATGCACACGGAATTCTTGGGTTTGTAAGTTCAGCCTGGCACGTGAAGACAGCAGTCCCACTGGCCTCCAGCGTAGCCAGAGAGATCACAGGGTGGCCCGTCCTGTCCCCAGTGGGGTTCAAGGGTCTGCTGGGGTCTGTTTGGAAACACCATTCTGGAGGAACCCACTGGGCCTGGATGTGACACACCTCCCCACCCCTTTCCCAGGCAGCCAGGGAAATTCCCAAGGGGCCATGGTTGCTTCAGGAGGGGCTGTGTGCCCGGTCAGCAAACCTCAGGGTCAGGCCTCAGGTCACTGACCTGCCCAGGGGGAGGTCTCCCAGACCCTCAGTCACCAAGGCTCCCTGGGGTTTTGAGGACCTTTAGGGGCTCCCTTGTCCCATCACACACCTTGGAGACTGTCTTGACTATCCACAAATAGGAAATGAGGAATCAGGTCAAAATATTCACAATTTCCTGCACGTCCCAGATGGTTGTTTTCTTAAATGGTTGGGTCACATTTCAACTTCATTTATTGAAACTAGTCAATTTTAAGATTCATCAAATCAATAAAGTCAAAAGGAAAAGATAAAAGAAACAATAACAAAACCATCTCAATTCAGCTTTGGTGATGTTGGCCTCGGGAATTTCTTTGCTGGCAAAAATCAGAGGGGGCGGAGAGAGGCTCTCCTGGCCCTCCTGCCTCCTGTCCACTCCACACTCCATGGGGGCCTGCTCCTTCCTGACCAGGGAGCCCTGACCGTTGGGGCTGCTGGTCAGCCCTGCCCCAGCAGTCTTACAAGGCAAGAGGGGAAGCCCCATTTGATAGGAACACAAGAGCCGGTAAACCTGCAAGATCAAGGGCAAGCGACAGACAGACCATGGTCTGACTCCAGCTTTGGATGCACTCACCTTAACCTGTAGCTATTTTTCCATCTACAAATCAGAGTGGCTGGTGCCCCAGTCCCCACGCAGGGCTGGCTATCTGAAGGGATCTTAAGGATCCCCCAGTCCTCAAATCCCTACCAAGTAGAAACAGCTGGAGTCTGGGGGTCAGGGTGAAGACTCACAATAAATGAGTGTGCCTAATGTTAGAGGGTGGAAATGCCCTGTAGATCCTACTTCTAACTCTAAGACGTGTTCTGTGCGCACGCTCACGCTGAGGCCGCCACTGACACCTGTGCGTGTCAAGGTGGAGCATCCAGGGCTAGACCAGTCAGGGTAGAACAGGCCTCTGGAGGGGAGGCCTTGAGGAGCTTTCCTGCAGGAAGGTGGGAAAAGACTGGGGCGATCACTGGCCCAGCTGACCTCTTCAGTGCAAAGCCCAACAGGGTGCTGAGGAGGGGTGGCGGTAGGTGGGATGGGTGCCCAGGCCCTGGATCAGCCCCAGACTGGAACTGGTGTCTTTCTCCAGCAACGAGACCTCAGAGATGGGCAGTGTGGAAGGGAGTATGGGTGGCAGAGACGGCCGCATCCCCTCCCGCCAGTAGAGCCTGGGTGGAGACAGCCACAGGAAGAGGGCCCGCTGGGCTGAGCCACAGTGGTGCCGGTGCACAGCCCCACGGCGCAACCAGGCCTCGGCAGCCCCAGCGCTCAGTGCTCTGCTCACTCAAAGGTCTCCCACTGCCTCCTGAGCTGCTCCACGGAGCCCGGGCCCGGGGCCGGGGCTGGGCCCGGGGCCGGACTCGGGCTCACGTCTTGCTTGGTCTTTCGCAGCAAGTCCTCAAAGGGGTCTCTGGCCTCTTGAGTAGCAGAGGGCTGCAGTGCTGGCTCCCGGCCCTGGGGGGGCCTGGGAGGAAGCTGTGGGGCTTCTCCAGGCCTAAGGGCCAGCCCCTGCTTGGCCTCGGCAGCCCTGGCACTTGAACGCACCAAAGGCAACGTTCGGATCCTTGAAGGAGCAACTGTTGGGGGCCCCAGTGGCTGCAGGAGGCTGGTGTGGGCACTCAGGGGCACCTGGCCAAAGAGATTGGGCATGGAGAGGGCAGAGAGGTTGGGTTGAGACCTATGTGGGGCACAGAAGCCAGAGTTAGACAGCAGGAGGCTAGGGGCAAAAGCTGGCCCCAGGGAAGCAGGCGGGGCTCTGAAAGGCCGGGCTGGTGTGACCAGAGACATGGCAGGCAATGCCGCTGCGGCTGGCACAGAGGGGACAAAGGGGTTGAGAGATGGCTGTGGAAATGGGGCAGGGGTCCCCATGGTGGGGAAGCTCAATGGAGGGGTAAATGCGGTGGCTATGTTCGGGGCTGTAGGGCCTGGTGGAGGGGTAGTGCCCGACCAGGCTGTGCTAAGTGGGTCCAGGAGGGCCAGCAGGGCATCACTGCCTGAGGCTGCAGCTCCTGGGGCCAGGCTGACTGGCTGGAGCAGTTCCGTGGGGCCTTGCGGGGAAGCACTGGGAAACGGGGCAGTGCACCTGTCATGCTCAGCCTGAAGCCACTCCGAGGAGAAGTCACCGAGGACGGCACCAGCAGCCTGGAGCTTGGCTGGGCGGGCGGTGGGAGGCGGAGGCACGATGCCCAGCTCCGGGGTCTTCCTGCCCTGAGGCCGGGGAATGGTGATGCTTCCTGGAGCAGGAGTGGGCACCGCCTCCTTCTCGCTGAGCTTCAGGATGCTGTCCCAGTTCTGGGGCCTGCAGGGCAGGGCTGGGGAGTTCCCCGGCAGGGCTGAGGGCTTCTCGGGGGAGGTGGCTAGGGGCCTGCTGCAGACGGCCATGTCGTCCTGGCCCAGGCTCCAGAGCTTGTTGTATGGGTGAGCGAGCCTCCAGGCCCCCGGCATCCCGCGGCTCCTCTCACTTCTGCTCAGGTCCAGCCTCTGTTGGAGGGAACGAGGGAGGCAGTGAGCATAGGCTGACCTGGGACAGGCTGGAGAGCACCTCGCCCCATCCCCCAGCCAGTGTACAGGGCAGGTACTGGGGTTTGCCCCCGGGACTCGGAGCAGCTCGGGGCTCAGCCCAGGTCACCAGCAGAGAGCCTGGGTCTGTCTGGACTCCAGGCTGTTCTGTGTGGCACAAAGGGTTCCAGAGAAAGCCCTAGCTGTTTATGCCAGGGTTGCCAAGTAGTTTTAGGAAAATGACTCCATTTATGACCACCTACTGGCTGGGCCCTTGTTACTTTTCAGAGCATGTGGGCACCATCCATCCCCTGTGAGCCCAGGGAGGCCGGTGAGGCCCAGGGCATGTCGGAGGCACGCAAGCTGGGGAGGAAACAGAACTGGGCTCAAGTCCCCGCCGGGCCTCTCCAAGCTCCACAGCCGGGACCGCACCATCCTTCCCTTGGGGGTGCTCATGAGTCAGTGGATCCGGGGAACTTCGTGACTTGCCCAGTGTGACCTACCAGTGAAGGAACAGGCACAGACAGGAGATATGACAAACTGCAAGTCACAGTGGAAGATCCGTGGCTACACGCAGTAATTTTGAACTCAGGAATTTTGATTCTGAGTCTCTCCAAGGAGCTTTCTCTGGTGGGAATGGAGCAACCGCACTTCCCCCAGCGGTCAAAGCCCTGCATGAGGGCTAGGTTGGGGGTCCTGGAGCACCAGTCCAGTTCTCTCTGATGCATCAATGGAAGTGGGGCATCACACTGGTCTAGCATCTTCCCTGTGATCATTGGGAAGGTAGAGGTCCAGCTGCGGGCCTGCCTGGCAGGGACTGGTCAGAGGACCCTGAGCACTGCCAAGGACTTAGGAGAAGTCACTGTCACGTGGGGGAGAGGGGCTACTCATGTGAAAGCCCTAGTCTCAGGAGGGGCCCACCCCTGTCCCTACCATACCTGATAGTCAAAAGTCCCAGGCTGTTCCCTCAGGCCTTTGGGGGTTCGAAGGTCCTCCAAGCTCTTGGCCTGGCCCAGTGGCTGCAGTGGCACCTCCATGTCCAGGCTGCTGAAGATGTCTTCCAGGAGGTCAATACTGGCAGCCCGGTCAGGGGGAGCTGGGGCAGGGCCCACAGGCTCCCTCGCTCTCTGCTCCGGGCTCTCTGCCTCATCACCTTCTGCACTGTCTGACTCCTTCAGTGTCCGATATGGCTGTGGCCTAGGAGGGGCAGAGCAGATTGGAGTCTCTCACCCAGCGCCTCTGTGGGAGGAGGGACCCCCCCCCCCACACACACACAGCTTTCAAGTCTTGAGGATGGATGGCACCCTGGAGCCTTGGGGTCAGGAGAGTATCTTGGGGTCTCTGAGTGCAGGAGTCTGAGTGGGGGCACTCCTGATAGAACTGGGGCTAAATCTGGGTTCTGCTGCTCACTGTGGGATCCTGGGCAAGTCATGTTGGCTCCAACTTATACTGGGGACCCACTTAAGTCTCCCCCATGTCACAGGACCCATTGGATAACTGGCTGGTTGGCTCATAAGCCATTCAGACCAGAAGAGACATGAGAAATGGGCACATCTGGGAAGGGAACAGGCAGGAAGACTCATCCCTAGGCGATCACAGCCAGCCCTGGGGGAACAGCTTTAGGGAACTGAGTTGGGGAGACTTCCCAGGGCAGCTGCCCAGTGCACCCCAGGATCCTCAGGAGTTATTACCTGGGCCTCAGCCTGTGCTGACCTTGGTTCAACCTCTAGTGGTGCCATCTCCTGCTGGGGGACCCTGGGCAAGTCACTTAACCTCTCTGAGCCTCAGTGGCTCCCCAGATCCTTGCAGGTAGTGGTGGCTGCTAGGTGAGTGGTGCCTGGCGCACAGCAAGCATGCGGAGGCTAGCAGCTCTCTGTACATTCACATACCGCGCCTTGCAGCAGGGCCCGGCTCTGGCGCCGTGTCCTCTCACACGCCTGAGCCCAGGGCTCCGCCACGCACAGGGAGGACCTCTAGTGGAGCCCGGGCAGAGCAGTGTTCCAGCTCTAACCACAAGGCTGGGGTGGGCCCTGGGTTGGGCAGAAACTGCTCGAGGCTCTGGCGAAGCTGGGGAAGGCCGCCACCTGGTGGTCCCCCAGGCTCACTGGCAGGAACCAGGCAGGAGACTTAGTGGAAGGGGAGGGCTCTGAGAACAGTTTGCACTCTTGGCCAGGACTCCACCAACTCATAGCATCTCTGTGACACAAGCAGCCCCTGAAGTAGACTCACACTCCTACCTCATAGATGAGTAAAGGGAAGTTCAGAGAGGCTCAGTAACTCACCCTATGTCACACAGCACTTGGCAAGAGGTGGAAATGAAAGCCAAGCAGGCGAGACTGTAAAAGTCCCTCACTTACTAAGCTACTTGTACAAGGAATTCAAGTCCCTTTAACCAGGTTTGAACACAAAGGAGATAAAGAAAAGTCAGATGTTTTTACACTTAAGGAAACAGTATTCACTAAAAAGGACCCTTTTTGTCATGAGTGAAGATGAGCCAGTTCCTTTGTAAACATGCAATTCAAAAGCTTGTTCTGTCACAGGTGTTGGCTAAAGGAGTAAGCACTATCCATTATTTAAATGCTTAAGGCGCCAATTACTTTAAAAAGAACGTGACAGGCTAGATTGTGTGGGGAGTCTTTGGACAGCATTCATCACCTTTACCTGCAAGGAGATCTGAAGCTGATACATGGCTGAACATTTCTAATTAATAGTAGAAACAATAATTGGTACATGAAGCCTATGATAGGACAGGTATCATTGTTTAGGAAAAAGCTAATGTTTAAGTTTTAAAAGGAGACTTAAAGAAAAGGAGTCACTGTACAGAAAAGGTGGCATGTGGAACCTGGGCAACACTGACTGAGCCACCACTTTCTAAGCGGGGACACCGGGAGGGGATCAACCTGCCCGTGGTCGAGGGTGAGCTGGTGTCACAAAGGGCCAGAACCCTCGTGTTGGCCCAGCCACCCCTGGGGTGGGAGACCAGCGCAGGCGATAGAGGGCTTCTGTAACTGTTTATTTCCTGGGGGCTAGTGTGGGACCCTGGGGGCTCAGCAAAGGGCCAGTCCCTTCCCTTAAAGGTTCCCATGAAAACATTGCAACTACTCAGCACAAACAAACGCTACACACCTTTGCTCAGTCCCAGCTACGGAAAACTGGCAAAAAAGGGGAACTAGGAAAGCTTTATTTTTTTGAGGGGGGATGGCTGTATTGTAGTGAACCTTCATTTTGTATTGCAACTCGTAATCAGCCTGAGGCTTAGGCTATACATTATACAGTAATAATAACAAATATTAAATAATAAAATCAAATACTTATTATAAATAATAAATAGTAAATGTAATAATATTAAATATCAGATCAGTAAAATGTTTGGATATGCCAGCATTAATATGCACATTTCACAGCAATAAGTTTTTCTTGTTTTAAATGTAAGAGCTGGCCCTCCCTCTCCATGGCTTCCCAGATGCCCTGAGGTGAAGGACTGGAATGGGTGTTACTGGCTGGCGAACTGTGGTCGCCCATTCTGTTAACAATCAAGGGCATTTTCCCATATAAGGAACTAGGACCCGTGCTCCTGTCTCATACCTTTAGGGTCCTGTCACTCTTGTCAACTCACTCCACTGTTACAGCCCCTGTGGGGCTGGGAGAATGGCCACCCTGAGGAGGCACACGGAGGTGGCACCCTGTAAGCTGGCCCCAGGGCACTGGAAGGCAGCAGCTCCAGACACCACCCCCTACCACCACACACAGAGGGCAAGCGGCATGGGCCACCCCCACCCCCCAAGGCCCTGGGCAGTCACCAAGCTCAGCTCAGGGAAATGGAAGAAGGAAGGAGAGACCATTCAAAGGGAGCAGAGAAGAAAAAGCTTTCAGTGAAGCCAGCGCTCGGGCCCTCTTCCTGCTGGCATTCATCGTCAGAGGAGTCCTCGGAGAGAAAGACCGCATAGTGTCGCAAGGGCTTTACCAGGCTGGGGTAGAGGAAGACAAGAGAGAAGAGAACAGTTAGCGTCACCCTCCGAAGTCCACATGGTGGGGTGAGGAGGAGGACCTCGCCAAGGCCGGAGGGCACAGGAGGGCCGACAGGTCCCAAAACAGACAAGAGTCTTAAACACATGATCCAGTCATCTATGACCTGATCATTTCTCTTCCATTTAGAGAACCCTGAATGGAGCCAAGCATTATATTATGCACAAAGATGTTCATCACTGCAGTGTTTTATGCACTGTTGGCTAAATGATATCCTTCCAGGAACTATAAATGCTTATAAAGGAAAACTTCGAAGTCAGGATGCAAAAGGGCAATTACACCGCACTCTCACCTATGGATGGAAAAATGCATGGAAACAAGGCTGGGAGGGTATGTGTCTAAATGTCTGCAATAGCCAGTGGGAGTGTGGGTGATTTCCCTCCTGCCTCTTTATTTTTCTGAGTCTTCTAGGTTTTCTACAATGGACATATCTATTTCAATAACCAGAAACAGTAAGAAAGTTGGGGAAGAAAGTGAACCACATGGAGGAGCACTCGAGAGAGGGCCCTTTTCTGATGAACGGCCGCTCTCTGGCGTCTCCCTCAGATGCCTCTTCAGAGAGTCTTTTTCATCTGTGATGTGGAAATTAAATATTCATTGTTATAAAAAATACATCTCGCTTGTCAGCTACCTGTGAGCTCTACCTCTATAAACATAAACACACACACACAGCCCAGAGAAACTCCATGCCAGCTCCTATGAATTATATACTGACCAGGGCCCACCAGACGGCTGTGCTCAGAGAGGGCAGCTGGAACCGCCAGACCTTGGTTCGAATCCTGGCCCTGCGGCTGATGCTCAGGCACCCGGCTGGGAGCAGGCTGTCCAGCAGGTGGGGCACATGCTGAGGACCCCCGGGGGCAACAGTGAAGTTTGGGGAGAGCAGCAGACATTGGGATGCCTGAGGTGGCCTATCTCTTATACTTCCAGTCCTAGTCACAGCAGTCTCCTTCCTTTGCTTTATATGATACAATTCCATTCAGGTCCCCTACCCCCTACCCCACAGAGGAAAAAGCAGCATGTCTAAAAAAACATGCACAGGAACCACGACTGGAGGATGACTAAGGGACAGCAGCTGTCCCCAAGGGAATGGGAGAGTGGAGTGTGACCAGTCTCAGCTACAATCTGTCATCATGAGTGCTAAGCTAGTTTTTTTGTTTTTTTTTTTAAGATTTTATTTATTTCATTATTTTTAGAAAGAGCGGAAGGGAGAAAGGCAGAGAGGGAGAGAGACATCAATGTATGGTTGTGTTTCACCTGCCTCCAGCCACAGACCTGACTGGAGACCTGGTTTGCAACCTGGTTATGTGCCCTGGCTGGGAATCGAACCAGCGACCTTTGGGTTCACAGGCCGGCGCCTTAACCACTGTGCTACCAGCCAGGGCCTAAGCTAGTTCTTACCCAAGAACACGCTGTGCTTTCCAAAGGACCGCAGAGCCAGCTCCCAGTTGGGGGACTCCCCAGCATTTGCACCCCTGAACTCTTGCATTTTCTGGTGTTCTCCCTGGAAGTTAGCCAGGCAGAGATTTTCCTCTGACTGAAGTGGAAGTCAAGGCACAGAGAGGGAAAGCCACTTGCCCAGGGTCGGACACAGGGAGGTGGCAGGTCGCAGCCCTCCTCTCCTCTTCCACGTCGCCCAGGTGGGGCATTTCCCCCTGGACTTGGGAGGGCAGGAAGGTTTCATCTGGAGAAATGTACATCAGCCACCCTCAGGACAGGCTGCTTGGCTCCTCCACTCTCACTGAGACATGAAACAAAGCTCAGCAGAAGGGCCACTCCCCACACAACCACCAGAATCCTGTTTCGAGTCACAAACCTGACCTTGTCACCCTCCTGCTTAACACCTGTGAGTGAATCTGTGGCTCTGCGTCGGTTGTGCGGTGAGTAAACCCACTGAGCAAAGCGTTAGGAATAATAACGTTCAGACATTTGTGGAATGACGGACAGCATGGGCGGGGTGAGGGCTGCAGCGACAAGTCATGCTCCAAGCAGGGCAGATCCTGAGCTGGCCCTACCCATCCATACGGTGCCTCTGCCCTGTCCTGCTCACCACCCTCCCCCTCCCCAGACCACCTGCCTGTTGTGTTTTCCTGGTGCACTGACTCTCCTCAGACTTGAAGACTCAGCCAAATGGTACTCTCAGAAAGCCTTCCTGGAGTTCCCAGCTGGAGTTTCCTCCCTAGATGGTTAGCTTCTCCTTGGGTTGCAAGTTTCACCACTTCATTGCTACCATTTAACCTCTTGCAATTCTATTTCAGAGTTGAGCTAATGGGCAGGTCCTGGCTCATTCTCCCCTTTATTCCCACCTGGGCCTGGCATTAGCACAACGAAAGTTTGCTGATCAAATGAATGGAAGGCTGAGTGCTGGGGAGACATAGCATCCCCTCCCATTTCACCCATCTTCCTGGAGCCCCAATAGAGCAGATGTCCCTTTCACCAGCTTGTGGCTACAGTATTAAACTGTCCCTGCTCTGCCCTGGCCGGGTTGCTCAGTTGGTTGAGTGCCATCCCTCACACCAAAAGGTTCGATCTCCAGTCAGGGCACATACCTAGGTTGCAGGTTCTATTACCGGTCGGTGCATATATGGGAGGCAGCCAATTGATGTTTCTCTCTCTCTTTCAAATCAATAAACGTATCTTTGGGTGTGGATAAAAAAAAAAAGTGTCCCCCTCTGAGTTCCCTATCTGTCCTTTGAGATGCTGAGACCACATTTGGGAGTTTGGGAGAGGTAGCAGTCTCAGAAAAATGTTTCACATAATATCCATACATAGGCATGGTGCCAGGGGCTTTGCATAGTTTATTTCTATTCCCCCCACCCCCCGCAACAGCCTACCAGGCTCAATATACTGATTTTATAGAGGATAAGACTGTCACTAGTCCATCTGTCTACTCCTGCACCCAACCAAGCAACCCTTCCTCAGTGTTTGTGAATAGGCCCAGGAGGAGATGAGCGGCGATGCCAGCCTGGGGCCTCCCTTTCCCTTTCCTATCCCCTGAACTGGTGGTAGAGGTCTGTGAAGGGGTGTGCACCCCTGCTTGGGTCAGGCTGAACAAGGTACCTGGGAGGCTCTCAGATCCATTGTGGGTGCCTTCCCAGCGCTCAGCCAAGCACGGCCCCCTCCCCTGGCTTTGACAAGAAAGCAGAGGCCAAAGCTTGGCACGTGAACTGAATGCCACTAAATCTGCCAGGAATGCCTGGATTTGTGTGAGAGCAGGTGCCTTTGTGCTGGACTGCACCTTGACTTCATCAGCTCACGTCTCTGCCCAGATCCAGTGCCTCCCCACACGGGACATCCTGGAGCTGGGCTGGGGGCAGGGCAGGGCCGGGGGCTGGGAAGGGAGCCCAGTGGCCAGCACATTCTCTAGGCTGCTGTCCTGGTCAGGCCGGGCTGGCTGGGCAGTGGCTTCAACAAGAGGCCCTGGTGTCTCTGTCTCCTGAACACACTGTTTACCTCTCAATGGACAGAGCACCTGGACGAGAACTTTGCCATGTGGTTTGGTCAGATCTGCGTTTTTTTCAGATCTAGGCTCCAGGCCACACGGTTGATGTTGAGGACACTAGTAGTACTTGTGTTGAGCTAAACACTGTTGGTACAGCTTCTCGTTAATTCCTATCACCTCCTCACTTTGCAGATAAAGAAGCTGAGGCTCAGAGAGAGGGAGTCACTTGCCCAGCATCGCACAGCAGCTAAGGGAGACCCAGGAATCTGCATTTCCTGACTCTAGACCACCTTCTGATCCTGCCTCTTCAGTTTTGTAGATCTGAAACAATGAAATAAGGGGTAGGGTGTTTCCCTTTCCATTTTCAATAAAAGGTGAGATTTCAAAATAAACTTATTTAAATTCAGCTGCTCATGTTCTCCCATGAAACATACAGTCAGATATTTGTCAGAGATAAAGGATGAACCGTCGAAAACGTCCAGGTTTAAATTTTTTATTAGCTTAAGGCAGAATATGAAAAAAAAAAAAAGTACCTCTTCCCTCATTAACCCAATTCAGCGACTACCCTGCAGTCTGCCACCCACCACTTGCCTGGATTTTATTATACACAAATTGCTGTCTGCGAGCAGGCAGGTCATGGCGAACGTGGCTACCCGGCGAGGGCTGCCCGAGTCTCGGGGAGAAAGAAAGGCCTGCTGTCCATCACTGTTCAGACCCCATCATCTCCCACGGTGGCTCCCGCCCCTGCCCACCTCATCTCGGCGCACAGGCCCATGCAGATGACTTCCCGAACCCTCTCTAATGTTTGGTTTAACGTGTCGCCGGTTAGCGCGTGTGTGTGACAGTGGTGACAGGCGCGGCTGTTCCTTTTTAAATACCATGTCAGAGACACGGCGTCAGGAAGCGGGGACGTGCTCTGTGGCTCTGCCGTGCCGGGATCGCACGGGCTTATTTTTTAATGAGGAAGATCTGCATCTAGAGAGTTTTTTTCATGTGTCACATCGTGTGGACAAATCAGCAGCACATCACGCTGGCCCAAAATGAAATGCTGACAAATGTAGATATTTCAAATTTAATTGACATTTAAATGTACTTGAGATAAAGAAGGGGAAAAAATCAGCAAGGACTTGGTCTCGGAGGTAACGAAGGGAGCTGGTGATCATTTTCTAAAGGATCGTTTCTCTCCAGCACAAAGCAGCTTTCCTTTTAAATGTCATGGCCACTCTGGTGACCCTTGGCCACGTGGCTTCTGCGGAGCTGATGAGCAGGGCCAGGCCCCAGGTCCAGGCCAGGTCCTACTTCCAGGTGGATGACAGTCTGTCCATCCAGCTTTCCTCCACCCCCTAACATCGCAGCCAGATGACCTCGGGGAAGTCATCTCCTTTCTCTGACCCTCAATCTCTTATCTGTAAAATGGGGAGTCTACCACCCTCCTATTCTAAAAGCTGAATGGAAATGTGTGTAAAAGGATCTGAAGAACAACAGTGCCTAGCGAATGTTCGGTTGCTACCCTCATGCCACACTCATCTGCCAACACACGGATTCTGTGCAGCGTCTTGCCTAGGTGTTCAAGGATGAATAGGGTGGTCCCTGGCTTCAAAAACTTTCCCAGTCAAGGATACTGGTCCCTAGCTGGGCCTATTGCAGAACATCAGTCATCCAGGAGGAACCTGCCACATGTCCTCCCTCCACCACCAGGACAGAGGGCCAACACCCCAGACCACCCTGCAGCTTGTAGGCAGGCTAACAAGATAGGTAAGGGCTCTGAAGCAGGCCGGAGGGTGTCTGGGGGAAGCCAGCTCTGGGGCTACTCCTAATGGGACCCACAGTGAGGGTGACAGCCACTCTCAGGGAGGAAGAGCTGGGGGCATATATGCTGGATGTAGGACCTTTGCACTCAGTTGTCTATGAATATCTATTTGAAAATGATAATAATGTGAGGATTGCTGCTGTAATGAGCCATGACACCAACGAGAGAGTGTCTTCCTGTCAGAAGAACTGGTCTAAATGTGAGGCTGGGTCCTTCCCACCCACTAGGGGTTTGCTCTGCCAGAGGGCAGTGGCTGGAATATACCTGGTTCACTAGGGAGGTGACATGAGGGCTGGGCTTTTAACTGTGAGCATGGCAGAGGCTGCACAATGGCCTAGAGGGGTCTCTGTGGAGAATTGGGCACAGGGAGCTGGGGCAGGGGTGGAACAAGCTGGGACCAGGTGGGGCAGGGCCTTGAACCTGATGAGGACATGACCAAGTGCAAGACTAGAGGTGATGGGAGGGCTGGGCGGGCAGCAGGGAAGCCTTCCTGGCTGGGCCCTGATCTCCTCTCTTGGGGTGGCTGTGTCCTTTCCCTTCTCAACCTCCATTCATCCATCCACTTAAGTATTTATCAACTTGCATGTTCATTCATTCATTCCTTCCTTTAACAAAAAGCACTAGTGTCAATTTTACATGTCCACATTCACGGCCCAGATGTCCTGAGAAGTCCTTCCCATGCTACTGGCAGATACCCCCATAGGGGGAGGCCCAAGCACAGGGAGTGGGCCTTGCCCCACTTTCCCACTCTCCAGGCTCTGGTGGAAGGAAGATGGGGTGGGGACACCTCAGGGCACTTTCCCTACCTGGGAGAAAAACTGAAGAACTGCTGTTCCGCACTGCGAAGATGGCCTCTACCTGCCCTCTGCCTGCTGAGAACCCAGTCTTTTCTGGCAGCAGCGGTGGGGGTAGGGCGGGGCATCAGGCGAGAAAGCCGTGGCCTTGGACATGGGCCGGCTGATCCACGTCCTAGACCTAGGCCATTCCACTTGGGTGTTAGAGCCTTGGTTCCCTTCTGGCTGAACGGGGAACGCTGCTTTCACTGTGAAGACTTTTGGGAAGCAGGGGAGGTTAAACGAGACGACACATGTGAAAGTACTGGGCTGGAAACAGGTATCTGAGAAAAGGTGATGTGGCATCTCTAACAATCAATAACATCTTGAAGACGGAGCACCTTTTCCTGGGGCGTCCTGAGGGCTTGGTTTCTCAGCTGGAACTAACTCCCTTGATTGTGACAGCTCCTGGGAAAGGTCCCTCTCTCCAAGTGGCAGGCAGAGTGGTTGGGGATGAGGGGGCTGTACTTCCCCGGGCTGCTGCTCATCTCAGGGGGCTCTTCAGGAGCTCCTACTTTTCCAGTCTGGGCTCAGGCTCCACGTCTGGCTGCCAGCTCAGTTTTGTCCCCAGGGCTCAGACTCACTGTGGGAGCAGGGAGGAGGCCTGAGTCAGGTGAGAAGCCTCGCACCTTGCTACTTGGGTCTGTGGCCTTCTGCTCCATGTCTGGACTCCTGGACATTCGAAGTGGGGCCTGGCAGCATGCCGGGGGGTTGTCCCCAGGCTTCCTTCCCCTGCCCACCCTGGGGCCCAGGGCCCAGGTAGCATCTTGAAGACTTGCTCCTGAGGCTGATCACGGCTTCTGGCTTTTAGAGGGCCAGGGCGGAGGAGGTGCTGGTAGCTTCTTCCTGAATCACACCTGGCACACAGTAGGTGTTCTTTGCACATATGCAGTTGTTACTGATACCCCTCCCCCATCTCCAGGGTGCTAGATGGCAATTCCTGTGCTCATTCATTCAGTAAACACCCCTGCGTAGAGGCCCAGGTTAGACTCTGGCCCAGGAGTTGAAGGACACACAGTTCTGCGTGTGAGGTGGACACCATCACCCTGTAGGTCAGCGCTACATCTGGATGTGGGAAGGGAAGGCATTGGGGGAGTGGCAAACTACTGCGGCTGCAGCAGTGGCTGCAGGTGGAAGGAGGGAGGCTCGTTAACAGGATGCTAGTGTGGCTCCCGGGGCAGTTTCCCAAGCCATGTTCCTTGGGGTGTTAACAGGCATCGTGTTTAAAAACAGAGGGCAAAGAGGCTTGCCCAGGGTCTGGCCCAGGCCTGTCAGATACTGGAGCCCGCTCGTGCACCAGGCCACTGTCCCAGCAAAGCTCACTGGCTATACCCCAGGCCACCTCTGGGCCAGGGAGGGGAATGGGCTCTCTGCCTGTCACTGGCTGTGATCCACCATTAAGGCCATGCTGAGCCCGGGTCTCGAGGAGATGGGTGGAGCAGCACATAGTACCTTGTCTTCTTCCAGGGTACCTTGCAACCGCCTGAACAGATACAACTGCAAAGAGTTCTGAGACCCTGTCTTTGGGCACAGCTCTCGCTAAGTGCTTCTGGCAGCTCTTTTGATCTTATTTTAATCTTCTGGGCTTTGGATGCTGGGGTCACGCACTGCAATCTGGATGACGAGACTCGCCAATTCCTATGCAGTGTGGGCTGGCCATTTGGTGGACAGACTGCCCAGCCAGCACAACCTACAGAATTTCTCTTGGGCCTGAAGAATTTCTAACCACAGCCACATGTTTCTCTGTGTCCCCCGGGTGCAGGTTCCCAGGGATCCCACAGTTCTGGTGGGAGCATAAGGTGGTACAGTCTTTTAGAAAGTTATTTAGCAACATGGAACAGAAATCTGCCTCCATTACTGGTTTAGGGTATGGGCTCTGACGTTAAGAGAGAGATATTTAAAGCTCGGCTCTGCCATGAACTAGCAGTGTAACCAAGGGCAGTGACAACCTCTCAGATCTCAGTTCCTTATACAAAACAGAGCTAATGATACCTACACCCACAGATTTCTCACGAGGATTCAATGAAATGGTGGATGTAAGGTGCTTGCATGGGGTTCTCGGTAGCTATTAATCATTTCATTTCTTTTTAAAAGATTTTATTTATTTATTTTTGGAAAGATGGGGAGGGAGGGAGAAAGAGGGAGAGAAACATCTCAGTGGTTGCCTCCCACATGCTCCCAACCAGGGACCTGCCCTGTTGCCCAGGCATGTGCCCTGACTGGGAATCGAACTGGTGACCTTTTGGTTTGCAGGCTCGTGCTCAATCCACTGAGTCACACCAGCCAGGGCCAATTCATTTGCTGTAATGATATAAAGTAAGAAAACAGGTCACTGGCATATTTTATATTACTGAAAACCTGGAACAAGCTGGTAGGCCACGTACACGCACACGGTGGGATCTTCCGCAGTTGCCCACAACAGGGACAACAGGACATGGGGCAAGTCCATAGGATGGGCTGTCTCAAGGAAGGCGCAGGTCTGTACACAGACACAGGAAAAAAAGACTACAGGGAATCTGCAGGAAAGCTAGTAAGTAGTTGAAGTAGTGAGGTTCAGAATGAACCTCATGTCTCTTCTCTAACTTCCAGATTGTGTATAAGGCTATTGGGTTATTTTTATGAATAAACACGTTATTTGAAAAAAGCAGGCTTTGTGTGGATCTGGCCCAGAGGGGTGAGTACGGCAATGGTTTGGGCATGCTTGATGGCTGACTCTGTTCTTACTTAGTACAGTGAAACTTCAAATAACCAGCCTACAGCCGATCCAGACTTGTGTGACTGGGACAGAGGGATGCAGGGGGAAGCGCTCAGGCTCTGCAGCTGGTCGGAAGTGGGGGCATCTCAATCCGACGTACACAGACTGCAAGCTCCTTAACTGTTAAGACTCAGAAGACTGCCGACCCTTCTGGGTTGTTGTGAAGGTTAAATAAGGTAAAGCCGGCACGTAACTATCTCCTATTCCTTCAGCAACACTTTGGGGCACCTGTCCCACCCTCTACTGCAGTGAACGAATGAATGAAGGATGGGCAGTCCTCCTGAGAGAGGCACCTGGGGACCAGCAGGTCATTCCCTGCCTCTGGCATCGGTGTACAGTCCTCAGGGGTGGCCTGAACAGAGCACTGCACTGCCTTTTGGAGCCCACTATCAGCTCCTTCTGAACTTCTAGTTCTGCAGAAAATTCCCTTGTACCTGACAAGCTGAAGAAGAGTAAGTTGGGGTCCGGCTGCCATGCACACTGTGGCTAAAACAACCAAGGCCCACCTGTAACAGATGGGGAGCCAGGAACCTCATGGGATCCCTATGGCCGCCATTGTCTTCACCATTCAGAGCAGCACAGTCCTAACTAGGTCTGTCACGAAAAGCTTGGATGACACAGGAGGAAGGGTGAGGCCTTTGTCCTCAGATAGCTGATCTCACAGTTTTCTAGCCTGAGACTTTGGGCAAGTTACTGAAAGTCTCTCTCTGAGACTCAGTTCCTTCACCTACTAAAAAGTGGAAAGCCAGCCCTGGCTGGTGGAAAAGGCGCTGGCCTGTGAACCCAAAGGTCGCTGGTTCAATTCCCAACCAGGGCACATAACCAGGTTGCACACCAGGTCTCTAGCCAGATCTGTAGCTGGAGGCAGGTGAAAGGCAACCATACATTGACGTCTCTCTCCCTCTCTGCCTCTCTCCCTTCCCCTCTCTGAAGGTAATAAATAAAATCTTTTAAAAAAAGGTAGAAAGTCACCCCATGTCCTTCACAATATTAAGTGCTGTTCAGTAAATGTTGCTTCTTTTTCCTTCCCTAGCTAGAGACACTCAGACACCTGTGGACACTGCTTCTTTGGCCGGAAGACAACTGAGCAGCTCCACTTCCTAATTCTAGGGAACCAGAGTGGAAGGGTGGCATGGAAGCAATGCCTAAGACCTGGAGCTGCCTAGGCAAAGCCAGACTGACAAAGGACCCCCATGGGCAGTAAAGTGTAACTGACAGAATGAAATTAAGCAGCCTTGGGAGTCCTGGCCCCGCCACTTTCCCACTGAATGAGCCTGGGGCGCCGGTTAGATACCTTTTCTGAGCCCAAGCTCCCATTCTGCGGAAGGGGAAACGAACACCAGCCTAAGAGGGCCCAGAACACGAGAGGTGCTCGACTGTACTTGCTGCTAACTGGCCCTCGACCCTGCCCACGCTGCCTGATCCCTGCTAACACCAGCTCTTCCCCCAGGGAGCGCTCAGGTCATTCCATCAGCCCTGCTCTGAATACTAATAGAAGCAGCTAACAGTTCTTGAGGAGAAACAGTCACTGACTATTAGCTAATGTTAAATGAAAAACAGGGGAATGCTTTTTCTAGAAGTCTTTTCTGAACTGTTCTCCAATTGCCATCAAACAGTTATAAGGGGCTAGGACTTGTAATGTCGATTCAGGAAGAAAATTTGACAAAGGAAAAAATTTCATTTTGGGAAAATACAAGTCAACGGGAGCCAGCATGCAAATTCCCTTTTAAAAGCTTCTTTTCAAGCCCTGGCTGGTGGCACAGTAGATAAGGCACCAGCCTGCAAACCCAAAGGTCACTGGTTTCAATTCCCCAGCCAGGGCACATAATGAGGTTGCAAGCCAGGTCTCCAGCCAGGTCCGTAGTTGGAGGCAGGTGAAAGGCAACCATACACTGATGTCTCTCTCCCTCTCTGCCTCTCTCCCTCCCTCTCTCTTTAAAATAATAAATTAAAAAGAAAAAATTTTTTTTAAAAAGCTTTTTTTTCAAAACCCTAAATAGCTCACACCTAGTAGGGTTTCAAAGACAGCCATTGACCGAATGGGTTCAAGAGCAGACTGATGGGACAGACATCCTCTGGAAGGAAGAAGCGCACTTCAGTGGATGGGCTGGCCAAGACAGCTGGCGGCCAATGCTACTGGGCCTTGACGAATTCCAGATGCTGAGCAGCTTGCTGCAGAGGCTGTCGTGACTGTCTTGTTCTTAATCAGCTTCATCTCGCTGTCCACAAAGTTAATTATTTAATACGCTATTTGGAAGTGAGAGTTGGGGCAAGAACTCTCAGGAGCAATGACTCCCTCCCTCTTCTTCAAAGATCCTGTATCTCTTTCTGTCACCCAAATTCTCCACATTTCCGATGCACTCAGATATTCCCAGTGGAGACAACAATTCACCATTCAAGAAAGTCTAGGCCGGATTAGAGGGCCAGGCACCAATCCATGTGCCCAACATGGAACCACCCCCAACAAAAGCCCGTTAGGATCTGGCTTGCTGGCTTATCTTCTCACGTCTCCCAACACAATGCTGACAGATTGGGGGAGCTGGTTTTTTTCCTCCCTAGAACAAGACTTTATGAGGAGTCTGTTTTATTAAAATATTTTCCACTGGATGCTTCCTGTTTCAAGAACTTAGTCTTGCCAGCTGGAGCTGATGACAGTTGAGACAAACACATCCAAGTGCTGTTGTGACATGGCGTTTGGAAGTGGAGGATCACAACATGGTGGGGCGGGGGGAGGCAGCATGGGAAGAGATGTAGGGAAACACCCAGGTTGTACCAGAAATGTCACTGGCATAACGGGAGAATAGCCTCATCCCACCACCATTAAAAAAATGTGAACATAAACTCTTAGACTGATGTCCCTCTTAACATGTGATATATGATCACAGAAACGCATCATTTAAAAAAGAAATCACTGCTATTTTGCCAACTCACTAAACAAACCCCCATGCTCCTAGTAGTTCGTTTCAGCCCCATGTTGCCTGAACAAAAATCTAAAACACGACATGTTGTAAAAGAAATGAAAAGTGACACTGACATAGTTCTGGTTACAACAGGAAGATGGGATTACCAGATACTGGCTCCTTGGCACACACTAGAGACATCCCCTATCACCAGGCTGGAAAAGCAACAGTGAAAACATATGAGATTAGGAATTCCAATCTCTTACTGGAAACCTGGCCACAGAATGGGTAATGCTTGTCTGTAGAATGCGCAGTGGTGTTGGCCTGAGGTTGTTCTGTGCGGTGCAGGGACAGTCTGGGTTTGCCTTTTGATATCCACAGACCCATGGCCCTGGATTTCAGTGCAGCAGCTAAAGATTTAGCCCAGATTTAAAGTGGTGGCTTTAAAGAAAAGTGACTGATTTCACCCCCTATGGAGAATCTTGAGGGTCGGAGGATCTCTGCAGCCATGCAGCATTTCCTCCACAAGGGGGCAATCACAATCCATGCCAGGGATGCGTCTAGTGTCCTGCTGTCAGAGCAAAAGTTCAGCTTACACCCAACTTCAGGGGTCCTCTCTTCCAAACAGTGCATATAACTAAGCCTCTCCCAAGAAAGAGGCAGACAGGGACACAGATGCGTGGGTGCGTGCGCGCGTGCACACACACACACACACGGTCTCCTACAGCTTTCTGGGTGAGGTTCGGGGGCAGCCTGGGAAGGCTGGTTTCTACGTATATGACAACAGTCTCAAGCAACACAATACTGTAAACCAGAGAATCCAGGAGGAGCTGAAGTGGATTGCACCCCAAGTTAGCCCACAGCTTGGCATTTTAGAATTGTTTCTTCCCCTTGGCTCCTTTTCTGGCTGGGGCCTGCAACCTCCCTAAGCTTCTTTCCCTGAGGACTCTTCTAAGAGTGGAGCAGGTATGAAGTGTGTTCCCCTCTTCACCCAATGGACTTCAGGGTCTTTGGGGCAATGTTTTTGGTTTCTCAAATAATCCAACCGATATGGACTCATGTACTTTTTCAAGGAATTGCAGGAAGCCAGTGTGTAGCTGCTGAGCTGTCTGAGCAGACCCCCAGATACCTCAGTGCACCTTGGGGACACTTGAGGGAAGCAGTCCACCCCTCTGATGGAAGTAGTGGTCCCTTCTCCAAATGAGGGGTGGGGGGTGCAGGGGTACGCAGCTTTAAGCCTCATCCCATCCTGGTAGCTCTGGCCACTGTTTGTAAACCTGCCCCAGCATTTACCTCATCTATCCAACATCTACCCAGCAATGACTCAGAGGTGGGTCTGTGCTAGGTATAAACCCCAGGGCCTGCCCCAAAGACCTCTGGGCCGGAGGCAGTGGACAGGGCAGCTCTGTATATAAATCTGAGCTCCAGAGACCTCAAGTGCCCTAGGCCTAGGAGGGTGGAGGCCCTTACTAATCACCTCCTTGACCAGGTCCCTAATTCCCCCCTCCAGACCTTGTTATCTTCAGCATCAAAAAAGGCCTGGAACCTTCTTCTGAGCCTGTCTGTGTACCCTTTGGGCATCTCTGTTCAAAATGTGGCCCGGGTGGCTGGCTCTTTGGCCTCTGGGGCCTCCCAGTGGTGTGACAACTGCTAGCGGAAGCCCTGCTCCTGACTGGTCTCTGGGAAACACCTGTTCCAGGCTCCAGGGAGACTTTCAAAGGCCCAGCTCAGTGTGGGCTCCACAAAGTGCTAGTCCCACTGGTCTTGCAGACAGCGTAAGGGAGCAATGGGGTGGGTACTCACTGCTCAGGGCTTGAGACGGATGTCCTCCTGCTTTCCACTGTGATGTTGCTTTTCGGTCTCTTAACGACGTGCGGACGGGGAGGACGCACCTAGTGGCACGGGGAAAATCCCCAAGAAGGAGTGAGTTGAAAAAGCCATACACAAACATTCTGAAGTTTCAAGATAAGTGGCCCCAAAATAACTGTTGAGGGATCAGCACAGTACGGGCTACAAAGGTTCTGTGTATCATGAACACATTGCCACTGAATGTATTGCAGACACTGGAACTGGGGTGTGGCCCACTCCAACGGGAACGGTTCTTCTGAAGAGCTTGGTTTCCTCATCCGCAGGCAGGAGGCAGTTCCCCTGCTGCCTCGCAGGGCTGCTGTGAGGGTCCAGTGAAGGTCTGTCTACACGGGACCGGAACAAAGAGGCCCTCCTTGTGGTAAGTCCCCACTTGCCTTCTTCCAGAACCCAGACACTGGTTTGATAGAACAAAAAGATTTCACTGGTACTTTGTTTTTAGGATTCACATGCTTATTTTGTTCTTTTTACAACTGAATTACAAGATGCTTATTCTCCTCTCTAACTGGGAGGGGGAGGAAAGCAAATAGTATTAGAAAGTGACATAAAAGTCACCTGCTACTCCCCAGGGCATCCCCGTGCAGTTCCAGGCAGGGCTCAGCCCAGACGCTGCACACCCCTGGGGGCTACTACTGAGTCCCCTGGGGGACCCTACTGAGGGGTAGGGTCGTTGCGATTGATAGTGAAGCATACACCTGGGCGGCCACTGAAAGTTAAGACGAAGGCCCACAGAAGACACCTTCTCCCCAAGTGGAGCCTGTGTTGGGAGTTAGGCTGGGAATTTCTAGGTGCCCCTAAAAGGACACTCACTTGGTGTAACCAACATTACATGGCTTCAAGTTTGGCATAGTCGCCTCCCAGCATTTCCAGTGCTAGAGAGGTTGGGCGAGAGCTAAGACAGTCTACCTGTGAATTTCACTGCCGATGAAAATGACTGTGTGTCCAGTGTGGGGGGCTTGCTTTCTCTGCAGTGAGGGACGAAGCAGGAAATGCCAGCATGGCCGAGGTTCTTGGACAGGACAGGGGAAGAGGAACGAGCAAACTCCATTTCCTGGCCGCCCTCTTCTCTGACCACCATCTCCCACAATTTGTGGGTAACACAGCACATTGGCTTAGGAACACAGGTTACAAAAGTTGGCTGCATAAACGACAAGTCTTTATAAAGTCTGATCAGGCCCTCTGGTTTCTGCATCTCTGATCTAACCAAAATTTTTCCTGTGGATTGACCAGTCTGAGCTCAGCCTCCTCCAGCAACTAAGAGGAGTGGAGGAAAGAAAAAAAGAAGCTAAATGCATGCCACTAAACTTGCTGTCTTCTTTTCCTATGGAGGTCCTGTAAAGCTCCACTGGTTTTTACCTGGCATACAGTAGGGCTCCATAAATGCTCACCTTGCTTCTCTGTGAGCCTGTCAGTAACAAAAGGAAGCCAGGGTGGGGTGTCTCTGAATTAGGGGATTTGATTTGTGATAGCCTTACCCTTGCCTAGCATCCTGCTCAGTGTCTGATATTTGAGTGGTCACTCAGTGAGATTTTTAGGAACAAGTGCTGCGGCTTGGAATCTAAGAAGTGCATAGTCGTGTTGCTATTATTATCATTGTTATTAGAACAGTGCTGGCCTCAAAGTAGATATCCAGTCACCATTTGCCAGATACTCAGATGGATGCGCCCCCAGCCATTCTAACCACAAGCCAATTTCCCAGACCAGGGCCAAAGGCAGCTAGTAAACAGGATCACCTGGTTGGAACGCTTGCTCCCCAGACTTCTCACCAGAGAGGCGAGTGTGCTGTTTGGGTGAGGGAGCCATTCCGTGCTGTCCTGGGGGATTCAGGGAAGGGCAGACATTAAGGCTTGTCAGCCTGTCCTTGCACATGGCTGCTCCTTGCTACAATAAAGGAGGGTTAGGAATGTGAACTTGTGGCTGAAATGGGGGGATTAAGTTTGTGGCAACCTCAACTGAACTTGCAACGTGGTGAAACATGGGGAAAAAGAACAACAGAGCTAATTAGACGAGCTGAGCTGTCAGAGTGCCGCTGAATGGCTCAGCGCCAACAAACAAAAGGAATGGGTTGGCAATCAGCAGGATCGATGGAGAAGACTGCTTCATTAGGGATGATAAAACAGACAGAGCAGGAGAGGGGAGGGGTGAGGGGGGGAGCCGGGAGGCAGGGAAGGCGGAGGAAGGAAAGGCACAACAGGCCCAGGGACAGTCAGTCAGCCACACGGCTACAGACACACCCAGAGTCACACACACCTGATTGGTGTGGACAAAGCCAGAGACAAAATTATATTCACAGACAACCATCCAGGGACATGCAGACGCCTCAAGATGCCAACATGAACACAGTCTCAGAAATACACACTCAAGAGGCAAAGACACATATGCATCTCTCTCTCTCTCTCTCTCTCTCTCTCTCTCTCACACACACATACACACACACACACACACACACAGTTGCAGAACTACAGTTTGCGCTGCACCAAGGCAGACACACAGAGACAAAATGGTTTAATTAAGCCCGAATCCGAAGATGATGCAGACAACCGGCCCGTCCTATTTCAGCAATCACACCCATCTTTCGGGGTGCTTAGGAAGGGTAGGGGCTGCGGATGCGGGAAGAAACCACATGCATGCACAACAGCGACTGGCCCCACCCGTTTTAGGATCCCGGCAGTGCCAGGGGAGAAAATGCTAAACAGGGATTTTGAGCTCTGTTCAAGGGGGACTTGAGGGGAAAGTTGGGAAACCAGCCAATTCCCCACTGGATTTAAAACCTGAGAAATCCAAGTCGGCAGGGTTAAATGTGTATTGAATACAAAAGCACCGAGTACATTTGATTTTAATGGTGAGCAAGAAATAATAAATACAGAGCTTATAAAGTGCTTCACATACAACCGACCACAGCCTGCCTCTCCACTGCACACCCCAACCCATTCCCCTTAGTCCATCAGACACTTGCAAGGCTTTCTTCTGCTCTTGCCTTTTTCCATTTTAAAAAGAAAATCTAAATCCTCTAGTAACATCTGAACTCCAGCCACAGGTGCCAGGCTACCAAGCGCCGTCCAGAAAGGCTGAGTGGCTGCCTCCATGCTCTGGTCACTCTGGGCCAATGGCTGCACTTCTGTCCAGAATGTTTGCAGCTAGGTGACCCAGCAAAGCCCAGATGGGGACCAGTGATCCTTGACATGGGAGCTTGTCAGAACATCCTCCTTGAGGCCTTTCAGGGGTTCTATGCCCCACGTCTCCCAGGTTCACCCCTAGTGTGCAGTAGTACTCACTGGACAAGCCTGTATCAGCGCACATGAACAGACCCTGGGGCACTGGGCACCACTGCTTTCAGAAGACACAAACCCTTTAGGATTTCCAAATTAGTCCCATAGTGACCCAGTTTGGCGGAGGTGTTCAGGTTGGCAGAAGTTGAGTATTACATATCTACTTCATGTGAAGGACTGTGCTAGGCACTATCTGTACAAGACCTCATTACCTTCACCAGGTAGGTGTTGCTAGGCCCATTTTACAGATGATGAAGTTAAGGCTCAGGGAAGATACGCATCTTGCCCAAGTCACAGCCAGGAAGTGGCCAAGCTGTGATTCAAACCAGGGCAGGCCTTTCTGACTTTCACGCCCATGAGAACTGGTTCTGCCTGCAGCCTGCCTCCTCAGGCATGACTCAGGGGGCCAGGGTGGGTGCAGCCCCAAAAGCACCTGCTGCACCAGCACAGTGGCCGGCTTTTCTCAGGGTACATTTGCACCCCCACGTCCTCAGTACTAGAGGGTATGGCTCCCTCGCTACATCCACTCTGCATTGAGTCCCATCACCGGCAAGAGATGGAGTTCATGGTTGCTGTCTCTGATACCTGAGTTTTCCTAAGGGGGGCAACCCTGACCTGTGTGCTGCTTTCTAAGAGTCCCTGCCTGCCTTGGGTCCCAGGTCTGTCCTGGGAATTCTGGGTGCCACCCACTGGACGCCTGTGGCTAGAGGAGAGGCTGCTCGGTGAGGAGCCAGGAGAGGCAGTGTGGAAACACTGCCTGGGCTCAAGGGCTGGCCGGGCCTCTTACCATCTTTGGGGGCTCAGCTGCAAATTGGGGAAACAGCATCTGCCTTCTATGCGCTGTTGTAAAAACAAATAATGATACAAGTGCTCAGCACAGTCCCAGGCACGTAAAAAGTGCTCAACAAATGTGAATCCTCTTCACCTCGGTGTCCCTGCCAGGACCTCGTACTGCCTTAGGGATTCCACAGGAAGCCCAGCTGGCTGCTGCTGCTTTTTCCTTATCTGAAGGCTCTGCCCCGCACTTAAAACTCCATGGGCGTGGAGGAGGGTCCAGGGAGCCTGATGGGTGGGAGAGACCATGGATCCTGGAGTCTGGTGACTCCTATCTGCAGCTGAGGGACTCGAGCTAGGTCACCAAACATCAGTTTTCTCTTCTTTTAAAACTGATGTGCTTACTTCAGAGCAACTGTGAGGCTCAACTAGATGATGTGCCTATGAATGATCTGCTGACTAGAAAAACCCTAGGCAAATGGTAGTCATTAAGAAACCATGTCATTCTCCAGAAGTTGTAAGATTTAAAAATATGTCAGGAAGATTAAGAGCTGCTACTGTGTGCCAGGTGCCTTACAATGTCCTGTACAAAACCCCCGTGAGTGCTAGAGGCGAGGCTCAGAGAGCTTCAGAACTTGCCCAGACTCACACAGCTTTGCCGTCAAGTCTAGCTCTGTCTCCGCTCCAAATCTATGTTGCCAACGACTGTACAGAGGCTCTCACTGAATCACAGAAGCTTCCGTCTGTCCTCCAGACTAGTTTCCTTGCGAGGTTTGTGCCTTTCTTCTGATGACAGTGAGCAGAAGCGCGCCCTCAACAGCTGTGACAATCACCTTTTGAGTGGGAAACAGGATAGATCCATCTCGACCACCACAGGTGGAGGCAGCTAAGTCCCCCCAACCTCCAATCCCACCCTCTAACTCCCACATACAATAGGGAAAGGAAGAAAACAGTACTCTGGAACTTTCCTGATCCACAGAGAGCAGCCACCCTCCAACGCTGGGTCTGTGCACCGAAGATTAAAAACAGGCACAGTTCAGTCTGGCCGCCTGCACCCCATGGCCTCCCTCCTTTTCACAAGCTGGATTTGGACTCTGCACTGGAGCGGGAGGGAGGGCCGGGCTGCTCACTGGTGGGAAACCCTGATTACAGCCGGCGGGAACCTGACTCCTTTTGCGTGGCTGCAAGAGCGGTGGCGGCTTGAACAACAGTCAGGGACTCTTCTCTTGGTAAACAGCCCTCATCAAATGCTCCTGGCAAGCTTCCCACTTGAAAGGAACCTGCTAAAGTTATTATGCCTTGGCACGGCCAAAGTCTGGGCTTATAAGGAAACTTGAATTCACAGCGGCTGAATTTGGGACCATACACTGAATTTTTCTGGGGCATTTTTCTAAGAAACACTGATGGGTCTCCCTGTCCTGCCTAGCTAGCCCTTGGCCAGGTGTGGGTGTGTTTATCACAGGTCACGCGGGAAGCTGAGGCCCATGTCAGGCCTGCCAGAGGAGGAGCACCTGTCTCCCTACAAGCTGCATCACATTCTAGGATGTAGCCTCTGCCCTGGGGAGGACAGCAAATGCATTTCCAAACCCCGATCTGGTGCAATGAAGGCCCCTGCTGCCAGACTTTGTGAGAAAAGGGGGTTGCAGCAAGGTTTTGTATGAAGCTCCTTGGCTGGGAACATGGCTCAACCTAAGAGATCTGCTCCCTGGAAGCGCACACAGCAAACACCACCACACAGCGGCCCCCACGGCCTCCAGTTGTGACCTCCAAGTTCCTGAACTGCTTCACAAGGAGGAGAGAGAAGCCCAGAAAATGCAAGTTTGGGTTCATGCCACACAGACAGGCAAGCTGGAAACCCGAATCCCATTTTCTTTCGAAAGACAGCGGAGTTCAAACTCCCAAGGAGGTTTAGTCAGGCGGGGACAGCGGCCCAGGCAATGTTAGGAGGGAAGGCAGAACCACCGGCTACTCACGGGCCTCGAGCGCTGTATCTTGGGAGGCGGCGGGCGAGTGGGACGGAGGAGTCTTTGTGGCTGTATTAAAGCGAAACTTAACACATCAGTACACATGGTGGCGGTTTGATGCACTTGCACACACCATCTGCACACGTGGCTCCAGAGCACGCATCCAGCCCCAAGGCATAGCCCGGGGGGCACCCCTGAGCCACCTGCTCCACACCCCCACATCAGCTGGCCAGGTCTCTGGATCCTGCACATTCCACTCCTGAGAACCTCCCTTCTCATTTCTTCATTCTAGCCTCACTCTCATCTGGATCTCTTCCAGCCATTCTGGAACACAGGCCAAGGGGGATCTTCCAAAGTGTAAAATGACCATGTCACCCCCCGGCTTGGAAACCTCTGCTGCACTGACACCCTAACCTTGTCCTTGGGTGATGGCACAGCAGGGCTCTCAGCTGGCATGTCACATCCTCCAAGACTTGGTTTCTGCCATACAGCACCAAGATGCTTCCCACCCACGCTGACCTGGGCAGACCCCCAAAGGGCTCCAGGTGCTCATGCCTAGCTTCCTGCCTGCCCTCTGGGTGAGTGAGATGACCTGTCCAATCCTGATCAGCCTGGCAAACATTTACTGGCCCTTTAAGACTCTGCCCAGGTCAGGTGCTCCTTTCTGTGCTCCCACTGCCCCGTGCTTCCTGCTACGTGCTACTTACCACGAGCAGCAAGTATCTATCTACTCCACCCCTCATTATCTTTCTTTGTTAAAAATTCTATTAAGTGTATTGAGGTTAATAAAATTACACAGGCATCAAGTGTTCACATCTATAATACATCATTTGTATATAGACAGCATTCTGTGTTCACTATCACAAGTCAAGTCTCTTTCTCTCACCATATATTTGATCCCATCTCCTTTCAAATTCAAATCCTTGTGTCTTGGAAGAAAATATATGTTCAATAAGTTCTTGGTGAACAAATGAAATGTGTATAAAGTGCCTGGCTTTTGAAATCAGGATCTGAATAAAAATCAACAGAGCACAGACTTCTTGGCTCTACTCTCAAATCCTTTATCTTGAGAGTTAACTTTTGTGCTTTCAGCAGCCTGCCCGTATGATGCCCTGACCAGCGTGGGAGATGGGTAGGCAAAGTCAGGAGGATAAAAGCCCACAAGACTGAGACCTGGGGTCTCAGTAAACTCTGTGGGGGCCCCCAGTTGCTTCCTGCCCATTCAACTACGTGGTTCACAAAGGCACATCGTTATTCAACAAAGTCTAGACATGTACTGCCCACTTCAGGAGCCCAGGCCACATATGGCAAGTCTGAATTAAGACATGCTATAAAGGCAAAATACTGGATTTTAGAGGCTTAGTTTGAGAAATAACTAAGTACTAATATCTCAGCAGTTTGTAATAACGATTACATGTTGAAATGAAAGCATATGGACACTTGGGTTTAATGTATTAGAATTCCACATGTGACTCGCCAGTGTGGCTCTGTGACATTTCTTTTGGACACTGCTTTACAGCTTCCGTTGATTGGAGGGACCCTGCAGACAGCAAACCTGCCTCAGAACTCATTCTGAGCCCAGCTCCTGGAGGGGAGGGGCCTGTGTCTCAGGTGTCCCTGGATCCCTGGATCCCTGGTGCCCTATCAGAGGGTCCAAGGGCAACGGAGAACTCATCTGGATGGAAACAGGCTGTGGCTTCCCAGATGCTGTGACATTAGCAGGGAAGTGGGCCAACCTGTGCTCAGTGAACCTTCTTCTGTAGGAGGCCATCTGGGATTGAGGACGCCACTCATTGAGCCTCCCAAGTTACACAGAGAATTGGAAGGGAAGCAGAGAACAGTGAATGGGGAGCTGCCCTCCACAGGTGCATAGGCCACTGCGCCCGCCCAGATGCCCCACTCTCACCACCTGGCCCCTCCTCCCCATCTGCTACCCTGGGCTTGGCCACTCTACTTCTCCAGCCTCCACAGCCGCCACTGCTGGTCACCTATGACCTGGCCACTTCCCTTCTTGCCGGCAGGGGTGGCAGTGTGGCAGAGGGCTCAGGAGGTGGCCGCTGGAGTTGGAGAGTCTCAGTCTGGGCCTCAGCCCCCTCACTTGCACTATGGGTTCCTATGGGGAGGCGATTTAACTATCTCAGTCTCATAGGTACACACAGGTAACAGCACTCCCCACCCAAGGGGGCTGCTAGGGAGACTCGACAGGATGATGTTCACCACAAGCTCCCACAGCACTGCCAGGAGACATCAGCAACTATCACATGAGTAGGTTTCCTGCCTGCAGCCTCTCCTGCTCCCAATCTGCCTTCCATACTTGTTCCAGAGTGGACTTAAACGGAACAGCACATGTCCAACCATGTCATTTGCCAGCTTAAATCATCTCGGTGGAAGGCAGGGGTCCCCCAAGGTATGTTTTGAGAAACGCCATTCTGGGAGATGCACTGTAAGAAGGGAGAAAAGGGGATTCCAACTACACAAGTCTGGGAAATGCTGACGCTGTCTTGTTCCTTTTGGAGATTCACAATGATTGTTAGACAGCAAAGGAAGCTGTTGCAATAAAAAACATCCACTCTAAACAGGCAAAACCCTATTAATTTCCCTCCCTCCCTCCCTTTCATTTCTTTACATTTTTTTTAAATTTAAATTTTTTATTTTTTAAAAGATTGTATTTATTGTTTTTTCAGAGAGAGGGGAAGGAAGGGAGGCAGAGAGGGAGAGAGACATCAATATATGGTTGCCTTTCACCTGCTTCCAGTTACAGACCTGGCTGGAAACCTGGCTTGCAACCTGGTCATGTGCCCTGGCTGGGAATTGAACCAGCGACCCTTGGGTTTGCAGGCTGGCACTTTTCCCTTGAGCCACCAGCCAGGTCTTTCTTTACTTTAATTAGTATATATTTTATGAATTTACTCCTGGGCCACAAGTTTTTGTTTTTTCACTTTCTTCCGGGATACCTTTTTCTTCTGCGCTTCCGCCTACTCTGGTTTGGGAATAACCTGCTCTTTTTCAGTAGGATCCTCTCAGTGCAGCAGGGAGAGCTGCTGTGTGGATTAGTCCGCCCATGGGCTCTGTTTCAGTTCTGCACTGAAACCTGAAAGTGCTCAATGACTACAGAATCGCCATCTAACCCCTTAAGTTCAGCATTACTCTGTGCATTTTTAAGTATGTGCATCAAAAATTCAGCACTCTTTTTGGACCACCAACCTTGTATCCAGCCCCACTGTTTGGCATAGGCACACCTACCAACTCCACACTGTAATGATGGAATGGCACACGTTGCGTTTGTAAAGTGACACCATTGGACACTTGGTGAGTTTTGGGATACGCATACCCTTCATGGCCTGGGCAGTTTCACTAGTGTTCTTAAAGTGAACACAGAGGTTTGAACCTCTTGGCTTGCATGATTTTGTGGGGTTTCTGGGTCAAGTGAATAGTGAACCGTTTTCAGAGATCACCTCAGGCTGCTCTTGGGAAGAGACCCCTTTTTTTCTTAAAAGTTCTATTTACCTAATTTATTTGAACACAGATTCACTTTTCCTGTAACACCCACTAATAAGCCCTTGGAAAATGCCACCTGCAGTGGTCAAGCCCTCCAGATTCTGGGCCCACCCACAAACCTCTGCAACCCCACCTCTGGCGCAGCCCTCCAGCCACCATGGCTCTCCTGTGTCCGCCAGCCCTGCTCACTTACTCATTCTCCCAGAATGCCTCACGCATTCCTGGGCTACCACGCTGGTCCCTTTGCCTGCAACATCCTCCCAATTCCTTTAGTCTCATCCTTGGTGCTTTTTATTTGTCCTTTGCTGCCTCAAGCACTGCCTCCCCCAGGAGGCCCTTCCTGCCCTTTTCTGCACAGTGTGGGTCATGTGCAACCCCTTTTCCCACTCAGGTTTATTCGGAGCATACAGGTTGTTTCATTTCTCTGTTTTTCCTTAGGCCTAGTATAAGACTAGGTACATAACAGGTTGCTCATAACAGGTACATAACAGGTGCCAGGGCTGAAACTCCCTGGCACATGGACAAAGTCAACAAATGTTAGTTCTTTAGAATTAGCTGATTCTGCAATCAACTAATCTTCTTTTGATTGTCATCAGTACTTCCTGATATTTTTGCAATTGAATTTGTAAATGGTGGGAGGAAAGCATCCTCTTGAGCACACCCAACCTAGAAGCCAGGATTGACCCAGGGAATTTAAAGACAATAGGGAATGGTAATACAGTACAGATGTTCCAAGTGTGACCATAAGGGCCCCACTGCAGGGCGCCTGATGGCACTTCCCCAGGGCAGGAGGACAGGGAGGGACACGCTGGTGTGCAGATGCTTATCCTTCCTAGAGTAGAGTCATGGGGCCGCCAGCCCATACTACCCAAATATGGTGGGGTAGGATGACAGTGGAGGACACAGGCTGGGTAGAGCTGAGTACCCTAAGGACACTGGAACAGGCCACTGGGGATGAGTGAGTGGTGTGATTTGGGTGAGAAGAGGGGGTGAACAGAGAAGCCAGGGAAGAATCAACTCAACACCCCACTTCCCAGAATGTGGCCCCAGTGCTTGGGAGCTGAATCTGGGACTAATCAAATGTGGGGACCATGACAGTGTGAGGTGGGGCACAGGAAGACCGCAGTACTTAGTGAATGTCACCGAGGTGAGTCAGGAGCGGTCTCCGAGGGCAGAGAACTGCTCTGCTCTTCTCTGAGTCCCAGCCCATAGCCCAGGGCCTTTCCTAGGGCCTTGGTGGCAGGAAGCATATCCTTCTGTGGACAAGGAATCAGACTGGAGCCAGGTCAAGTGACTTGCTCAAGGCCCCATTTGGTAATGGGGAGTGCTGGGATCGGGCCTCCGGCCTCTTGACTGCAAATCCAGTGTTCTTCCCACTGCTGGACAGGGAAGCAGTTAAACCAGAGGGGCCCTAACGCAGAAGCAGAGAACAGAGAGGCCAGGGCACCTTGGCACAGAAATCGCATTTACATGATTTTCAATTCCCTCACTGGATCAAAACATGGCTGCACTGACTACTGCTTTTTAAGTGAGTTCAAAAAGGCTGAGCCCTTAGCAATCTGTTGCTAAGAGTCGCAGCGTACCAGTCATCTGGTCCTTCCTGAGCTTGGCCATGGCGGGGCTGGCATTTCCATGATCAACACAAGCAGCTGCCCACCTGAAGGTCATGTTCAGTAGGGGTGGAATGATTCCTCCTATGTACTTTTGAGGAACAACTGTTTGGGCCAGGGCACAGGGACTCAGGAGAAGATACAGCCTTTATCCTTAAGGCATATATGGTATAAATGGAATTTAACCTACAGCATAGAAAAATAGCTTTTTAAAGAGTACGAGTATTTGGGTTAAAACACAAGAAATAAACTTTGGGTTAAAAAGACATGGGTTCACATTTTGCCTCTGTCATTTTCTAGCTGAGTTTAATGTTGGTTCTGAGACTTGGGTGAGCTATCTGACCTAAGTCTCAGCTGAGTCTTATGTAAAACAGAGATAGCTAATGAGTTACAAGACCTGGTGTGGGGATGCAATAGGAGTGGGGCTCTGGCCTAGCTTCCTAATGAGGAAATGGGACCATCCCATCCTCTTGTCCTCCCATTGGACCACAAATCTTCCCAGGAAAGCCGTGTGGATGTGAGGACCTTGTTTTTCCAAGGAAATAACGCTATTAGTTAAACACTATTGAAGGAGACTGGATTTTAATAGTAATCTCTTCTATTTATATGATGCACTTCCCTTTCAAAGAACTTCTATTTCTCTTTCCTTTGAGCCTCATATCCCCTAGTGAGGCAAGTTAGAGAATAATTATTTCCCTGCTATAAGGACAGGGAACAGAAGGCCCAGAGAGATAAAGGGACTAGTTTGAGGTCACAGAGCAAATAGCAGGAACTAAGATAAGCAGGAATTCTCAGTCCATTGTGCTATCCTTGTCAATCCCAATTTCCAAGTCACCTGGAATTCTTCTGACAAGGCTTTTCTGATCCTTGTCCCTTCTGAAGTTAGTCTGTTAAGAGATCTGTGCTGTAGAGAAAAGGCTAGCAAGAGAGAATGATGGCCATCATCTTCCCCTTTCTCATTTGAGCATCTCTTTCTGGTGCTTTCCAGAGCCATGTGATTCATTTGTTTGTTCATTTAACAAAGAGTATGGTATGCTCTATACAGGCACAGGGGTACATCCATAAACCACCCTCATGAGGCTCCCATGCTGGCGGAGGAGACAGAGGGGTGCTAAGGTATGTGGAGGTACAAAGGAAGGGATCTTCTACCAGAGGGGTGGTAGGGGATCCAGGTGCCTGGCACAGGGAAACCAGTGTCAGACAAAACTAGAATATAGGTGAATCTAAAGATGAGGAGGGCCTGAGCAGCTGATAAGGGGTCACATAATATAGAGTCTAAACTGTCTAAGAAGTGTGGATTTTCTCCTCAGCGAAGGGGGAGGGATGTAGGCGGGAGAGGCTGTCACTGGTCTTGATGTCCCTGGAGTAGAAGATGGATGGGAGGAGGATCGGTGGGCCCCTCCAGCCACAGGAGCCTGCCCAGGACTCCATATTGTCAACTCACCACCCCCAGCCAAGTGACTGCTGGAAGATGTGGACAGGAGGGTAAGCCTGCAAGTGTGATTGACATGGATGTCCCAGAGAAGGGAGGAACTCTATGGCCTCTGCCTGGCCCTTGGCATTTATACCTGTCAGCCCTGTGGGCCAGGTGAGTATGCTCGTTGGATATGAAACCCACATTTATGAGGACAGCATCTGATTTGCAGTTAATTTGTTGATGCAGCAAAACACATCGTTTCTAAAAGGTCAGGAGGGGAAGTCCTGTTAGAATATCAACTTAATTACTTGGGCAGCATGGATGAGTGGGCACCCTGCATAGAGCTGGTGGGTAGAGAATGCTGGGCTGCTAGGACCTAACTTGGGACAGAGCTCAGTGCGTGTAGCGGGGGCAGGGGGTGGACAGCCTACACAGTGGGAGGAGCCAAAGCACTTTCTGTCTGTTGGCCTTGTTCCTGGTGCCTGCCCAGCAATCTTGCTAGCCTGGGGAAATGCTCATGCTAGAATGAGGGAAGGCAAAGGCTTCCCCAGAGTCACACAGAGCAGCGGATGACAGGCCTTTAGAAGAGGGTTAGAGTTCATCTCTCTGTAACTGCAGGTGGGGCAGGGGTCCTGTGATGTATGTGGAAAGGGGCTGGCTGTTTAAGAACCAATATCGGGATTTCCTCAGTCCCCATGGAGGTCATACCTTGGACTATCCCTTCCAGGTCAGAATCAGCATCCCCATGTCATTGCTGGGAAAGCAGGTTCAGGGAGGGAGGACAGGGGCTACCTATGATCACACAAGTGAAATGTCCAAGTCAGTGGTGACAAGCCAGACCCCAACCAGGGCCCACAGTACAGGGAAAGAAGTAGAACAGACACCCAGGGCCACAGGGACCAACCAGTTTCACCAAAGGCCAAGGACTGTGCATACAAAGCTTGGGGTGAGGAAGCAGCCAATGTCCCTGCAGGTCCCCCTTTTGAGGGAAGGAACGGGTGAGGTGTGCCTGAGGGAGGCTACAAAAATGACAGAGCTGGCCTGTCCAAAGAGGGCCTCAGATCTTGTGTATGAATGGTGTCCGAACTGTCCCCTTCCCATCAGACTCCTATCTAGCTCACACAGGGGAGGCCCTGGCAATCACAATGGAGGGTGGGGGGTGGGTAGATGCTGGGGATTTTTCTGTCCCAGGAACAGGCCCAACCAGATACAATGTCAGGAAAGGGGGTAAAAGAGAAAATTCACAATTAAACTCTGTCACTGTTTAACGAGGAAAGAGTTCACCTGGTTAATTTTCCTGGCTAGTAGCCACATCAATGCTCTGACCTGTGCATGAAACAGCCCCGGCTGGGAGAGGAAGACAAAGCTTTCTGTGGTTTTACAAAGGGCCTCTGGGCTGAGAGCAAGGCTCCTCTAACTCCTCGGGACTGGAAAGCCGCTATTATGCAAGGTATGGAAATAAAAGAGGGCTCCTTTTGATATACCTCCAAAAAGGAGTGTATTGAAGCCATATTTGTGCGGAGTGTCTCCTTTGAAATGCCCAACTAGCAGCTCTCTCAGGCACAGCTCTCGCCTGTCCCAACTCCTGCCATTATCTCCAATCCTCTTCGTCCACCCTCGACAGAGCCGATCCTGCTTGCTGGGGAGGATCAAACGCTTGCCTCTGCCTCACAGTTCCAGCAAGGGCAGCTGGGGGTGAGTGGGCACTGGCATCCCACGCACTCGCTCCGTGCCAACAGCACTGGCAGGGCCCCTGGGGTCCCGGGGTGCCGAAGCATCTGCGGCGGTAACTCGAAGCTCCAGGCTCTTCTCTAGAGGGATGCTCCCTGCACGGTGCTGCAAGAATGGCCTCGTTCATGACGGCTGAAGAAGATCCATCCCACTCACCCTGCACAAGAAGGAAGTGCTTCTTCACAGGAAGCTGGGAGGCTGGAAGGGGCCCTTATCTGGCAGCAGTGTCAGCGGGCTGGGTGTTACTCAGGACATCCCACTCAGTTCTCAAACTCTGGAGAGAGGCTCTATCATGACCCTCGTCCTACAGACGGAGGGGATTGAAGTCTCTGCCTTTTGCCCAGATTTGTACAACACGATTAGGAAGCTGACGGGGTGGCCTTCAGTCTCCAGTTGTTCAAGTCCAGAGGAAGGGGTCAACGTGCCCTGCAGCTTGCTGTCCTGAGGCGCCATCTGTGAGGGGGTGTCAGGAAGGAGGTGACCCTTGAAGGAGAGCCACAGCATCTGCCCTCGGGCCTGCAAGCCAGCATCTTCAGAGAGGAGTCCACAAGTCACCTCAGAGGCTGGGCCCCGCACTTTCTCCGCAGGGAGCGCTGAGCTGAAGGACGCGCAGTCAGTCCTGAAGCGCAGGGCACTCCTCCCGATGCTGACAGGAGTAGTATTTTGTAGTGGTGCTGGTTAATTTGTAGTGGCATTTGTGGTTTGAAGCCTTGTCAAGCTCCCTGATTACTTCCCATGCAAGGGGCTCAGCTGACAGGGAAGCTCACATGCCGAACAAAAGCAGCAAGGCAGCTGTGAGGGAAGGCTGCAGGGCGCTGGGTGACCCCGCCGCTGGGGGGCAGAGGCAGGGAGGGAGGAGGGCCAGCAGTGGGGTGGGGGAGGGAAGTCTTTTGTTTTTGGCCAGGTGCAGCTGCTGGGTCTGAATAGGTGGCATCTCATTGGTGGCCCGAGGTCGGGCACCAGATGCGGCTGGTGGCTGGACAGGGGCAGAGAGCTTTGCTGATGCATGCCATTCTCTGCCCAGACAGCAGTGTGCACTGCTGTTACCTGGGTGACATTCTCAGAGGAGGGGCTTCCAGATGTTGGGAGAGATGACCCCCCTCTGACATCAGCAGGGGCTGTTTTTTGGCACTTGCTATGTACCAGGTCCTGTGCTAGGAGCACGACATGCCAGGTCTCTAAGGATCTCAAAAACTGCAGAGAAGGTACAATCCCCATTTGGCGGATGAAAGACTGAGGCTGACTTACCTAGGCCTCACAACTCGTATGTGTCAGAACCTGGATCCAAGCCCACGTACGTCTGACCCTGAAGAAGCCCATACCTGTCCCACCAGACTCGATACACAAACAGCAAGAAGATGCTGAAACTTAGTGGCTCAAGACTGAGGGTGCTTCCTCTCCCTGGGGAGTTCTCCCTCGATATCCTCTGAATGTTTTGCCCACATTCTGAAAGGTTTGTCTTTGCAGCTGCCTGCACTTCAGCAGGCCTGTGTCCTGACTCGGTGAGGGTTTGCTCAGTGCTTAAGGGCCAGGGCCAGCTCAGCAAAACCACAGCTAATTTATCATCTCTGGAATGATGTCCACCCCAACAATTATAGCACTAGGAAATTAAAGTAAGAATTGTCTCCTGATCTTGCAGTTGTACAGAGAGGCTTACACAGCCCCCCAACCCCTAGAAAGGGGCTCAGGGGTTAGGGCTGCCTTCATACTGCTCTCTCTGCTACAGGGTCCCCAGGTCCACCTGCAGCCCAGAGTACTGGCCATGGCCCTGTAGGCAGCCCTTGCCAGGCAGGTCGCTTAAGATCCAGTCTCTGCTCCACCAGACCCATGTCCCATCCTACCACAAGCAGCTGCTTCATGCTGGCCCTACAAAGACCCTGCTCTGCCTTTCAAGTGCCACCACTCTTCACAATACACATGCTTCTCCTGGGAGCCCTTCCTGCACTGCCTTCCTAATGGACCCTGCTCAGTTCTCAAACCTCTGTCCCTTCCCTGGAAGCCAGTCCCTCACTTCTTGACCTGGTAAGAGTTGGGTTTCTTTCTTCTGTCGCTCCCCTAATATGACGGTCTCATTGATGGTGGCACTGTGTTTACTCCACATGTGGACCCTTGGCTCTGAGCACAAGGCCAGCCCTGGATAAGTGCAAAGTAAATGTTGCCCACGACTGTGGAACTAGCATCAAATTATCAGCAGGGCTTATCATCCAGCATTTGGCTGATCCAGGTCAACTAGTCATTGTCCCTGTCACTCGAGTCGCTCTGTCCACAAGGATGGCAACTTTTCTGGCACTCTTTGATTAGGGAAAACTCAGCCTAGAGGTGATCTGGTCTAACAGGTTGAGCCCCAGGGCCATCCCCAAAAGCAAGGGACTTTTTGAGTGGAGTGCTAAAGTGGGAAGTGATAGGAAGCTTAGATGTGAAACACCCCCAAATTTCCCCAGTGTGTCTGTTAAAGAAAGACAGTCAGGATCACTAGACAGAAGGGGTTTTTTCTTCTCTTGGAACAAATGGATGGAGAACCTGGTTTTAAAATTCCTGGACCCTGGAATACATTTCTATCTGTGTCAAAGTCTACCCTCCACCGCCTCAGCAGAGTTTAAAATCCTAGCTAATAGGTTAACAACTGTTTTTCTTCAGCTTCAAATGAAGAATATCAGAAGGTTGGGGGAATATGTAGCTCTCCAATTTGTACGGACTGCACACAGCTCCCTGCAATGTGTGTTTGACAGGACTGACATTTTGTACCGCTGTGAGATGGGAAAACGTGTGACATTTTTATTCATGGTGGCGTACGCCCTTGTAATGATCAGCTCTGGTCGATGTGCTTACCGCAGCAGCCCCGGAGCCCTAGGAGAACAAACAGGAACCCAAGGTGCCAGCAGTTCGACTGCCTTATTAAACACCGCCAGGATCCTAACGAAGACCAACTGCTGGAAAATCTCACTGTCAAATCCTCAAGGACATTGTCAGTGCACAGCTAACTGCATATATTTTTCATTTAAAATACCGAAATCCAGCATTGTGCCATTGCAACAGAGGGGAGGGGTGCCCACTCCAGCGGCCATCCTGTCAGCTGCCTCTTTGGAGCTCCAGATGTTAGAGCCAGATGCCCAGTGGGATGCAGAGTGCAGAAAGGGGCGGCCCAGACAGGAACCGACTCTCTGAAAATGCAGCCCTGCCTTCAGGGTGGAAGGCTGAAAGTTACAGGGCTCTGGTAAAGACTCACTTGCAAAGTCAACCCACTGGTTCCCTGCTTCAGCCAAAAGCAAATCTGCATAATTAGAAAATCTGCCCCACCCCAGCAGCCAGCCATCTTTCTATAGGTACAATCCATTACATCCTGCAATTCTCTGCTAGTCAGCCTTCTGCTTGGCGGCAGACCTTAAGACATCTGTAGGAACACATGGCCACACTGAGTTTCACACCTTGGCAGGAAAGCTGCATGTCAGGGTGCCCACCTGCAATCTCACCACTTGCCTCAATTCAAAGGCCTCAAGGTCAGTAGGCAAGGGGACCCCCTTCCCTTCAGCGGTCATTTCTAATGCTAATGCACATGGACAGATGGAAGCCAATCTCTTCGCAGGCCCTTGGAGGTTTTCATGGTTGTTACACTAGGTGATTTGGTTATGGCTGCATATACTAACATAGTAATATATTTATCTTGTAAACTTGTATTTATACAGAGCCTCTATTTTAGTACCCTAGCCCTAGTGCATCAAGACAAACTCTGCTACGTATTTATGGGGTCCTTGGCAAATTAGGCCTAACAATGGCTTTTGCAGGTTTGCAATAAACCCTAAGTGGTTGGCTATACAACTGGATGGTCTTCATCTGTAATGGGCAAAGGCCAACATTTTATTTTACTAAAAAAATTTTTTTAAAAGATTTAATTTAATTTTAGAGAGAGGAGAAGGGACAGACAAAGAGTGAAAGAAACATCAATATGTGATTGCCTCTTGCTCACCCCCACTGGGCACCTGGCTCGCAACCCAGGCATGTGTCCTGATTGGGTGTTGAACTAGTGACCCTTTGGTTCGAAGGCCTGTGCTCAATCCACTGAGCCACATCAGCCAGGGTGAAGCTTGCATTTTAAGTGGCTGCCCATGAAGTTGGTTTTACGTAATGCTATACAACATCCTTGGCAGAACTAGCCCGGGACCTCTGTATAGCTGGCAACCTGGAGACTAGAAGCCATAACATTCCACACCCTGGGATAGGGGTGAGGGGTGAAATAAGTTCTGGGTGCCTTTGTTATAGAACCCAGCAAGAGTCTAAGAAGGACGGAGGCTGGCAGGCAGCCCTGGGGCAAAAGCAGGACGGGCCATTCTGTCCCTCAGCAGAGCCCTTCACCCTGCGCTGCAGAGCGGTGGCCACCAGCCCTGTGCACCCTGGCGGACACACCCTTTGTTGGGCTGCACCTGAGTCCTCACTAGAGCACACTGGCCGGGGAACAGGTGTGTGACTGTGCCTAGCCTCCTGCCTCTCAGGGTGAACTTCCCATAGCTCCCACGGATGCATCCTGTACATTACCAAGCTCCGTCTGGTCTCCTGGATCTCTCCCCAGTTTCCTCCTCACTTTCACTCTCATAAGCAGTGTCTGAGGTCAAGGTCCCACTAGCTCCTGCCTGGACATTAGCAGCATCAATCGGTCTTCCTGCTTCACATGGTGGTAGCCCCAGAGGAAGTGTTTCCAATGCCATTTCCTTGAAAATCATTCCTCACTGGCTCCCTGACACCCACAAGGCGTTTCGAGCTCCCCTGTAGCCTCCCCATTGCCCACCTTCACAGTCCAGCTCTTGGACCTCACCACCGCCTCCCTGCTTCTTGCTTCTCCACACTAGTCCAAAGAGGCAGACTGTCCTATACTTCACGCGCCATTCTCTGTACCTGGAATGTCCTACTCCTCTGGCTCGATCTGACAGACAACTTATCTTTCAAGATATAGCAGTCATGTCACCTCCTCTAGGAAGCCTGCCCTGGTTCCCCCAGATACCCTAGGGCTCCTCTCCAGCCAGTACATTTACGTCTATTAGCCTTTCTCTTTCCATATGACTTGTTAGCTGTCTCACTCAGACAACGAGTGCCATGAAGGCAGGACCACATCTCATTCCTCTGTGACCCTGGGGCCTTGGTCAGGGCCTGGTGTCTGATATGCCTCATTATATGGGGAATAAGTGAAGGAAGGAATTAACAAGCGTGTAAAAGAATAACCCAGAGTCTGCCTGGCTAAAAACTCCAAGACTTCAGGATTTTAATCACCAAGATAGAGACGGCAAGGGAAAGGAATTCTTCACAGGTCTCATGCTTTGGGTCATGGAAGGTGTTTCATGGAGAGCCCTGGGCAAAAGCTTTCCTCTCTCCCTCCCAGTCTCTGTAGGGAACAGTCCCCTGCTCAACACGCCTGGAAAGTCATTGTCTCCTGGCCTTCTGCTGATGGCTCTATTCTGCCTGGCTTCTCAGGGTACCACCTTGCCAAGGCTGGTGCAAACAGACATCTACCTAGAAGGGGTCTGGGACTGAGATGTCCCTGGGAGGGCCAGGCGGTTGCCATTACCAAGGAGTCATGTGACTGATGGGCAGCAGCATCGCCAAAACTCAATTTAAAGCACTTGCAGGCAAAGTTAATCCTCACCACACTCTGCATTTTAAGTGGAATGTAATCAACAACCCCTTAGGGTTAATTCGTTTATGTATTCATATATTCTCTTTTCATGCTTTTACTACATTTAAAAGTCCTTTGCAGCGTCAACACAATGGGAGACAATATTCCAAAAGACATGGAACTAAGCAGACTGACAATAAAACTAACCTGGTGCAAACAATGACCTAAGTTAGTGCCACAGTCAGTGCACTGTCAGATCGAGTGTGCAGGAGGCTAGCGTGCAGCCTTTGCTGCCAGGGGGCTGCTGTCACAACCCAGCTGTCCCAGGGCAGGGGAGCTGGGGATCAGGAAGAAGCAGTTAGAGCTTTGAATCTGCATCCTCCTTACCAACGGGAAGTTGTTTAGGGGAAGGCCCCTGACTCTACTGAAAAGTGGGGCAGTCAAGAGTTCCAAATGCATCAGTCTGGGGAAGATAACATGAGAAAACGCAAGCCCTGCTGGGTACACTGCCCAGCACCCAGGAGACACTCCGAAGAGCAGCATGGATGTTGCTGTCACCCCTGCCCCCGTCCTGTATGATGCATCCCCGGACTCTGTTAGGTTTATTCTGGGGAGAAAGCAAAATCTCCAATCTAGGCAGGAGCCATGGGCCTTACTTAGCCAGGGTTGAGGCAGCAGCAAAACAAAGTGACCTTGGTCTCCACAGCCGCCTAAGCCACATTGCTGGAGCGAAGCAAGGAGGCAGTCCAACACCGGAAGCCACAACCAGATGCCTCCGGAACCAGGTGCAGCGGAGGAAGAGGGCTTGGTGGGAGAGCTTGAGTGAGGGGAGAGACCAGGCTCTGGCATCAAGTAGACTTGGTTTGGAAGTCTTGCTCTGCCACTTACTGTGTGACCGTAAGTATGCTTGTGGAGGGGCCTGGCTCACACACGGTCCACACTGTAATAAAAGTGAACCCAAGCCATCTGACCTCCCTTATCCTACCATCTCTCAGTCTTTGTCATCCCTTCCCCTGGGCACGGCCAGGTTAATAATTTACCTAATGCACAGAAGGGTGTGGGATTGATGGGCACAGTGTGACAGGCCACTCCTGGCACAGCAGTCCTGTGGCCTTAGGGCAAGGACTCCCTGCATAGCTACAGACACACCAACACCAGTCTCACTCTCCCAGAGGATCTTTCTTGTGGGGTATCATATATGTTCAATGCTTTATGTTTTATTTCTCCTCCTCTACTGTGATCAACTCGCTACCTTTGGCACAGGAAATTCTAACCTGGGAAAATGCCCCTCTGCTCTCGCTGAAACAGGTTTCCTGCTCTCGTCCTGCTGGGCTCACTGTCTCCCTGGCAGGGAGCTGGATTTCCAGCCTTGGCAGCACAGACCTTAAAAGAAAGGCTGTTTTCAGGTTCTGGTCAGTCCTCTGGAAGAGACTCCACTGTCACCCTGCTGAATGCAGACGGACCCCGGGGGATGCAGAAGGCCTGTCAGGTGCAGCGCAGCTGCCCTCCCGGGTTCCTCCTGCTATGACCTTCCTCGCTGGCTGCTCCCAGCACGAGGACAGCACAGAGCTGCCCTCACCCAGTCCCACGATCCACCCTTTTGTGAGCTCACTCCCTCACACTTGGTCGTCCCCAAATCTCACTGGGCAACTCATCTGTGCCAGGCCCTATGTGGGTGCTAAGGTCACAGAGATGAGGATGACACTCTCCCTGCCAGGGACAGTGGGTCAGGCGCAGGGACAGTGCTAGTTCAGAGCAGGGAGGGCTTTCGGGGCGACTGGAGCTTAAGGCAGACCCTTGGAGGTTGAGGGATTTTGTCAGGTGGCACAGAAGAGCAAGGGTGCTCCTGGCTGTGGAGCAGGACCCCATGAAGAACAGCTGTATTGGGGGCTGGATAAGAGGAAGGGGCTCTGCCCAGGGTGGGGCACTTGGCAGAGTGTGGCTGGGTGGGAAGGCCTGCTCGGAAGTGGAGGCTGGCAGGTACCTCCAGCCCAGGACACCTGGCTGTGGGCAGGGTGCTTGCACAGAGGCGCCATCTGGCAAGACATTAAAGGCTGGGTAAGTGCTCCTGACCACCAGGTAGGTCTGTGACCAGGGGAGGGAATCTTGGAGAGGGATTTCCATTCTGGAGGGCTGAGGGCCTGCCTATCTCAGTACCTGCTGATGTTTTCGATGCCCTCTGTGCCTCATGGACCAGTGGAGGAAGAGTGACCGGCAACCCTGGGAACATGAAGGATATTAATGCACTGGTGGAACTGGGGTAGGTTTGGGGAAAGCCAAGGACAAAGATAAGGCTTTGAGGAAGCTCATGAAACAGGATGGGTGAAGAGCATGTTATGGGAGCTACCGGGACAAAAGTGGTGCTGAGAAAGCGCAGGTGAGGCTGAGCCCCTACGGAGCACAGAGTCCCAGGAGCAGGTCAGGGCCCAGAGGCCCCTACTTAAGGGAAGGGGGACCGACACAGCTCCCAGCATCAGACCCCCATCCTGCTGGACTCCACGCTCCACCCCTCTGCAGGGCTGCACCTGGCCAGCTCAATTTCCATCATGTACTTTAGTAGGGCCTTTCTGGAGGCTAGATCTTGGGCCAAAGGAGTAATTTAAAATGCAAGAAGTCTCTACGGCGACCAGCAGAGGAAGCAGTGGGGACTGTGTGGGCCAGGTACAGGGAATTCTGGGGCTTTAACAAGATGGCAGCTGCCATCCCATCCTGGAACTGGCTAGAACTGGCTGTGTTTGGTCTCTCAGGTCAGAGCCTTCAGCAGGTATCTGACACACAGCCTGAAGAAGGCTGCTCCCGCCACCCTAAGAAAATGAGCTCCCTGACTAGTCTGTGAAGCCAGTGAAGAGCAAGGGTATTAATTAAACATTGCATTTGTTCTGCACCAATCTCCAGCAAGGCAGCCGTGATGAGGTGATGGGCACCTCCTGGCAAGCTGGTGGGGAATCGCTCTGAGGACCAAACTGGTTGGAGTTAATAACCAACGAAAAGGGGACTTAGAGATACCCGGCACACAGCATGATGGCATAGCAGAGAGCTCCGCCTTCCAAAACTACCAGATTCATTCCATCTGTCCGGATTAAGTTAAATCACCACTGTGGGACTGTGGGCTCCCTCAAGTCAGGGACAATGTCACTGTCAACCCGTTGTCACAGGCATGGGACAGAGTAGGTACCAGTGATTGCTGAACAAGGACCTAGGTTCTTGGCTCTTTCTCCACCCCTGGGCCCTGGATTGTGGCTGACCTGTCACATTCCATTCCCAGAAGCTACCACAGGCAACTGTGCCTCTATCACCGTAACCTGCAACCCGTGGCCCTGCCTTCACTGCCCTACCCTGATCTGCCATTGCCCTTCTGTACCCCCTCTATCTGGTGCCCTGGTTGACTTCTGACCTTGATTCTCAGCCATGCGCACTCTTGGTTTTAAGATTCCAGGAGCTCTGGCTATAAAACTCTCTCTGCCATCTGACAAGAGGACAAGAGGTTGGAACGTCTCCTGGTTGGCCTCTGTGCACTTTTGTCAATTTGATCTGTTTGTCCTTCTTTTGATAACAGCTTGCTGATTTCCTTTCCAGGAACTACCCTTCCTTCACCTCTTAGGTACATGTTTCAGGGAGGGTCCTGCGCAGGGCACATGGAATACTCTTGGCCACTGTGTTGGGTTCTGAGGTAGGTGTATAACCAAAGTTGGTTCAATGAGTGAATTTCATGCCTTCTGTGGAAGTCACTAGCAACTGACTCATTTTCCTGCTGGTCTTGCACCTGGAAGGATGTGGTTTGGGGCTGCTGCTGTCACCTTGCTACCAAAAAGGGAAAGCCTACCTGAGAAGGCGCCAGTAGAGGAGGCAAAGCCAAGAAAAGTAGCAAAAACAAAAACAAAAACACTGGGTCTGATTGACATCATTTGATACCTAGACCAAGCCATACATGAAACTAGTGGGAGCCAACAATTTCTAACTATTTCTCTTTTGAGTTTTATGTCTCTTGCAACCCAAAGTAACCCAACGGATACAGATCCTCAGTGTAGGTCCTACTCTGGTCTTTGGAGCTGGACTAGCTCCTGACACCCCTACTGCTGACTCCTACGTATGCCGGGTTTTTATCTTGCAGTCCGCTCCCCCTCACACACCAGAAAAGCACCGAGCACGTCTTTGGTATTCAATGGTCTGGAAGAAAGCAGGAACAAGGCCTTAACTGTGGTCCAGCATCCTGGGATCCCGGGCCACCCACCCAGGCTGCTTCACTGGCCCCAGCACTACAACCAAGAGGAAACTGCTGTGGTGTCGGTGCAGAGCCGGGGCACGAACTCGAGCTCTAGTAATAAACAACATGGCTTTGAATCCTGACTGTTGCTTCTGAGCCAGAAACCCTGGCTAAGTCTCCATCCTCTCTGAGCCTGTCTCCTCCCCTGCAAGGGAAGCTAATACCTGAAACCCAGGAGGGTGGACTCACCTAGCATGGTTCCTGGAACCGGGACCCAGGCCCAGTTCTCCAGGTCTCGGTGCTGTACGTGGCACGTGGAGAGAAGCCATACTCCCACCCTCCCACACTCCTCTTAGACCATCCGGACGCCCAGCACAGAACAGGTGCTCAGACTGTTGTTAAAGTGCTCGAGACCTAGAAGGAGGGGTTGATCTTGGCTCCTGGTCCTTCTGCAGCCATGCTTAACTTATGCTGAATGGAGATCAGGTGGTGTAGCTTCGAAAGCAAACTGCTATCTTACACCTGGACTTTTGCTTGGCTGCTGACATTTCTCGGCCCTCCCATGGCACATCAGAAGATCTGCCCTCAGTGCTGAGCTCCCTGTGATGGGAGGAACACAGTAATCCCTGCTCTTCTGTGGGGCGTACAGTCTGAGAAGCTCCATGGCTGCTTGAAACTGCAGACATTACCGAACTCTATACATACTATGGTTTTTACTATGCAGACATAGTTGTGATAAAATTTAATTTATAAATTAGTTGTAAGAGACTAACAACTAATAACAAAACAGGACAATTATAATAATATACGCATTAAAAGTTATGTGTCTTTGGGGCCATTATTGAGTACACTAAGGGTTACTTGAACACAAACACTGTGATACTGTGACAGTCTATCTAATGACCCGGATGGCCACTGAATGACTAAGGAGGGTGGGTAGGGTATGTGTACACAATGTGGATACACTGGACAAAGAAATGGTTCACTGCCCAGGCAGAATGGTGGGAGATTCCACCATGCTACTAAGAATAGGATACAACTTAAAACTTGTTTACTTCCAGAATTTTCCATTTCATTTTTTCGGACCGAAAGTGACCACAGGTAGCTTAGGCCATGGGTAAGGGGTGAGGGGCCACTTACTACCTGAGACAGCAACACTGAATGCTTAATCAGAAACGTACAGAATTTTCAACCCAACCCTTACAAATGTCTAGAACCTGACTTCTCTTTTTTGATTGGCAAGTTTTTTCCTGAAATGGGAGATGGCTGCTCAGAGGAGCAGATGCTTGGCCTTGCTACCCTTCCGGCAGGAAGCCTTCTCTGGGCTATCCTGGGCTCTGAAAAAACAAGGCCACATGGGAAGACAGGCCTATCGGTCACTCTTGGAGACAGATCTGACAAACTACGACTGGTGAGGGAGTGCTGCTTTGGGTAGTGGCAGTGAACAAGTCAAAACCACGTTGGACAGCCACTGGCCAGGACTGAAGGCAGAGCGGCCTACGGTCACTTGCAGCTGACACAGGGCTGATCCAAGGAGGAGCTAGAGGGAACGCAGCAGGGAAACTCCCACAGTTACGCAAAATGTGACCGACCAGAAAAGAGGTAATGGGAACAGGAATCCCGGATGGAAACAAAGGATGAAGGAGCAGCATGCAGAGCTCTGCCTTGGTGGGCTGGGGAAGTATGGTGATGGGTCAGGCCATGAAAATGACTGGCCTGCAGACCACATGGCCTAGTGCCCCAACCTGCTGCACAGTCCCTTGTGTGCAGGGCTTCAGACTTGGGCACCACCATCTGCTCTTCCCAGAGCCCTCTCCTGGATGTGCACTGGCACCTGCCCCTCTCCGCTCCATGGCGCCCGAGAGTCCTTCTGGGTTTGGGTGTTGACTTTCCCACCAAGAGCAGCGCAGGGACTTGGGTCAACCACAAGTGCGCGCATGCAGGAGGGCTGCCACAGGCAGGGCGAGGCGCTCTAAGAGCCATGATGATTGTTCAGCATCAGCCAGCTGGGAGATGACTGGCAACTGGCTCCACTCCTCCCTGCTGGAGAAAGAGCCTGACACTGAGGGCCTGTGTGGATGGAGGATACTCATTCTAGCAGCTGCTGCTGGAGCGTGTCCAACCCTGAGCCCCTGGTCTTTGGTACTGCTTGGTCTGGGCTTTGGTTTGACTGGCTTTTCAAACTTGACATTAAAGAGGTTTAAAAACCTTTGCTCAACTAGAAGAATAGAGGAACCCACTTTTCAGAATCTGTCAGATTGGAAGGCAGGCAACTACTTTGTCTGCAGGATCAATCAACTGGGGGAAACATAACCAAGGGGCTCTTGGGGTGGGTCTGCCATGATGTTCTCAAGGGAGCCCCTTCCTCCTACCTGCTGGAAGGCCCACAGGCAGCCCAGTTTCCCTAGCCAGAGAGGGAAAGCAGAGATGCTGCTGCTCATGGAGTGTGAATTAGCTTCTAATTCAAGCAAATGTCTCCAGAGCAGGCTTCCCTACAGGCTGGTGGTCAAGAGTCAATACAGTGAGCTGAGACATGAAAGCACCCGGTGGTCCCTCCACCTTATTCAATGCAGGGAGTGGAGCAGTTTCCATTGGGTGCCTTCTGCAGTCGCAGAAAGGAGGACATATCCGCTCCCCACCCCAGGAGGGGTGAGGGTGGGGGATCCTTAGCTTCTCTCTGTGCCCTCTCACTCACTCCTGCCCAGAGGAGGAGGAAGAGTCTTTCCTTTGGAGGAGGTCCTTGGGACAAGGTAAGCCTGTTCCCTTCCTGTTGGGGGAGGCCACTGAGAGGATGTGGCTGCCAGCTGACCTGAGAACTGGAGCTGGGCCATCAGAAGCTTCTCATGTCCCTCCCATACCCACCCCCAACCCCCGTCCTTGGAATGTGTGCTATCCCTCCGTTCCCACAGTGGGAGCCATTTTCAAGGATGTGGCCTTAAGACAGCAACCTGCTGCTGAGACCATCTGGTTGGTGTATGTGACCAAACCCCGTTAGGGCCTCTACGTAAACTTAAGATTCTGGCAGAGGGTGCGGAGACCTACTCGTTTTGTGGAGGCCCAAGACAGGCCTCGTAAGTAAGTTCCCTCCCCTGTTAACCCTGCCACCTACCAGCCTGGAGAGGCCTCCTTTTCCTTTGCTCTCTCCCTGCCCTGTTATAAGGCCAGTGTGTGAACCAACTGTGCACTCTTCCCTCCCGGGCGCTGCCTGCAACTGTCCCCTTCCCCTGGTGGAGCGGCTCAGTCTTCTGAATTCGGAGGGGAAGTTTGAACAAGCCCGTTTGGTCTCAAGTCTAAAGCAGTCCCCCCTTTCAAGTAAAGAAGCTGGCATTTTTATCTTGTTTGACAGTCTCCTGGGCCCTATTTTGTGATTCTGAACTAAAGAGGTGGGAAAGAGTTATTCAAAGCCTCTCTAAACCTAACCACTTTTCAAGGTAGGAGTAAGCCTTCTCAAGTTACTTGTGAGAGTTTGAACTCTTTGAAGAAATCAGGCATAATAAAGGTTCAGAGGCTAATTAAAAATCCATCTCTGCCCTGGCTGGTAGCACAGTGGATAAGGCGCCAGCCTGCGAACCCAAAGGTCGCTGGTTCGATTCCCCAGCCAGGGCACAAAACCAGGCTGCAAGCCAGGTCTCCAGCCAGGTCTGTAGCTGGAGGCAGGTGAAAAGCAACCATACATTTCTCGCCCTCTCTGCTTCTCTCCCTTCCTCTCCCTCTGGAAATGATAAATTAAAAAAACAAAACAAAACAAAAAAAACCCATCTCTTTTGCTCTTGTCTAGAACCATCAATGTGGTTGCTCACCAGCTGACTAGCATAGTGTATGTCTGCTTCAGAAGACAAATGAATTGTTCAACATGCTGACCTTTTAAGTATAGGGTCCAACCTGGGACCTGGGGCCTGGGGGTGAAGATGTGGCCTCTGTGGGGCTCTCTCTCACTTTGGCTGGAGACTGCCCATTTGCTGGTCTGCCTCCCTCTTGTCGCCCCACAAGGACTTACTGTTATTTTTTTAATATATAGCATGTCTCAACACGTGGATGAGTAAGTGCAGAATTAAGTGAAGGAATGTTATAGCCTCAAAAGAAGAAGCTCCAGAGAGGCAGAGAGGGGCAAGCAAGCACCCCTTCTCCGCTGGCAGAGGCTCCCCTCTTGCTGCCCTACACAGAGCTGCGGTCTGAGGGCTCCCTGCCACCCTGCCTAATTTGCCACGGAGCACCCCTGGCTGGCTATGTGGACACTGGCTCTGTGAAGTGGCGGGACTGATGTAATAAGCTCAGCAGTCTCCGTCCTCACGGACAGCTATGTGTCCTTAAAAAATGAAACCCACAGAAATGCAAACTCAAGGCAAGGGGCTTTCTGAAGTTGGCGTGCACTGTGTGGTGGGTTTGAATAACTCTGCTGGGACACGTTAGCTTTATCCAGACACATCAAAGGGCTGAAGTCTCTGCTTGGGGGGAGGGGAGCTGCAGCCGACTGTCCTGGTTTTTGTGCTGGTGATATGGCCCTAGGCCGGTCCCTTCCGGGCCCAGTGCTCTAACTCTGTGACCATAAAATGTGGCTAAGGATCCCCTCCTCAAAGGGCTGTGGCAGAGATGACATACGTTTCCAGAGGAGAATGGACAATGTTGGGGCTACATGAGTGGTTTAGGTGATACATGGGTGGACAATTGAACAATTTTTTTGAAACATCTTAAAAAAAAAAAAAAACTTGTATATCAACCTTATGATTTTGCCAATGTCATTGTTTAAGGTGAGGCTAAAGTTCATACAGATGTTAGGACTCAAGTCTGTTTAAAGGGAAATATCAAATTAAAAAGTAGTACTGATTGTAGAAGAGCGTGGCACAAATTTTGAAATGGAATTCAAAAGACTGTTCTGGGAGAAGAATGTGACGTCCCTAAAACTCCTGCATGCCAGTAGCAGGTGCTCGTGAGACGCTGCCTGTTCAGGTCCAGGGCCCATCCTGGCAGGCACCAGGGGAAGGACTGAGGGACAACCTAGCTGGGGGCAAAGCTGCAAAGAGGGAAAAGAAAGGGCCGGCGGCTTCCCGGCCCATCCCCCCAGCAGCTAATCCGTCAGCTAATGAAGAAGCAGTGGGCACCAGTGAGCTAGGCAGCAGTTCACTTACAGCAAACTGATTAGGAATGTTCAACCAACAGCAGACTGTGGACCTTTCCAGAGAAAATAAATAGAGTGTAGACTGTATGCAAATGTGTTTGTCACTTTGACAGCACGTCTCAATTAAGGCACCTCGCGACGGTGGGTAGGCTCTGGGGCTGCAGCTGGAAGGGAAAGCCCGCTGCATGGCTGATACTCGGGGCTTGACCTTAATCCGCATGCATGCATTAAAAACCCTGCCTTCCTGTACACTTGCATAATGCTGGCAGCCACGTGAGGGAAGTGACAAACGGGGAAAAAAAGCCACTTTCATCCTCTCTAGTTTACAGACCTGTGAAGGCACAGACAGCTCTTATTTCAACAGAGTTTGAGGTGGCTTTTTTAATTGTTTATCCCCCACCCGCGCGCACACGCACTCTTATTCTGCATTTAGCTGGGAATGACATTAAAGCATCTCTACTTCTTGCTGATATGGAAAGAAGGTCTTCCTCCATTTCAAATAGGGCCTCCTTTTTTGTGTTTCGAAAATGGAATGTTTAACACCATGAAGTCCCTCTCCCCCGCCCCCTCTTTCTCTGTAATGGGCTCCAAACTCCAGCTAGGGGCTCTTTTCATGGGAAGGTTCGCGTGTGCAGGAATGAGGACAAAGGAAGGCAGGAAGCTGGCTCTGGAATGCCGTGCGGGCGACCACGGGGGCTGGGCTTTCAGCAAACTGGGGCACAGCCTTCGCCAGCAGGGCCTGAGCCACACGGAGGCAGCTCTTGGGGTGCAAATGCCAACGCAATTTGAAGACAATCATTAAGCAAATGAGCACTGCCCCGCGGATGCTTCTTTCTTATGCTATATTCCAATTTTTATAACATCCCTTTTAAATGTAAAATCAGAAAAGGAGGGATGAACTTTCCCAAGTTTAAGATGTATGACTGTATAATCTAAAAATATTGATAACGGAGGAAGATTCTTACGTTTTAACAAACTCGAACCTTCCAATCATAACCCATATCAACAATTTCATCAGTTCTCTTAATTTCTAAATAGCTCTATGCCTGGTACACAGTAGGCACTTGATAAATTTCTGTTAAAAACAAACTTTTGAAATGTTTGCTTCTAGATCCTTTATGTGAAAAAAACGTAATATTTAAAATAAAATCATAGACTATTTTAATCATGCTTCACCCAATAAATAGCTAAAGAATCGGGTGATTTCTGAATAAATAATCTTGCAGATTCTTACTATAGTCATCTTGCTAACAAAGCCATTTCTTATAAACCAAGAAATTATGATTTTTGTTCATCAAGAGAGTCAATTCAAGAGAAATAGGGGAGAGTATTCAATATTTTTAACCAAACACATAACCATCAATAAAAAAGGGGAAACAATCAAATAGACAATTTTCCAAATGCTCAGGTTGTTGGAATAGTTGGTTAAAAAACTGGATCTCTAGAACCGTCCTGTGAGTGTTTACTCTGAGAAGCACAACTCCCAATATTGATTTTCAGGAAGTACATTAATAAAGAACTCCTAATTGATTTTTTTAAGACTTCGCTTGTTGCCTTTTATTTGAAGGTGCAAAGCAGGACCTGGGATGCTAAAGGGTTCTAATGAGATGCTTAGCTAACAGAGGCACCTTAAACGGAGAGCACCAGGGTGGGGGAGGCAGCAGCTACATTTAATGACGTCATTCAAGAGTTCAGCTGGTTTTTGACCAGAGCCATAATGGCTCCTCAAGTTTTTTGAAAATTCACATTCAAAACATGTATGCACCAAATAAACATTCAAAGATGTGCAAACTCCATGGAGTTATTTTGCCAAAGAGAGCTGAAGTGAAAAAAGTGGCAGTTCTTGTGCCACAGCTTCTACTGAAAAGCAAAGCAAACCCAGATCAGTTAAAGGGCTAGGGTACATACCTGTCCGAAGTGGACTGTGATCGGCCTTCGGTCCTCTCGGAATTTAGGGTCCTTGGCCTCTACCAGGGGGGATGGCGCAGTCTTTGGTAGCTGCTCTTCCAAGGTGGGGGCACAGCCGTTCTCAGCGATGTCCTGCAAGGAAAAGCCAGCCAGGGGTTAGTGTCAGGATCTTGGCACTTGCTGTGAGCAAAGGCACTCCCTCCAACCCCAAGGCTAAGCGCAGGCCATGGAACTCCCACTGGGACATTTAGAGCCTATTCTCCTGCTAGGGTGAAGGAACTGGAAGGATAACATGGCTGTTTGACTCTTAAGGACTGGAGAAACCTAAAGCATACACATTAAATTACAAAGACAACATAATAATTCACAACAGTGGGAGGAGGGGGTACCTTTCATCCTACTACTTTACAGGGCTATTTTCATTTTTACGAATTCACTTGGCCACATGCAGACATTTAAAAATTACTTGCAATCACAGCTCGTGCATAATTTTACATTCTATTTTTTCCTACTATATTATAAGCATCTCCATGGTGTTGCATAGTCATTACAATGATAATTTTAATGGATGCATAATATTTCATTACATGGCTATACAATAATTTAATAAGCCATTCTACTACTATCAGGCATTTAGGCTGTTACTTCTCCCCCTAAACACCACAGTGGTAAACACTGCAATTTTTCTTTCTTTTGAATTATTTCTTTAATGGAAATCCTTAGGAATGAAATTACTAGATCAAAAGATATAACCATTTTTAAGGTTTTTTATTCATTCCAACCACCACAACCAGCAACGGATGCGTTAGGAGTTTCACAGTGCTCCTTAGCCTTAGTGTTTTAAGAAAGAAGCGCTCATTTCAAGAGGTGAAGAATGAGACCTCGTTGTTGTTTCAATTTGCATTATTTTGATTACTTGTGACCATGGCCATTTCTTCCACATTTGTTTATTGGTGCTGTTACTATTGGTGAAAACTAGGTGTTCCCGCTCCTGTTTTCTTTGCCCTAATCTTCCAGGCACAGAATGAAGAGACTGAAGTCTAAGTTAGGATTCTATGACTCAGAACATTTCAGGGTGCAAAAGTAACATAATTTTTTAAATTTAAATTTAAAAATTTTAAAGATTTTATTTATGATTTTTAGAGAGAGGAGAAGAGAGAGAGAGGGAGAGAGGCAGAAAGGGAGACATTAATGTACAGTTGCCTTTTGCCTGCCTCCAGCTACAGACCTGGCTGGAGACCTGGTCTGCAATCTGGTTATGTTGCCCTGGCTGGGGACTGAACCAGCCACCTTTGGGTTTGCAGGCTGGTGCCTTATCCACTGTGCCACCAGCCAGGGCCAAAGTAATATTTTTTTAATTCAGAAATTTATACTTAATCTGTGTTTCTGATGAGTGCAGTCTAATTCTAAGGAAAGAAAGAGCCCTAATGTACAAAAGGCAGGTAATGGCTCCTTTGGCTAGCATGGGCAGCTGCCTAGACGTGGTTCTCTGGGGTGTGTGGGTGCTGTCCACTTGTGCTATGAGGACTGCATGCTTTATTCAAGTCATGATATTGCTTAAATCTTCACTGAAGCAAGGCAGAGAATACAGAAGTAAAATGCATTTAATCATTATTTTTTCACCAAGTAAAAATAACTCAAGGAAGTAATAAATACAATGATCAATTCTTTTAATTGCAAAAATTAATATACATCATGGTTAAAAAAACACACACACTTTCAGCACTCATTAAATTCCACATACAAGGATTTAACCACTGATTGCTCTTAACTTCTCAGAGAATAGTGGCACATGGAGGAAAGTGGTCCCTTACTGAATAATAACACATTATGGATGAAACAGATGTAACATCTGTGAGCTTTAGTCTCTTCATCTGTAAAATGGGGATATGGTAGCTATGAGGTATAAAGGGTAACGTAACACAAAAGTGTCTAGAGCATTAATGATGGACTATATACGGTACTCAATAAACTTCAGGAATTTCTGTGTGTGTTTAAAGTCAACTGCATAGCCTAGCTGCAGTCTCTGTGCTGCTCAGTAACAACACAGGGAGGGAATGAGGACCCCCTGGTGTTGCAGGCAGGGTTTACAACCAGTGGCCCACAAGCCTTGGCCTGGCTGAGGTTCAGTGATGAGAGAGGTTGCCGACAGCCAATTAGAAAAGGCTCTTTAGGAAGGGGCCTGTCCTAAGGTGCTCAGGTCAAGTGGAACAAAGAGGGGGAGGGGCTCCTTTTGTGCCAGAATGTAACAAAGGGCAAAAGGGGCATTTTGGATCCAGTGGGGTTACCTAGAGGGCAGACAACCAGAGGTCGAATAACGCCAAACAATACAGAAAAAATAAATTCCTTTTGTTCAGGAAAAATATTGCAAGCATGTATGAGTGACTGGCCGTAAAAAAGAAGAAAGAAAAAAAAATTGGAATAGTAAGGTAACATGATAAGAAAATACTGATGGTGATGAAAATTGTATGATGATAGCTATGTAAAAAAACGTATGTGGTAGTTTTGGGGGAAATGTCTTTAGTTTAAGCTTACAGGTAAAAACACCATCTTCTAGTTTTGTTTTTCACCACCTACTAGCTCTCTGAACTTCCCCCTTTACTCAGCCTCTCTGCAACCTGTTTCTTATTTTTATAGTGGGGAGACCACCTTCTGCTTGGGAAACTTCAAAGCCACTGGGACAATGGGTTAAATAAGATGAGATGTGAGGAAGCTTTGAAAAATGTTACAATACTGAGCAAACTGAATGTTAGATCCTTATTCCTGCAAAATGGGAAGCACACTGTCTAAAAAGAGCCGCCTATGGTGAGCGCCTCCTACCGGCAGGCACTTTTCCAGTCCCTTGACCTTCACTAGCACAATTCGTTTCCACAACAACCAAGAGATAATAAGAATATCATGCTTTTATAGGCAAGGAAAGAGGGCTCAGAGAGGGCCACTTCCCCAGGGCCACACAGCTAGAAAGTGGAAGAACCCAGAGCTATGTGATTTCTGGCATTTAAACCCTATCAACATTAACAACTGCACAAGCGAATGTTTTCTGGGTTCAGGAGGCAGGCAGGTGCTCAGCAAGCCATCGGCTGTGTTCTCCTTAGAAACCTCTTTCTTACACGGCCCTAGGCTGCCCGGCCTTACGGTATCTGGGTGCTTCTTCTTATCCCTATAGACTGTGAATTTCTTGGGGTTTGGGTTTTCTGCCCCAGAGCCTTGACTATAGTACATGTTCTCAATAAATCTTTGTAAAGTTGAGCCACACATTTGGAAAGCAAATGTGTCCAAAATACACATGTATTTGTGGGACAAAAAAAAGCTGTGCAGCACGTTAATTTTATTTAGTTAGAAGACCCAAAGGTGCAAAAGTCTTCTCGCAAAGTCCCAAGGCTATATCTATCCCCACCAAATGATTAACCTCTGCACTATTTTTCCTACCTGGGGAAGAACAACAGCTTCCTCCCTGGAAAGCTGAGTGTGAGAGGAGCCCCAGTCAAGAAAGAAACAGGGCCAGTTTACATCCTTTATTGTATCTACTAGCAGAGGTCTTCCACACAGTAGGGATCCATAACATCAAGTCTTGGTGCCCATGCGGAAAGAAATTGTGGTCTAGGAGCTAACTGAGAAGCTGCCAGCATAGGGTAAGGGAAAAACAATTTGCAATTTATATCAAAACCCTAACAGAGGTGCATGTCGTTTGGACCATTTATTTCATTTCCAGAAATTTATCCTGATGAAATAATTAAGAATTCCTGCAAGGTTTTATCTATGAAGATATTTGCCAAGAAGAAATTGGAACTTAACTAACAATGGGATTGATTAAGTAGTGTATATATGTTCCTCAGATAACATTTTATGTACCTATTTAAACAATGACATGTGGAAGAGTTACTAGTCAGGGAAGTGTTGAGGATATAGTCAGTAAAAAATGCAGGTTACAAAACGAGATAATTTTCTTTGATTTGTTGCATTTTCTTCAATCAACATGTCTTTTGTTTATAGATAAAAAAATTTGATTTTGGGGGGAATGGGTGGGTGGGGAAGGGGACAGAGGGGAGCAAAAAGGGGATGAATGTAATACAACAACAATAAAATTTAAAAAAATAACATCAAAATGTCATTTTAGAAAAGAAAAACCAAAAAGCTGACACGAAGGGTAAATCTGTTCCTTCCAAAGAGTCACACAGAAGGGAGACACTAGACAGAGCTGTAGATCAGAGGCCGCACTGGGTGGCCTGTGGCTCTGTTCAGAGCACTGGGCTCCGACACGTTCCCATCCCTCAATAAATGGAAAGGGTCAGAAAATAATTCAGTTCCTGTCCTTTCCCTAAGAATGTGCTGGATTGAAAATCATGACTGAATATCTAACCTCCACCTGTTTGTAGAGAAGGCATGGACAGCATTTGGTAAGTCCTCGGACAGAGCACCCATGAGAAGCCAGGAGGCAGGAACCCAGAGGAGGAAGTGGCCTTGGATAGGAGTAGGGTGGGGGCTGAATATGGAAAAAGTCAAGGATATGACTTCACGAGGCAGGGATGTGAGTAGAGCATTCCCAGCCCAGGGCAGCTAGAAAGTAGCAGTTGGTTAAGGAGGGGTGGAAGCTGGCCATTCCAAGAACCTCCTGGTCAAGGTGTGAAGGTTTTAACCAAGGGAGGGACTCAGCCAGAGCAGTGTTCTATATAGAAAGACCATTCTCATGGCTGTGTGGATGGCCAAAAGGGTGGTGGTCCCATGCCAACCATGTTCTTAGGGTATGTGCATGCGGGGTGTGGGCAGACTGGCTTCTCCAAATGTGGGAAATGAGAAAACAGACAGGATGGAAATTCTAACTTACTGCATGGCTACTAAGTGTTGCTATTTAAACCCATTACTACTTCTAACAATCCAGTAAAAATCTCTATTTCTCCTAGTTTATAGATGAGATGAACCTAGTTCAGAGAGGTCAAGTAACTTAGTCAAGGTCACACAGTATCTTATATAGCCAGCATGGAATCTGGCTTATCTGCTCAGAAACCCAAATACCACCCACAGTGCTGGGGGTTTTAAAGAACCCCATCAGGGTGGGACGGAGGCCTTTCCATCTCTAACTCAGGTCACTGGTTTCCATTTTCAGATTCAGGTGGTGCCCTTCTTTTCCAGTCTACTTCACACCTCAGCAAACACGAATTAAAATACAAATACTGATATCAAAATAGTACCCAAAGCTGGAATCTCTGTGATTGAGGCTGCAGCATATTTTATGTGTGTGGTGACTGGGAGCTGACAGCTGTGTGTTAAGGTGTGAAAATGTCTGCTCTGTTCTACAAGAACCAACCTAGATGTCCCTGCCCTGCATGAGCTTGCTCATGCCCTTCAAAACACACCAGTGGACATCTGGCCAGAGACTCCAGCCTTTGCTAACCCAACAATGAATTTGCTCCTTTTAAACCACAGAAACCAAATCAACAAGCTTGATGAATCTTTTAACGAGCCAAGATTTAGAAATTTTAAAAGGGACTGTGAAATGGACCCATTTGATGAAATCATTCTGACTCTAAAGAAAAAAGATAAATTTTCAGGAATTCCCCAATAGGAAAAAAAAAAAGATATCCTTAAGTGACTATCTTAATGCTCTCTGCAGGTGCAGAGGATCACGTGCGCAGCCATTGCTTTTAAACAGGGCATTCTGCCGCCAGCCTGGAAGCAGCCTGCTGACAATCGCCAGCCTGCCAGGCGGCCATCCTCTGCAGGCCAGGTCAGGAGGAAAGCGCTCCACTCTCTCTTAAGAAAGCAATACCTCAGTAGCATCTTTGCCATTTCTCTTCTTCCTAATTTTGAGCAAGTCAGACTTCAAAGGAGACCAAGCTGTAGAAGAACCTGACCACCTTGCTCCATTTATCCAGAGAAATATGTTACCCATCCTTCTTTTTTTTGTTGTTGCACTGAAGCAGAGCAGGCATGGAACGAAGCCACGCTGTACTATGACAATTATTTCCCAGTGGTCACATGGATACCCTGAATGCTCCTGCTTCAGATGCTTTGCAAATCGGCAGCACAAATGAACAAGGGGTGGGTGGAGAAGGGGCCCTGTTCAGTCATATTAGAGATGGACCCTCCATATACCATGGTGACCTCCCCACAGGTCGGCCCCGCATTTTCTATTTGCAATTCAAACCCAAGGCGAGGGCACAGAGGGCAAGATTGGGTTCTTGATTATATCTACGAGGTCACCATTGCTATGCAGTTAGAGGAGGCCAGGTGGCAACCCAGCATATTTGAAAATTGGATCTTTGTTGGGAACTGCCTCAATTTCATAGCAGAAACGAAACTTGAGATGTCTGTATTAGACATATCAGGGGAGCTACGTAGATTTGTTGCCATATAAAGGGGAGGGGGCAGAAAGGGGTAGGGACAAGAAAGGCACGGAAATATCTCCTACTGCAGTGAGAGAGGTCAGATAAAGCCAAATCCTACATTAGCCCAAGAAAGGAGGCTGGGAGCCCTGCAGAAGACCAAGTGCTGTCTGCACTGAACAATGCTCGAGTTCCAATTACACAAGGGCTCCTCCAAGCACAGCTGCAAAGTATCAGGTCTGAAGAGATTGTAAGACCAAGGGGGGAAGTGAAAATTGAAAAGGGTGCACTAATGGATCTGTCAACAGTCCGATGGTGACAAGCCACATTTCTATAAAATGCCTTCACCATTTGTGTCACCTGAAATGTACTGACACTCTCTATAGAACATTATCTCCTAAAGCTATTCTTGAAAAGACTGGCAGGGGGAAGGGGAGAAGGGGAGGAAAAAAACCCGCTTCAGATACCATCAAGGAAAGAAAGGACGCGGAGGTGGTGTGGAAGGAGATCTAGATTGTTTAAATGAACCTTTGAACAACAACATCAAAAACCCTAAGTGTAACCAGTTATTTCCAGAAATGTTATGTATCACAAAAGGGGGATTTTCCCAATCCTCACATGTATGAGGAGGAAGGCAATGGCCTGTGGAGAGCAGATCTGGCCAGTGAGGCACATCTGTCCTCTGTTGGAGGAGGGACCCCTTTCTTTGCTCACTTCAAGTAATATTCTAATAGCAGCTGGAGGCTGGGATCTAGTCATTAGGAGGGAAATCTGGTGAGAGAATTCCCCCTCTCTGCCTCTCCATTTTATACCTGCAACCCAATTCAGTTACATGTGACTGGGAAAGGAGATAAAAAGATATATTTAGGTACTTAAGAATTCCACCTGCCAGGCTCTGGCAGGGTGCAGCCGACCACAGTTAAGGTCCCTCTGGATTTACATTACAAGATTTTTATTTCAGGACTTGAATCTCAGCTGCTGAAAACTCACTCTCAGCTGAAACTAAGAAATTAAATGCTTAGCTAGAGCAAATTATTTTGCAATTAAAAGAAAGGAATCAATCCCTTTGACCATTTCAAGTTAACGAGGAGTCCTTTCTGACTTCGTAAAATTAAAATGGCTTTCAACTTGTAGAAAACTGCCGAGATAGAAATGGGCCCTTATTAGTGGCACATTTGTGGCATGGGGGATACTGATGGAAATGATTCCAAACATCTTTTGGCAAACATTTGTTTCAGGAAGGCAGTATGAAACAGTGTAGTGGCCAGAGCAGAGATGCTGGACATAGATGGGTCTGGAATCTAATCCTGGCTTGGCCAGGTTCAAACACTGTAACCTCTGGGGGGATGACTTCACCCTGAACCATGGGCTCCTTGCCCAGGAAATGGGGATAACACCTTCGCTGGTAAGCATTAAATATGAAAGCTCCTCACTTGGACTATCTTTAGTGCTTAATGAAGAGTGGCAGCAATAGCAACAATGATGACATTCATAGTAATATGAAATGCCCTGTTATATTAACCTCCTTGTACAAGTTTAGAGAATCAGGTAGGATTCTACATTAGGATGTAGCCTGTATGTCTTCGTACAATTTTACCGATGGTTCAAGAAGACAATCAGAGCCTCTCCTTGCCCCACAAGAGTCTCAGACATGAACTTCTGGGGTCCTCTGGGTTAAAACCAACACTGTGGGGAGATCCTGGAACCCACCCTTTGTGCTTTGTGCCTGTGCGGTGGGCACGTGTGTGCTGGGACCACAGCAGTCCTTTCTCTGGAGGTGCTATGGGTTTTGTTTACAGCCAGACCGAGGTTGGCTGTAGGAGGGAGAGGCGGCAAGATGGGGAGACTGAACCAATTTCTACAGACCTGTGTGCACCCCGGGACGGGTAGAGTGGGCAAGGGATAGAATGACAATGACAATGGTAACTCTAAAGTTGCTTGCCTTTGTGGGTTTAAGCCAGAGTCTTAATGTTATTTGAAGGCTTTTTTTTGTCTGTGAATATTTATAACAGTGTGAAAACTCCCGGACAGCTGGTAATGCATTTTGAAGTGTGCTAACAACACTGTATCAAACAGCCCTCTATTGATCACATCATACTTTTTTGTGGCCACACGTTTCATACATGGTGCTTATACATTTTGAATAAGAACTTCAAGTACCTTTTGCTTCAAGCGGTTTTTCACCTCTTTTATTCCCATTTTTGCATGATCTTTTGCCTGCATGAAAAATTAATTTAAGTTAAGATTCCCTTTCGTTTCCAGCAGGGACTATGCTTGATTTCAGTCTGTCATGAATCACCTTCTCTGATTACTATAAAAAAAGAGAAAAATGGGATCATCAAGTTGAAAACGTAATGGCTATGAAAACAAATACAATGTTAAAAGGTTAAAAAAAAATCTCTTAAAGAGGCTACAGAGATTTTATTTTCTGCTTTTGATGGCACAGATCCTCCCACCCCCCGCCCCGCTTTCCAAACCCCTTCTTCTGCTCTCTCTCGCTCTCTCTCTCTCTCTCTCTCTAATTATTTATCTCAGCAGCCTGGTGACAGCAACCAGTAAGACTTGAGCAGCAGCTTTTCTGGCTGCAAATTCAGAATATCTATTACATGTCACCAGGGCAGGGCCTCAGGACCAATTTCCTGCTCAGGCTGAATGGCCTGAATAGATATATCACTGGCTTTCTCTAGTGCCATTTCTTAAATTTCATTTCGGCAGACGCTCTAGCTTTTTTATTCTGTCATTTTAGACCTGTGTGGTTCTGTTGGCAGCCACCCCTCCTGTGCAAGTAACAAGCAAAGGACTAGCAAAATTAAAAATGCAAATAAAACAAAGCCACCCCAGGTAAGTGGCTCAGAGTCACATCAGCAAGCCAGAGAAATCATGAGAAACAAATACTTGAGGCTTGTAAAAGATGAAGCACCAGGAACCAAGGTGTTCTCCTATTTTCACTCTGCTGTGTGCATGAGTTTCACAAACAGTGCATTTCCTAGAAGCACAGTGATGAGAGATGAGGAAGAATTTGGAACAAAAATTAGGGGGCGTCTCCCACCATAAACACTCTTCAGTAATTTGCAAAGAGGCTGCTTTATTTTGACATAATAATGGGATACACAGGAAAGGTTTTCTAGGATATCCCAGAGACCACGCCCCAGGTCTTGGCGACTCGGGCATGGGGCAGCTAGCGTTTTAGCCACCCAGCCTATATTTTAAAAGCTAAACCCAGTAGCCTCCCATTTTTGTCTTATGGCAACCGTGGGCAGAAACCCTTTAAATTAAAAATGTCACTGACCTGGTCATAAAATGTCAACACTGGACAATTCTAAGAGCATTGACAGCGTTAGGAAATAGTCCAGCAGCCCGTGAGTCATCTCTGTACGTAGGATCAGGTGTATTTAAGAGTGTCATCATGCTAAAGGACAGAGCTATTTGGACCCCGAGACCAAGATTAGTACTTACAAACTTATAGACAGTTTTCATGGCTGGGTTTGCTTTCGTTTTCACAGTATTCAGAATTGCTCCACTTCCTTTCTGTAATAAAAACATTAGCCATTTGGACTGAAGATAGAGTAGGATAACACTAACAAAGACCTCCTCTCTTTAATCAAGTTAAGTAACACTTCAAGAGTATGTCATTTAATTAGAAAACAAGCCTGGCTCTGAGGGTCCCCGCCTTCCAAGACCTCAGTCCTGAGGGGCGCTCCAGGGTAAGCTGCAGCCTCCGCATGAGAGCTGTGCTGGCTCCAGGCGCGGGAGTGTGGAAGCAACTCATCATTTGGAAGGCTGGAGGTGGCTTTAGAGGATGAAACATTGGGCCTGGTCGTCCATGAAGGATGAGTAGGAGTTCATGTGGGAGATAGGCAGGATAAGTACATCCTTGGGATGGGAAACAGCACACACAGAAGTGCAGAAGCTGGCCAGCCATGGTGTCTGTGAGTTATAAGCAGTCAGTGTGTCATGGGAGAGATGGTAGGTGGGGCTGAGAGGCCAGAGAGGGCCAGCTCACGAAGGGTTAGGATCAGTAGCCTACACTCTAGAGGATTTTTAATCGAATGCATCACATAATCGGATCAGTAGTGGGATCCAAAAGATAATTCCAACTGATACAGGCAGAAAGAGAAACTGGGTCCCATGGAAATATGAAATAATAAGATACAGTAATATACTTATTGAGATTAACTTTAAGCACAATTTTTGGTGACTGGCCATCTTAGAAATTTTGAGCTTTAATTAAAAACATTATAATTTAACCTAGAAAGCATTTTATGTTGCAGGACAATATGAAATTTTCACCTACTCATTTATTCCATACTGCTTTCCAAAATTACTCAGTATTCAATTTCAATGGTCCTTTGGAATAGTAAACTCTCTTTATCAATCAATCAACAAGTCCTTATTGCTTGTCTATGATTTGCCAAGTGCCATGTTTGGCCATACCAGAGAACAAAAGAAGTCTTTCATTGAGGATTTACTTGTTCTCGGCCAACTGCAGCCACTTCCAAGGGACCGGCCTTGGCAGCAGCGCACTTGGCCCACAAGCAGGGGGAGAACACTTATCACATTATGCTGGAGTTGCCTGTTTACGTGCCTGCCTCCTGAACAAGCTGGGGGGCTCTCCCGGAGCAGGGCCCAAGTCTGCTCCCCGCTGTATGCAGGCACCAGCATGGCGCCGGGCACAGGCCTTCAGTGCACACTCGCTTATAAAGCCATACAGGAAAAATGCAAGAATCTGAGTTTTTTAGTGGCTTCTGAAGCCCTAAGCACCTGGCTTCTAACACAATAAGAAACTATTCCCAACAACAGTGAGGGGATGAAAAGGTCTCCCAGAGATACGTTCTCCGTCCCAGGAGCCTTGGCTGTGAAAACCATTGCAGAGAGCAAGAGAAACATGTTTTGGTTTTCCCATGAAAATTTCCCAATTGCACTGGCCCTAGAAACAGACACCCAGAAGTGTTCTAAGGTGACAACATCCATTTGACATGTCTTGGCCAGTGTCCTGCGATGAGGAAGCTTCTCCTGGCTGCCTCGCCCTCCCAGGGAGATGGCCTTGGACAGTCTCATCCTGCCAGTCTCCACCTGGCTTTACAAACAAAAGCCTCCTCAGCTGACAGAAAGGAGTGTCCCAGGCTGAATGACAGCCCTGTGGGTGGCCAGGAAAAGCGGGCTGCCAGGAGGCTGAGGAGGCCCAGGTGGCTTGGAGGGGCACACTTACCCGGACTGTGGAGAGCCACTGGTGGTAGAGTTTATCGCTGCCTGCAGGGAAAGAAGTCACAGAAGCTGTCACTGAAAGCAGCTGTGTGCGCTGAGGACTTTCCCCAGTTGCATTCAGCATGCAGGCCTTCGAAAGTTCAAAATCCGGAGGACACAGAGGCTCCCAGGCCCCACTCCCTGAAGGAGGCAGCGGCTAACGGCAGGTTTTCTTTCCCAAACAGGGATCTGATCCCTGAAGTGCCTGCAGTATAAACCACAAGCTTCCTCACTGCGTGCTGGACAGAGGGCAGACCCCCAAGCTCAGTGCCTTGTCACAGCACCTTCCGCGCTCTGCCACTCCACCCTGTGCTGCTGTCCTGTAGGCCCTTATGCTCCAGCCTTGGGGCATAACTGCCTGCCCCCGCCCCCCGGCCCCCCGCCTATGCACTCTTGAGGTCCTCCATTCCTTGGAAACGCTCTTCCACTTGTCTAGTCACAGTTCCCTACTCTCCCCGCTCAGCACACGCAACCCCCAGCTCAGATGCCATTCCCACTGTAAGCTCCCTTCATCTGAACAGCCCAGTAAATCACACGCATTCAGAAATCCATTTTCTCTGAAGCCCTGGGAGCCACCCCAGGGCAGGAAACGGAGGGCTGTGTGTCCTAGTGTGTGCACACTGCTGGACACCCACTCAGCACTCAACACACCGGAGCAGTGACGGTAAGAAAAAGGAGGCACTGCTGGGGGACGTGTTCATTTAGTCTGATGGGATCAGGATTTCTTATCAGTAAACAGCTTCTTGTGACATTCTGAATGACTTGACTTACTTTAGCAACATGTAAAGCTCATCTTCTCAGATCAAATATCCAACTGTTAGAACTCCTCAAACCTGAGAGCTCCATTCTAATTGGACAAAAACCCGTTTCACCTCCTTTTCCTATATTGCTTTAATATGCATTTGTCTTTAGTTATGCATCTCTTTCTCCTACCAGCCCAAAAGCTCCAAGGGCAGAACCGGTCCTCCGTTTTCCACTCTACAGGGCTCCAGACTCAGCAGGTGCACAGGAAGTGCACATCAGCGGTCCCCTGTGACCAGGGGGCCTGCACACCGGCCTCACTGATCGTGCTCTCCCTGCAGCACAGGCTGGGTGGGCCTGTGAAAGGGGTTTGCAGGTGACACTCTGCCTGACTATGAGTTTATGGACGGCCAGCTGGATTACCAGCACAGTCCGCACCAGACACACACCCAGTCATAAGAGGAGGCCAGCAGTATGATTATTATCATCTTGCTTTAGTTTATACTTGTCTCCCGAAGACTGGGGCTTGGGGTCTTGGAAAGAACACTGAACCGGGACTCAGGAGGCAGTGTCAGCCACTAACAACTCTCTGGGCCGTAGATGCCCCTCTGAGAGGTGGGAGGATGATCCCTGCAGTTCTAAAGGCATCTAGAGACTGGGCATTCTGCGGTGCTTTTCACGTTTTAAAGACACATTTACTGAGCAGTGAGCCTGTGCCAGGGTCTGTCCTGGGTGATGAACTGCACAAACCTTTCCTCATGGACCCTGATTTAATTGTAACAGGAATCTTATGAGGCAGGCACTGTCCTTCAGCTCAGAGACAGAAACATTCCAGCTAAAAGAACTGAAATGACCTGACCAGGTGCTCACCGCTAGGAAGGAGGCAGAGTCCTGATCTAAGCCTAGGTCTCCTAATCTGACACCTCGTGCTCTTTCCACTGCACCCTGCAGGCTACTATGTTTAACTAGACTCCCCCACCCCACCCCCAGGGAAGCAACTGACCCCAGCACAAAGGCTTTCAGATAGGCCAATGTGTATCTCAACAGAAAATGAAGAGGAGTTCCTCAAACATTTCAAGGCCAGGGCTGAATCACTTTCTCCATACCTCCAGTGAAGGAAACAAGATGTCATCGCCACTCCTTGCCAAACACACCCTAATCCCACATAACAGCCCCCAGCACAGAAAGGAAAATAAAATGATTCTCACCAGCATACTCGCCCATGTTGATCTCCTCTTCAAAAACATCACTGAAACCTTCGCCAGAATTGAGAAGGTCTAATCTACCATCAATAAACTATGGAAAGAAAGAACAAAACATAACATTGTGCACAAAGAAACAAGATAGAACACTATTCTGCTGGCACCTTAAGTGTATGACCAAAGAACTGCCACATTTGCCAAGACAGGAAAGGGCCTTTGGACTGTGAGTTTCTGAAAGCGGGCTGCACGGTTATGATGACCTGTAAAACCGCACGGCATGTTTGCAGCATCTGTCTGGGTGCCAGGCAGCCTCCTCACCCAGCCCCCTCCCCCGCCTGCAGCCTCTGTGCTCAGCGAAGACAGCCGTGGAAAGCCTCACTAGGGATGCAGGCGCAGGCCAAGCTTGGGGGGCTAGGCACCTGTTTGAAGAGCTGCAGCTGTGTGGCATTCTGTAGGAACTGCCTCATGGCGCCAGAGCGGTAGTGGGACACGAAAGTTTCCTCGCAGAAGGTGATTGGCTCCCCCTGGGAAACGGAGAAGAGGGGAGGATGGTTAGAGGCATGGAGTACGAGGGTCAGTTCTTCACTTGACCAGGCGGTGCATCTACACCGGTTAGTTGGATTAATTAGACCCTCCTCTATCTGGTGAAGTGGCTATTATCATCGATGGCATTAGAGAGTGGAAGTCATTCCCAAAGTCACAGAGTTGCTGGGAGGCAGAGTGGGAACCAGAGGCTGGGCTCTAACCCGCTTCCATATTCCCAGTAGAAAGTCAGTGGATAGGCCCTTCGGTGGGAGAACTTTCCTCAGGCAGCACCTTCAGTAGAAGGAGCCTGCTACAAGAAACAGCCAGCTGCTCTGGTGGGTACTAGGGGTGGTGGCTGGACTCTCCCTGCTTTGAGGCCTTTCCTGCCCCACCTCCACTCCCTGCACCCTAGTAGTCCTTCAGGCACCAGCCGTGGAGCACCATTTGAAAACCACGCACCCAGTAATCTTAACCAATAGCAAATCAGAATTTTAAAAGAATTATTTATATAAAAAACAGGGATGATCAAAAATAAAATTAACCATCCGGTCAATTTTGTGCTTATGCTGTTTGATAAAGAAGTTTGCTTTTACCAAACTACATTTTATGAGTCAAAAAATGACACCCTATGGTTAAAAAACCTGTCATCTTGTAGTCAACACCTCCGTCCTTTGAAGGCATCCGGAGTGCTCAGCTACAGACAAGTCTTTAATTTTAACAGTGTATTCTTAATTCTGAAAGATCAGACTTTTTTATCTTGAGCTGAATTAAGGTACCCCTCGCTTTACAGACTTGGTGGCAAACACGGAGATGTTTGAAGCTCCACTTTTATCCTGTTTTAATGAGTTACGTAAGTGTTAAATTTCCTGACTAGCTGCTATAAATTCCAAGAGTTCCTCCTGCTTAAACTTAGCCAGTATTAGTCCAGCAACTGGACAGACTTATTGCACATGGGTGGCAAGATGACGTGAAAAAGCAAGGATGAGAAGAGTATTTATTTCTTCTGTTACAACCCTAATTTTACAAAGGACATGAGGCAGCTTACATGAGCACATAGAACATAGAAAAAAAGCAGAGCTGGAATGTATATAAATATATAAAATGTAGATTTTAATATTATATATTATATTATTTATATATTATAGAGTATCTAGATATGCAGGACCTATACGATTTATAAAATTGTTACAAAATTAGCTCTGAGCTTTTTGGCTGTTGAAGCAAGAAGAGAAATTGCAGATTTTACATTGTCGGATAAAAAGAAAAAAGCATACCAATTCCTTAGGGAAAAGACAGCATTTTCATGCCACTTACACTATGAGGAAAAAAAGTACTGGTTTCTGAGGAGAAAAGACAGAGTTTTCAAGCCATGTACTCCTTGGCTGGCTTTATAGCTTACTTGCTAGAGATCAGCTAGTGATGCCCAGCAGAAGCCCAGCAGAAGGCCATTCCTGCAGCTGGAGTTCTGCTTCCCAACCGTGGGACCAGAGCGGGACAGCTGTATCTCTAGGTGACCTCCATGAACACAGTGCGACGCAGCCCTGAACGGCTGCTAATAATCACCATCAGCTCAGGCATCTTTTAGGAGCTCCACACCTGTCACCATCCCCACTGGGATGGCCCACTAGCACTTCAAACTCAAAATGGCCTAACCTCCCAATTATTGCCCCATTGGATTGTACCCCAAATCTGTTTTTCTTTACTTTTCTTTTTATTGATGAGAGGGGGGGGGAAACACTGATTGGCTGTTCCACCTATATTATGTGCTTCATTGGTTGATGCTTGTATGTGCCCTGACCAAGGATCAAACCGACAACCTTTGTGTATTGGGATGACACTCTAACCAACTGAGCTAGCCGGCCAGGGTTCTTTCTTGCTTTTCGTTATTCGTAGCTACCCACAGCAGGCCTGGGAGACTTCCTAGTCCTTGTCTCAGCTTTGCCCCTGCTCTCCATCTCATGACTCTGGCACAGGCCTGACTGCAGCGTGGAGATTTAACTCTATGTCCCTGTTTCATTCCTCCTAGCAACTCCCAATTCTTCAGGCAAAAGTGATTTCTAAAATGCCAATTGTAGCATGTCACTGTTCTACTCAAGAATTTTGGTTGTAAAGATAGTACATTTGATTATTGATTGCTGTTTGCTTCTTCCGCTAGACTATATGCTTCCCAGGGGCAGGAATGGTACCTGTTTTGCTCAACGTTGTACACCTAGCAACATGTGTGTCACATACATGGGGTCCTAGGTGGGAGATGAAAAGAAAAAGTCCTAGTTCCTTAACGGGGCAAAACCTTTCATAAGCGGACCCCTGCTTTCTTTTCCAGGGTCCTTCTGTGTCCCTTTCTGCTGCTCTTCCTTATACATTATACTCCAAATGCACCTCTGAACCACAGGTCATGTTTTTGTATTTTTTTTACCACTTCTTTCCTTGCTTCTGTCAGTTCTATTTCTTTCACCTGCATCTCCTTCTCGCAAGCACAGGCTATTGGCTGTAGTCACTCACACCTGCTTGGTGCTCCCACAGTGTCTTATGCACCCTTGGGTGCTGGGTCATGTGCACCAATGTCCCCTGTGACCAGGAGTTCGAGAGGGCATAGGCCCTGCTGGGTTCATCTCTGCAGCCACTGGGGAAAGCAAGGGGCTCAGCCCCCAGGGCTGTGGGTTACAGAATGAACTTCACTCCGGTTCCCATCACAGGAGCCCTGCGGTCCTGGCGGGACTGTGACACCACCTGCCTGATGGGAAAGAGGTCTCAGAGAACAATGCCAGGTGAGCGACACTTGTGTCCAGGGAACTGAGAGCTGCTCTGAGGAAATGCTCATTGAGTTGTCAGCATTCATTCACTCCTGGAGCTGTGGCCCACACTGCCATGATGGAGAAGCCTGCTGAGGAACCAATAAATGAAGGAGAGTTTGCAACCATTTGTAGGTGAGGGTAGCCTGAGGCAGGATTTAGCTGCAGGAGAGCAGAAAGAATCTCATCTTTAGGGGAACCAGGACATTTTGGGTCTGTTGTCTTCTATTGGAGGTGGCAACCCCCTAGATCATATCTCTGTCATAAAAACAGACAAAGGGACATGGGCACGATGGGAAAAATCAGGGGAAATGTGACAATGGGGACTTCTGCAGAGAGCTTGAAGAACAGCATCAGCAGCATCAATTGACACAGAGACAAGTACCAGCACCCAGTGCTGCTTGGTGGTCAGGCGGCAACATGCCCACTGGAGCCAGAAGAGGAAAAGGCTGATCCTCCCAGGGCAGCAGGTCAGGAAAGGCAACAAGTGGGCACATGACAGCGGAGCCCAGAGGGTGAACAGGAGTTAGGCGAGCAAATCCCCCCATTTAGGGCACTGTTTTATCCCCATCCTGCTGAAAGGCAGTGACACTGTCATCCAGAGTCCTGGATAAAGGTCTGCATGGAAACAGGCACCAAACCCTCACTTCCCTGGAGCTACTCAGCTTCTAAGAAAATGACAGCAATTAACATTTCGCCTAACCTTTCCAGAATAACTGAGGCACAGTAACTTGCCCAATATCACATAATGCGCAAATGGCAGAACTGGGGTCTGTACCCTAGTGGCCTCCAAAGCCTGGTTGTCACCATCATGCATGTGGCCCACCGGGGACTCGGTTTTCTCTGACTTCAGTTCTGTTTGTCCTCAGGCACCTGCTGGAGACCAAGAGGTCTTTTTGAAAGTGGAACCCCTCAGTCACAAAAGTATAAATACGGTCTGATTCTACTATAGCTGGACACTGACAGCATCAGCTGCTCACAGACAAACAGCTCCTGGGAGGAGGGTCTTTCTGCCATAGGCCCGGCTCCAGGATGCCAAGACACCTACGCCAGCTTGTCCAGCCTCTCCAGCAGCTAAGTGGCCACTCCACTCCGCTCTCCACAGTGGAGAGTAGGAAGGCCAGGTGTCTTTGTTAACTCCCTCCTTTGTAGGAAGTCCTGTTTTAGTTCTCCTGTTAGTCTGAGCAAACCTTTTGTCTTCTCAGGTAACACTCCAGGAGCTGGGGCTGCTGGCTGCTGGCGGCATTAGCTCAGGGAAGCCAGGCCGTGAGCATTCAAGCTTAGATCGCATTAGCAGAGTTTTCCACCCATGACTGGGGGACAGTTCATCAGAGCTGCTTAACCCTATCAAGGACTTGGTTAAAAGACAAGTGTCACTCTTGCATTATCTTCTTGACATACGGAATCAATTGAAAATCCCATTATTAATGAGTCAATCTTTGTTTACAGGTGAAGCTGGCAATCCAAGGAGTTTTTTCTTTTTCTTTTTAGTATTTCCATAAATAAGTGGGTTTTACCCACAGTATCATGGGCACTGGCATAAAAAAATAAAATCTTTCATCTGATTTTTCAGCAACTTTCTTTGATCTGCTGATTCATACTTAAAGTATTAAATTCTTTTTCCTTGACAAATTTAATTTTTATCAAAATTTTATGTGCACATTTACTCTAAGGGAAAAAAAGGTGTCCTCTCTTTATGGACCTTGCTGGAAAAAATCAAACAAACAAACTATAATTTTGGAAGATTCATTCATTAAAATATTTTTTAAAATACCTGCTACGTGCCTGTATTGTGCCCTTTGCCAGGGAATCTTCCCACCCCTGCTTTCTCAGGATGTCCAGAATGCATGCCAGGACAGTGGCCTGGGGACCCACCCCTCGCCGTCTCCCTGCTTTGGGCTGGGTTAGGTGCCCCTGCCCTGGGTCCCACGGCTGCTGTGCTCACCCCACTGCACCACTGACTGCCACTGACTGCACCGCCCAGCTGCCTGTCAGTGCCCTCACTCCTCTGACTGATACTAATAATCCAGTGACAGGCAGGGAGTGGAAGAGGGTATAGATGGTACAAGAATGGCAGAATGTTACATTCATAGCAACATTATTCACAACAGCCAAAATATGGAAGCAACCCAGGTGTCTACAGGTGAATGGATAAACAAACTATACATACAATGACATATTATTCAGCATATGCTACAATGTAGATGAACCTTGAAGACATTATGCTAACTGTAATAAGCCAGTCACAAAAGGGCAAATATTGTCTGATTCCACTACAGCTAGAGTCAGATTCATAGAGTTAGAAAGTAGTGGCTGGAGGGAGGGAGAATGGGGAGTTATTGTTTAATGGGCTAAGAGTTTCAGTTTTGCAAGATGATAAAAGTTCTGGCAATAGATGGTGGTGATAATCGCACAAAAATGTGAATATCCTTAATACCATTAAACTGTACACTTAAAAATGGTTAAAGCAGCACATTTTATGTTATATCTATTTACCATCATTAACTTTTTTCCTTTATATCTAAAAAAAGAAGGTCAGTAAGCTTATAATTGTGAAAGCTGAGCAACGGGTACACGGCAGTTTATTTATTTTGTAAAAACTTGAAAATCTTTTCCCCTGGCTGGGTAACTCAGTTGGTTGGAGCATCATCCCAATATACCAAGGTTATGGGTTCAATCTCTGGTCAGGACCCATATAGGAAGCAACCAATGAATTCATAGATAAATGGAACAACAGATCAATGTTTCTCTCTCTGAGTCAAATGAATATAAAATTTTAAAAACTGTATTTGCCCATAATTAAAAGTCAAAAAGAAAAGCTCTGGGCCCTGGCTGGTGGCACAGTAGATAAAGCGCCAACCTGCTAACCCAAAGATGGCACATAACCAGGCTGCCAGCCAGGTCTATAGCTGGAGGCAGGGGAAGGACAACCATACATTGATGTCTCTCTCCCTCTCTGCCTCTCTCCTTTCTCCTCTCTCTCTAAAAATAATAAAATCTTTAAAAAAGAAAGAAAGAAAGAAAAACTCTGGTTATCAAGGGACCCTGCCTAGTTCGGGGAACAAATAACCATGGCACAGTGTGACACCTGGCACAGCAGAGGGATGGTTTTGTAACTTTTGGTAAAGGCGACTTTTAAAAACTTAAAACATTAACCACTTAAGGCATACAACACAAGAATGTGTCCCGGTGTCATAAAGACCAGGGCTGGAACCTTGCCTCTGACTACATGTGACCATACTAGCTATGTGACCTCAGGTGACTTGTCTTTCCCCGTTTGTGACAATTACTCAAGGCTGGCCCACCTCATAGAACTGCTTGGAAGATTATCAAACAGATAATGACAAACTGATATTCCACATACATTTTCCACAAATAGCTGTTTTCTTGAGGGCAGAGGCTGGGTTTTACCAGGGCTGGCAACGTACTTTGAGGGACACAGTATAGAAAGAATATGCAGAAAAAAGGGGCTGTTAAATGTAAAAGTGTTATACTAAAGCACTAAAAGCTTTTTCCTTTCATATCACTTTCTAGACCTATCATGGTGTTTTAAAATTTTACTATTTAATGTCATTCTATGTAAAGAAAAATAAAAATTTAAATTATTAGCATGAATCTTACTGTTCAAGTTTATATTGCGCAATGCCAGTTTTAAATGCTAACATATGTGGAGTCATATTTTGTAACGCATATATGCATTTGTATTTTGTTCTTCCCAGACAGTGGAAATGCTACATAAAACTCTACTGTCATTTCAGTTTTTGACTTACACACATTCTACCTTTGTCTCACTGAGGAGAAAGGACAAGTGGCTCCATCTTTTCTTCACCTTCCATGTCATCAATTTTCACTGTAAATGACTGGCTAGTACACAGAAATAACATGAATAAGAACTTTGCTCAGTCTCCACGGTCACTCGAGTCTCTCAGAACACCACTGCCTTCTTTCAGTGAGGAAGCAAGTCCTGGTTCTAATGCAAAGTTAGCCTTTGGGGTCTGTCAGTGGCCTGCTCACTCAGACAGTAACATGTTCACCTTGGAAGCGTGCAGTCTCGCTGACCTCCCGCTCACCACAGGTCCACCGGGACTCTGTGCCACGGGTCACAGAGAAGCTACACTGGGGTGGCACAGCACTGGGGAGGACGTGCATTTGTGTGTATCTCCTCTGGGCATGCATGAGCTCCACTTTCCCCTTAGACCTCACGCACCAAATACAGGTTCAAAGATAAATTTGTTAAGAATTTCAAAATGTAAGAGCAGAGTATTGAATGGACCACAGGGCCCCGTGACTGCACAGGCCTCACACCTCTTTCCTCCCTGTCCTGTCACAGGTTGAAAACTCAGGAGCGGCTCTGGCACTTGGCTGTTTGTCATCTGACTTGGCAGCATACAGCAGTTTCAGGCAAGTCTGTGGGTTGATGCAAGTGGGGTTTCTAAACTCTTGAGCATGAACCCCAGGGCTCTTTGTGACCTGGAGTATCGACGCCCCCTAACTTCCACATGTACTCTGGCCCCTCTAGCTCATTTCTTCACGTGTCCTCTTTGTGCAAACCTTACTGGATGCCTTCAATGTCCCTACACCCAGTTCCTCCTCGATGTCCCTACACCAACACCTCCTGTACCCAGTTAACAGACAGCTCCCAGAGTAAAGGCTCTGACCTATTCTCAGTGGCCGGTGAGCAGTGTATGTGATCTGAGCCACTTCGGGAAAAGACAGAAGGGGCAGTGGGTCACACAGAACTGGGACTGACACCGCGCTGTGTGTGACCCACTGCCCCCGTGTTCAAGTGACTGCAATCCTCACATCCTGCAACATGGGGAACTACCTGCCTCAGAGGACTGCTGGGTGTTAAACAGGAATGGACTCGATGGAGTGGTTGGTAGCGTTCAACCTTGGCGCTGCACCGGAATCTCCAGGGGCACTTTTAAAGTCTCCGATGCCAGGCAGTTTCTAAAACTCCTCAGGTGACTCCAAAGTGGTCAAGTCTGAGAACCACTGGTGTAGGCAGAAATAACTAGCACGGTGCCTACACCCATCAGTATTCATTTTTTAAAAATTTAAAGAAACAGAATAAAGCAGCCAGGGAATCTGGCCCCATTTATCACCAGCAGTCCCAGCCCAGATGCATTTTGTTCAAATACCTCCAAATTCCTAATAAAACATTCAAGTCATCGACTAAAAGGCAGCACAGCCAAGAACCTTGCTTGCAAGGGTGAAGGGTGCCTTATAGGCTCCCCCGGAAGACCACACCGCCCAAAGGCCACGTGGAAACTGCCTGAGCCTCCTGCTCGGGCCTCAGCACCACTCCCAGGACCCAGTCGAAGGCCTGTTCCTCTGAGGATTGGCTGTGACGGCTGCCAAGGAACCTGGGGGAATTCCAGCCAATACAAAAAAGGCTTAATGTGGTGTCTGGCCAGAGAATGCCAGATCCTTACTGGAAGGCACGGAAAGAGGGAGGGAGGGTTGGAGCAGCAGGATTGGGTTACAGTAACTCTAAGTCAGCCAAGAGCAGGCAGGGAGAAGGGACCCATGTCAGCTGAGCACTTGCCTCGGACCAGCCTTCACCCCATGCTCACCAAGTCCTTGCCAGAACTCAATGTTCTTATGTGTCTCCCATTTTATAGAAGAGGAAAGGAGTTCCACACAGGTGACATGCTTTGGCCAAGGTCCCAGAGCTGGTCAGTCTGAATGATTCCCACATCCAAGCACGCTGCCCCACCCCAGAGGTACAGTGTACACACTGGAGGGCACCAGGGTGGACTTGGGAAAGTAGTCGCTGCACAGCCAACTCAGATGGTCCTGGCTGGGCTGGGCCAAGCCATATTTTGGGCTGACAAGCCAAGACAGCCTTCAGACCATTTGTGTGCTAGTTCAGGCACGTCAGGGACAGACTCCCAGCCTGGGCCCCTGTCACTATAACAAGCCCTAAACAAAGAATCAATGTGTTATTGTGAAGCTGGCTTGCTGTTCGGATGATATAAGTCAGGGGGAAATGTGGGTGCCTGACAAAAGCTACTCCGATGATTTGCAGGGGCAGGGACAGTCAGGCTGACAGTATTTACCCATTCTGGCCAGCTGCTCCGGTATTGACAGAAGCCCCCACACACACTTGCTAGATTACAGTAAAGACATTCAAATCACAGGCGCGTCGGCCCACGCCTGGGCTCCTCTGTGCCAGCAGCCCCTTCCTTCTGCATTAACCGGGACACACGGGGAGAAGTCAGGAAATTCTGATTAGCACAGGAATGGCAGATGAGCGGGAAGGCCTGTGGAAGCCAAGGAGACAATGAAGTGGGTCTTCATGCATACTAGCTTAAGATTTTCTTTCCATAAGAAATGCAGATGGGAGTCGGCTCTACAGGGAACGCAGGTGCAATGATTAAAAACAGCTTCTGCTTACCGAGCACTGACTCTGTGCTAGGTGGTTTTACACGCATCATCTCACTTGGTCTTCATGGCAACCCTGAGGTCGGTAGTGTTAGGATCTCCATTTTATAGACAGGGAAACTGAGGCTCAGGATGGTGACATCCACCTGATGCTTAAGGTTGCAGAGCTGGTCAGTGGCAAAGCCAGTTAGCAGCAGGCTGTGTTTGGCCCTGGGGCTCACACAATACTATATTTTTTCTCTTTCATGACGAGAAATGATCACTAGATAGTATTTGACTTATCAGCTGCCACCAGGGTCGCTCTCACGATTCGAAGCGCTGGGTCATAAGGCTGTGATGAAGAGAGTAGGCTTCAGAGAAACAAGTGAGAGTTTAGGCCCCAGTATGTGCTTGCAAAAGACATCTCATCTCTTAGAACCTTATTTTCTTACCCATATGCCAGAAAAATAATCGCCATCTCATGCTGTAGGCACTCAGTGCCACCAAGGGGCAGGGGCTGGTCACAGGGGAGCGGACACGGGCGAGCTGGAGGCCGCCCCGTGCTGCAGCCCAATGACAGCTGACTCCCCAGTACAGCAACCACACAAACTCGCCGAGATCTCAATGCCAAACACCCCCTGGTCAGCCACCTCGGCGGCACCTGTTGGCCTCGCTTTCACTGAGAGCCAAATTGTGGGCTTTGACCCAATGACTGTGGCATTCCAAAGTCCCAAGAAAGGATGTGCCAAACTCATTAGAGGTGAGAATTTCAGCCTCCTGGGAGTGAGGAGAGGACACTATGAGACAGCATGTTAGACAGAGGGTGGGATTTGAGGGCTTGGTGGTCCCCTGGGAAAACATAAATCAGTCATCAGCAGAAGATCCACCAGTAGCTGCAGCAATGGGAATACGGGATTCACGGCTCTCAGGACTAGCTGAAGGGCATGGAGATAAAACGAGAAGCACCAGGCATCCCATAGAGAGGAAAAACCACAACCCTCTGAGCTACGTGAGAAGACGGCCAGACCGTGGTAAAGATATGCTGCCAAACAGTCCTCAGTGACAGCCCCTGGGGGTTCCTCTGCAGCACTGAGCACATGCTAACTTACCCTGCTCAAGTGTCGGTTCACCTGTGTATGACCACCTTTCTCCAGAATGTCACTCATTCAGGGCCAGTCTCTTGTGCCTGGACCGGGCTTGGTGCCCCAAGGCTTTGGTGAACAAATAGCAGCATTGTGAAAGGGAAACGGCCCAAGGAGAAGAGTCAAAACACCTAACTTGGCCTTGATTCCTTCTTCTTCTCTAGGCCTCAGTTTCTTCATCTGTCAAACAGGAAGATGTGAGCAAGAAAGTCTTTAAGGTGCTTCCTAATGCTAACACATGTCGGTTCTAGATGCAGAAAGGGCCTTTCTTTATGAGGGTTCCCACAGGCTTCACAGAGAAAGGTGCCCCAGGAAACAGCCCTTGGTGCAGAGTTGGGAACAGAGAATGAACTGGTTGGGAATGACAGCACTTAACTGTGTCTGGAGCATGGGGTAAGGCCTTAGACCCTCTGTGACTGTTTTCTCACGTACAAAATGGGAGAGATACTTCCTACCTCACAGGGTATGTGGGAATCGACAGGTGATTCATGTAAAGGGCTTAGATCAGGGTTTGACTCCTAGAGAAGCTAAAAAATATCAGTGTTCTGCCCAAATAACAGCAGCTTTCTTCCAGGGACTTGGTTCCAGCAGCCCTGTTTCAGGACATGTGACATGCAGCACCTGCCCGGAGCATGTGTTGTGTCAGGGAAGTCAAGACCATGATGCAGAGAAAGGAGAAAAGGGGGTATCACCTACTTCCGATTGAGAGGTATGAATTGATACAGTATTTGTCAAGGGACTGACACTACGTAGCACACACCAGGTGCTCTTTCACATGTCCCTTGAGAGCTAGGTGTTGCATCTTGTTGGAACCTTCTGTCCCTGTGACTGGGGAGCTGGGAGAGCACAGCCAGGGTGACTATCAGGTGGGGTGGCTCCCAAGGAAGTCCACATGGGAAGAGAAGCTGTAAAACCCACACCCCAGGGACGTGCAAGTGCTCACTAGATGGGAAAGCAGAGGCAGGAGTGAGCAGAGTAGTGTCTGGGGTTTGAGGGTCCCATCATGATGGATAAATGCGAGAAATGGACCCTTAGGACACAGAACCACTGAGAAGGATGGAAAAGTAATTAACTCAACACGCGCTGGCAGCTTGCCTCCGAGTCACCCAGTCAGCCGTGCATGGGACCTTCCGTGTCCGAGAGGCAAGTCTCACTCACAGGACACTTACCAAAGAGACTGCCTTTACCAAGAACCTCTTCCCCGCACAGGCCGGGCTACCCCAGCAGTCACCATGTCACTCCCTGCCCCCAGGCTCCAAGCCTGCAGGTCCCCGTGGAATGTGCACTTGGAAAGAAGCCCTCTGAGGTGTGACCCTACACATCTTGCTCCCCCAGACACCTGGCACTCCTATGACTTGGGGCCAGTTACAGTTCTCCAGGAGGGTCTGTAAGTCTCCTCCCTTTGCCTGTGCTGGGCCCTCTACCAGGGAGTCTTCCCAACCCTGCTTTCTCAGCATGTCCAGGATGCACATGGGGACAGCTGCCCAGGGACACTCCCCTCGCTTTCTCCTGGCGTTGGGCTGGGCTAGGTGCCCCTGCTCTGGGGTCCACAGCCCCTGTGCTCGCCCCGCTGCAGCACTGACTGCCACTGCACGGCCTGCTTGAGTGCCGGTGCCCTCACTGGATGGCATCTCCGGGCAGTGGCTTACTTGTCTCTGTACCTCCAGTTCCTAGCACAGAGCCTGGGCCAGGGCAGGCTCTCTGATGCTGTTGAATAAATTATTCATTGCAGATAAGGCAACAGGAACACTTCTGAGAAAGAGGCCAATAGGGTGGAGAGCAAGACAGACTGACGGAGCTTGAGGAAGGGGGTGGGAGGGAGGGAAAAGGGAGAGTGGTACGTGCGCAGGGAGGGAAGCGGAGGCCAGAGCACCATCTAATTAGACCACATGTGCAGAGCAGCATCTGGCTCAAAGCGCAGCAGTTTACACAGCTCCTGGAGTTGTCGTGGAGACAACCACATGACCAGCCTGGAGCTGAGACTCAGGGGCAGCAATCCAGATGCACTCCTAACATATTCTGACAGAGAGCAGATGGGCAGCTATTTGCAGGGCCAAAAAATGCCAACTCCGCTCCCCTCCAGACCCCCGTGCCCTCACTGATCATTTTCATCTTGTAAAGTCATTCTTATCTGCCCTGGAACCACCAGTTCCTCCCATGTACGAATCAGTGTGAAAGCTGCTATTTTTGTAGTTCCCTGACCATCACAACTTCCAGCCTGCTCCTGTGGGTGAGGAAATGTCACTACCTTTAATGAAGGGGGTCCCCGCTGCTGGCTGCTGGGCTCCTCTGCTGCAAGGCTCCACCCCCACCCCTCCCATTTCTTCCTCCATTAAAAGTGTCTAAATTCCACACTCTCTAGGCCCCACTGAACCAGAGCCAGGCTTGGGAACAAGGCTGTGTGAGTGTGGGAAGGGCACTGGCTTTGGTGGCTGAGCTCCTGGTCTGCTGGGCACGCAGTCTTAGGCAAGCACTTGACCTCTGTAAGCTCAGCTTACTTCTCCTATAAAATGGGCTTTGTTACACCTACTTTCACAGAATTACTGTAAGGATTAAATTGAACAATTATGGAACAACCCTGGAACTTATAAAACCATATATATATATATATAAAAGTTTTAAGCAGAGGGCTCCTATCAGCTTAGTAGTAAACAAATGTCAAAATCTTAGGTTCTGGCCCTGGCTGGTGGCACAGTGGATAAGGCACTAGCCTGCGAACTCAAAGGTCACTGGTTCGATTCCCAACCAGGGCACATAACCAGGTTGCAAGCCAGGTCTCCAGCCAGGTCACCAGCCAGGTCCATAGCTGGAGGCAGGTGAAAGGCAACCATACCTAGATGTTTCCCTCCCTCTCGACCTCTTTCCTTACCCCTCTCTCCAAAATAATAAATAAAATCTTTAAAAAAATGCGAGTAATCACTCTTCCCTCCTATGAGCTAAATCTGATGATGAGAATCAATTGGGACAATGTATGTAAATTGCCTAATACATGGTAAGCACTCAATAAATATTACTTCCATTTCCCTCCCTGATCATTGAACTGAATCACATAAAGCTGAGAAAGAGGGAAGGAGAGGGAAGCATGGGTTCTGGGAGTGGATTGGAATTCCATTTACTGGCTGTGTGGCCTCAGGGACCCACTCATTTGTCCTGAGCCTCAGTTTCCTCTCCTGGCAAAGGAGGAGAAGAGGCCACCCTTGCCATGCTGTTGTATGAACATAAAGCAGTCAGCACCCAATACATGACTGTCATCATGACCCTCCTCATCCTCACTGAGAAACCCTCAACCCTCTGGGGAAAATGACACCTTTTACATGGGTCTAGTCTGGGTCACAGATGCCACACTCTCTCAAGAGATGGGAGTTTCATTTTGAAGTCCAGGAATTAAAGTGAAGTGAGAACCTGACCAGAGGTGCGCACTGCTCCTGGAACCAAGGAGGAGGGCCACAGCCCAGGTCCCCAGCAGCTGCCTGAGTGGCAGGCCAGGCAGGCTGGTCCAGGTGCAGGGAGGCCTATTTATAAAGCACGGCAGGGTTCCCGTGCCGCTAGCCTGCCTGCCATCGCAGGTGCGGGAAGGCTTGGCTAAAAATACTGCTAACGTGGATCTGATGTCACCCAGCAGAGACTAATGATTGTTTTAAGTAAATATTAATTATAGGAGTTACTCAGGTAGAGTGCTGGAGTGGCACAAATATTCCTGATTCCACCTATGTAGGTGAAGCAATCATTTGGAAAGACAAGTTCTTACTTAATGGCTAGTGGACTCGAAATATTTGGGGATTCTTGGTTAAATTATTTTGAAAATGTCTTTATATGTGAGATACAGCATAGGGGCTTCCTTATTTGAGAGATGATCTTCTCTATAACAAAAGAGCTGATTCAGGTCTATACTTTACCATAACAATTGTCACAATGGTGTGCAAAACGCAGATATAGTTCAAGGCCCAGCATACTGGCTGATCTTGGGCAAGTACCCATGCAAGAGCCCAGATATGGGGGGTACCCATCCCTTGGGAGGTGTTCTGGTTCTAGTGTTTATTAGCTGCATCTCCTTGGGCATGCTCCCTCCCTCTCAGATTCTGTTCTGCTCCTGTATGGAGGCTATTTACCGGTCACTTTGATCAGTGGTTCCTACATCTCCTATCACAAGGAGTCTCACCTAGGGACCGAGGGCCGAGTACCTTTCTAAATGTTTTATGTGTACCCACTCACTTAATCCTCCTAATAACCCCATGAGGTAGATATTACTGCTGTCCATTTTACAACTGGGAAACTGAGGCACAGAAATGAGCGGTAACTTCTCTATGTTCACACAGCAGAACTGGACTCAGGTGGTCTTGCTCAGCTTGTGCATGTACGTGCAAGGGGGCAGTGGCTCTGTGCCTCCTCACATGATGTCCCCAGGCCAGAAGCGCCTGCAGTAAGTGATGGACATGCTCTTCGAACTAGTAGGAGTTTACAAGGGCTCTTATTTCCCAGCATCCTAGTGAGCAAATCCCTGCTCCACAAAGCAGATGTGAAGATTAAATGGACAGGAGACCCTCTTATCAGCTAAATTGCTATCCAAATCCTTCTGATGGATTGCCTGTTTCTCCCCACGTGGTTAAAGACAAGGATACTCAATGAACGTTTGTTGACTGAATATAAACACACAAGTGGAGACAATGACCTCTCATGATTCTTGGAAAACAGCAGGTTACCTGAGGGATCTTTATGCCCTAGGTTCTTTCTTTGGAACATGTGGATAATAACTATTGTATACAAGGCCAAGGTGTTCACTAGTTAGGGCCCTCGATTCTCACTTTCTAGAACCTGGATTTATGAGCTCATAGTTCCTAATCTATGTGCCCAAGTCCTGTGGTGGACAATGCAGAGAAGGGTCAGACTGCATCTGACCCAGTAGGACTTGGGATGAACTAAACCTGGTAACCAAACCCAACTTAACTTTGCTCTGCAGAAATCCATTGTGGAAATCCCAACCTCTCATTATAGTCACATGATTAAGTTTTCCAAAGGCTGGTTCCCAAGAAATGGCAGGTCCCACCCAACACCATAGTTGGCAGGTGCCTTATGTTTGGGAACATCGAATCACCATGACTGTCCTTTCCTTCCCAGTAACAATAACACCATCAACCACTTACTGAGTGCCTGCTACGATTCACAAACTATTTATTCTGATTAGTGACTGAATTGTTCAGGAGGAACTAATTTTTGCAACGTACTTTGAAATGTATTTAAAAAATAAGATGCAGTGAATACAGAGAGAGAGGTGATAAAGAAAACATAATAAAACATTAGTGGGACAATCTACAGCATGGGTAGCAAATGCAGGCCCATGGGCCGACCCGGCCCTCCATCTTGTTTCATCCAGCTCGCTTAACTGGTAAGGAGTAGTTACATTTATACAGTCCTAAAATGACATCCAGCCCTTTGAAGGCAACTGTGAGGCTGATGTGGCCTCCGGGGAAAATGAGTTTGACACCCCTGATGTAGATAGATGGCAGGTATGCAGGTGTTCACTGCAAAATTCTGTCAACTTTCATGCATATTTGAAAATTTTTCTAACAAAATGTTGGGGAAAATATCCATAGGAGGACATGATATACTGGACTTCCGAGGGGCAAGGTAGTGTTATTCACAACCAACTAGCCTCAAGGGAACACTAAAGATGAAATTGTGCTACCCCATTTATTGCTGATCTAGTGACAGGCAGGTTTTATTTTATTTATTTTTAAAGATTTTATTATTTTCAGAGAGAGGGGAAGGAAGAGAGGCAGAGAGGGAGAGAGACATCACTGTATGGTTGCCTTTCACCTGCCTCCAGCCACGGACCTGGCTGGAGACCTGGTTATGTGCCCTGGCTGGAAATCGAACCAGCAACTATTGGGTTTACAGGCTGGTGCCTTATCCACTGTGCTACCAGCCAGGGCCAGGCAGGTTTTAAAAGTGAGTTATAAATAAAAACACATGCTATTACATACCTACGATGAGCCAGGCACTGTTTAAGCACTGGAACAGCAATAACCCATCTAGTCAGGGTCGCTCCCCTCAGAGCGTATGGGGACATCATGCACATGAACAAACATATATGTGACATGTGAGTGAAGGCATCCACCCTACTTTTACAGATCTGGAAATAAAGCTCTAAGAAATCAAGTGACCTACCCAAGACCTTATAACAAATGAGTGGTGTGGGGGGTTCGCATCTAGGCCCATCTGAGTCTGAAGTCTGGGTTCTTGCCCCTGTCACCTGCCACTTTTCAAAAGGTCGCTAATATGATTAAATCTTTTGCTCTTGATGAGAGGAGCTACACAGAAAACTGACATCCCAAGACCCTTTCCAGTTTCATTCTAGTTGTCATTTTGAAAACCCTACCCCCCATCAGAATGAGTCCCAGGATATCAGCAAATAACTATTTCAATTCTCTTCACTTAAAAAACCTTTTAGCTTCTAAGGTGGTTTCTCAATTTTTACCTCCTTTAATCCTCACAAACTCTGCAAGATAATTCTGGATTTTCTGCAGCCTATTTGCCTGTGACAGGCTGTCTTTTCAGCCCTGCACTTCCCTCTGCCCAGGGAAGTGGGGGCTAGTTAGTTGGGCAGAAAGAAGAGAAAGCATTTGAATGACAGGGTTTTGACTGGGCAGTTCCAGGCCTTTCACTGCCCACTTGGTCTGTCTGTCCTCCCAGGACCCCAAGGGCCTCCTACAATAATCCCTCTACAAAGACAGGAGGGGTCTTCCTCTTGCTCCAGCGGTACTTCAGGAGCCCCTCATTCCTTGTGTCCTTTACAAGATAACTGCAGAGTAATTTGAGATTCTGGTCAGTGGAATTCATTTTACTAGCAACATATTCCTTGGTGTCAGGATAGACTCTGTAACCCCCTCGCGCCCCAAAAAAGAGCTGGTAATCTGAGGTACTTAATATAGTTATTTTAGGAGAAACACAAGGTAACAGATTTTTCTGCCACTGAGCTACCTTACCTTCTAAATCTTCCTATCTCCTGAGCCCTTCTTCTGCCCTGGTTGGTCCCCAGGCCTCCTATCTCCTCCCCTGGTCTGGCTCTCTCCACCCCATCCTGTTGTCCGTGCCATCCCTGAGGCATGGTCCTAAAGGGTCACTCAGAAGAGCTGCTCCTGCTCCTAGCTGCCTTTGTAAGGGCTCCAAGGCTCTTAGTTGGCAGACAAGACCCCACAAAAGCCCATCAAGCCAAAGCTCCTGACACTTCTTTCCCTGCTAATGGAAAAGTCTCGGTCACTGCACGCTGCCTGTAGCTTCTCTTACACCATACTGTTTCAGAGACTCTGCTTTTCCCTTTGCCTAGAATGTCCTTTCCCCACATCCTCATCAGGCTAACTCCTACTCATCTTACAAGGTCAAGCTCAGGTGTCATGCCTCCCTGTCCCCTTCCCTGGGCCTTCCTGAGCTCCCCTGGGCCTACCTTTATCATATGACTTATAGTTTCCTGTCTCCCCATCAACCTCTTCCTTGAGATATGAGCTGTTTATGGGTAGGAAGTGAACTGTCTTTTGGTCCATGGTACCTTTACTGAGCACATGGCCTAGCAAACAAGTGGCACTGAGTACCTGCATGTTAAATGAATGGATGAATAACTGAATGAATGAAATATCTACTGATCTTACATGGAAGTGAGTCCCATGCAATAAAGCTGCTTTCTGAAAAGTAAAAGAATACCATGATAGTTTGAAACAGACCCACACTATCTGAGAATTCTTCCCGAAGCAGACGGCGCCACAGCAAGGCTGCAATTATAGACGCATGCACACACGTACACACACACATTGTTTAAAAAAATTCATAGAATGTACTTAACGCTGATTTTTTTTTCTTATTGGAAACCTGTTTACAATCTTGTCCACTGTCAGTCTTAAATGTCACTTTTCAGAAAGATGGCTGCTGCCAGGAGAAATTTATTTCCAAATTGAATCACAGCATGTTCATGCAGAGAAGCGCCTCTTTTGAATCTCCAAATTGGAGGGAATTCAGGGAAGAGAAAGTGAGGTGATTAGAATCTGCAGAGGCTGATTCAGGAGGAAAAATTATGAGGCTAAAATATGCATGGGTGACCCAAACAGCAGCTATTAGCTGGAAGAGACGGTAGGAAGGCAACTACCAGGAGAGGGAGGATGCACCACGAGAAGTGGAAACAAGAAAGAGGGGGTGGTGGGAGAATAAAATGGTAGGGAAAGGCTCAAACAACAGGAAAGAAGACACATTACTGCCTGCCTACCTGGGCCAGGCGCTGTGCAGAATGGCACCATGCATTCAGCCTTTGCCCACTAACTATCATGATTCCAATTTGAAAGGTGAAGACAGTGAGGTTCTGAGGGAGTAAGAAACCCAAATAAGGAAGTGGTGGGATCAGGGTCTACCAGCCACCCTGCCACCAGATAGTGACTAAGGAGAGGTTTGCAGATGGCATTACTGTCTCCACTATTTACCGGGCAGACCGGCTCTATTGGAGCGCACACTCAGTGTCTGCTAGTCTCCCTGCGCGCCACTGGCCACAAAGGACACATCCTTTGTTGACTAATGCTGCATTCTGGATGGCTTCTAAGTGGGGAGTATATTCTGGGGCACTCGAGCTCTGTCAATCAGTCTTATGTGACCCTGGGACAGGTTTTAGCTCAAGTCTTGGTTTGTTGTTGGTAAAATGGGCATAATGCAACCTACCTCACAGAGTTGTCATGATAACAGCCAGATTTTACATAAAGTTCCTGACTTGGGGCCAGACATGTAATTTAGATGAGTGGTTGGTAGCTCTTATTACTGCCCTTATTTGAGATATACCATTGTTTAAAAAAAAAGCTCAGTGGAAAGGTGCCAGCCTGCAAACCCAAAGGTCACTAGTTTGATTCCCAGCCAGGGCACATAACCAGGTCTCCAGCCAGGTCTCCAGCCAGGTCATACGGCAGGTGAAAGGCCATCATACATTGATGTCTCTCTCCCTTTCTTCTTCCCTCCCTTCCCCTCTCTCTAAAAATAATAAATAAAATCTTTAAAAATGATTCATTTATCAGTCTTGTAGGACTATATAGCACACTCATCAGTGTCTTTTAGTAATCGGGGTCATCTAATATAAGCTATTCCATATTACCTCTACTCATTTTCAACTTCATTTAAATCTGGACAGTGACTTAATTTGCTGAATTGTCAGCTCTGGTCTGTGGGAAGCCTGTGTGCTTCTCCTGTAAGTTTCTCATTCAGAATCCAGGGAGCCCATGCCAGGAAACTGGGTTCCAGCCTTTCAGTCAGCCTCCATCTCACAGGCCACACACAGCAAAGGCACAGAACTCTGCAGTGCTTGGCCTGGATTTGAATCCCTCCCTTACCGTTAGGCAACTGGGCAGCCCAGAGCAAATCTCTCATGGGGTCCAAGGGCTGCCCTCTGATCCAGTGTCTGCATAGTCAGAGCTCATGCAGAGATCCACCCAGACGTGCTATGCCCTGCCTTCTGCTGCTGTCCTTCCCTGGCCTTAAATCTCTTGGTGGTTGTATGGCCTTCTGGGTGGCTATCTCTCCATTGACAGAACTGACTGAGAACCTACTAGGTACTGGGTACCCTGCTCAGTACAGGGAGGGTGCAGTGGGCAGAAAGTCTAATCTTCACCCTGCTCCAAGGACCTCCCACTCTGGCCCCTGCCTACCCATCCTAACTCGCCACCCCCGGACCCCACCCTGAATTAGGGGCGTGCAGGTCTGCAAATGCTCACAGCATGCTCTCACCTGAGCCTTTGCTCAGGTTCCCTCTGCATAAATGGGGCTGGCTTAGGACAGCCGCCTGCCTGATTGTGACTCTTGCCTCTCCAGGGCTCACAGCTTACTGCCACTGTAACCCTCAATGCATGGCACAGCATGAAATGGGGACCCTGTGCAAGAGTAGGGAGTTCACTGGCCGTAAGGGCAGGCATACCTGGTTCCTCTCAGCTCCATACCCTTCCACCTGTGGCACCTGGGACAGGTGACATCACCTCTCTCTCCCTCATCTTCTCTTCTATAAAAGAGAGGCAGAAATATCTGCTTCCAAGTTTTATTTCAAGCATTATGCGAGACCCATGGTAGGGATATGGTAAACGGTAGCCATTGTGTGACGGTCTCCATTGTTTCTTGCCTGTCACTCTCACTAGCCCATGACTCCTTGCGCCTCTGCCACCTGGGACACTCCAGTCTAAGGGCAGAGCCCTGTGTGCTTGAATGAGCAGTATGAAATCTTGGGGAAATGTGTCTCTCTATATCAAAGGCTTCTTGGTGCTGATAGAGTTAAAATCTGCTCCTGCTTATAAACAAGCCCCGTTTCAGCTCAGCACCATCACTGGTGTGAGTCACAAGGCTTAGCAGGTGTGGGCAATAATTAAAGGCTTCAGCAATCTACCTGGGCAAGGTATTTTTGCCTCTTATTCCAAAGAGGAAAGCCTCTCTATGGAGAGCAGAGGAGCTCATTAATGAGACTAATTAGGTGTAAAGGGGGTAGAGGCTGGCATCAGCTGCAGCTTGGAGGAGCTCATCATTAAGCTCGGTAATCTCCTCCACTGAACACAAGCAGATCAGGCTCAGGGGCTGTGAGCAGGGCTCCCACACCTGAGTACCTGACCACGGGCTTTGGAGAGGCTGGAAGGCCCTACCTCTCCCCTGGCACGCTCCATCAGGAGACGCACGAGCATGCGCGCACACAAACACTCGTGCGTGCAGGCACACACACATACACACATGAACTCATGAACGCAGCATGGGCTCAGCTTCCAGGGAAATAGGCCAGATGATCCACGAGGATGCTTTCCTCTTCCTGTTCACCCACTTTCGAGGAGCATGTGCTGGGAAGTTGTGCACTGGGTTTTACAATGAGTTTTCCTGGATAGAAGGAATGGATCACAGCATATCCTTCTTGGCCTTCACATGTGGAAGAGGAAACTCTCATGCCTAGAATTTCAGATTGTCAACCTACCACTAACATTTAGGCAGCACAGGGCAGAATGCTCTTTCTGTGTACACCTCCTCCCTGGCCTGTGAGCTTAGTGACCCTTGGCAGGGGGCTGATTCCCCCCGGGATTCCCCAGTGGCTGGCGTCCCAGAGTGTCACCCATACACTGGATGCATGGTGAATGTATGGGGGGAGGGTGGTGGGGCAGATTTTGGCACTGCCACTTTCTCAGCTCTGGCTTTGGTCATGTCACAACTGGACCCAATTTCTTCATCTGTAAAAGGAGTGGTACTAGAGCACTTTCAAAAGTACCAACCATTTATAAAAGTCATTTACTTACAATTATCATGTGTTTAAAGTTTCAGTAAAAGGAGAGAGAGGCTTATCATTAGGGAATGGGAAAATAATTCCAATGAAGTCCCCACACAGGACCTGAGTGAGCCAAAGGGTAGGGCACCCTTGGGCAAGGCCACGGGAGAAAGAGGCTCGTACCCAGAACCTGGGCTCCCAGGGAGGGTCTGTCCTGTTTACAGAGCTCGCTCACCATGGCTCGGGGCTCTGCCACCAACCAGCCTAGGAGGCTTTCCATCTCAGCAACATGCCCCTGGAGACTCCTAGGAGGCAGGGAAGGAAGTAACTTGGCTCCTTACTCCCCACTGAGGCCTACTCCACAGAGCAGCCCCCTTCAGTCTCCTGCAGCTGCAGCCATGGCCCCCAGGGGCTGTCGGAACGTTGGCACCGACTGAGCCACGTGTGTCCCACTAACAAACCCCAAGAGATAGGTTGCTGGTGATGTCCTTCTTGTCCTTACAGCCTCAACTCCAACATGAGCACTTTGGTAATGTCTCTCCTGATATCCCACTACCCCTCAATCTCCTGTGGCCCCTCCATCACCAGGGTACCCTCCCCCACTAATCTTGCCAATCCCATCCAGCTGAGGGGTGGGTATGTGGTCCTGGTCTGGCCGAATGAAGGACCCCATCCTCTGGTCACAGTGATTGGTTCAGGGTGGCCCAGATGTGGCCAAGCATTCCCCACTGAGAGTAGATGCACAAGCCCTGGAAGGAGGAGGACCTCACTTCAAGCTGTAGGGACCACATCCGCCCTTATAGCTCTATCACAAACCAAAAAAATGTTTGAAATTAAAAACAGGCAAGGCAAAGCAAAGCAATGTGAAACGGTGGTTGAGGAGAGAGCAGACAACAGCAGTTAAGCTCTTGAATCCCGCCATGCCTATAGCAAGGGAGGCCTTGGATTCTCAGTTATGTGAGCCAAGAAATTCTCCCTCCTGCCTTTTTTGCCCAAGTTGATTAAGCTGGACTACACCATCTCCAACCAAGAGAGGCCAAATCAGGGTTTAACTAAGCCTGGGGCCACATCAGCTAGCTGCAGGTTTACTTTTCCTCTCCAATATCACTGCTACTGTCCTAACTGAAAAAAGCCTCTCCATACACGTTCCTCACAACCTACCTGTCTTTTAGTTATGAGCCAAAGTCTCAACTGCTGGCCCGAGGCAAGCAGAGACATGGCGTGACGCAACGTTGCTCTGAGACCAATGCTGTGGCCCTGGATGGCTCTCCTGGATGCAGTCGTCCTACAGACAATGTTCTGGATCCCACATGTTCCTTATAAAGACCCCTGCTTGTTCCTTAATGTTTTTTTTCCTGAGGTCCTTCAGAATATTTTCCACCACTTTCTTGGTCTGGACAACAAAAATCCCCCAAATATGAATATACACAATGTCCTAAAAAAGCCAATAGCTTTAAAATAATTAAAAATAAAAGGTGGGGTGGGGGCTAGTACGGGAACCAAGATCGGCTCTCATCACACAGGGCAAAGTATTCTGAAAGGGATGCTGACATGTCGGGTGTGCTTATGTCTTATGCACACCTTCCAATCTCCATTCTACAGAGGAAGAAATTGGGGTGCAGGGAGGATTGAGTAGGCTGCTTTCCACCACAGCTTGGCAAATACCTGCTCCTTCCCCTGTCCACGTGATCTGAACCTCCTTGCAGGGCAAAGACCCCTGCCCTCCCCCCTGTCACCACAGGGTGTCCTGTTGCTTGCAGGTGGGCCTTCCCCATTAGAAGAGATCTCAAGGCAGAGACTGTTTTTCATTCATCACCACATCCTGCCCACCAGCACAGGGTTGCAGTAAATGTTTGCTGGAGCAAATGGATGGATGACAGAGTCATGATTTGAACCCCTGCCTGTTCCACTGAAAACTAGACAGAGCTCCCCCCACCCCCCTGCAGACACCTCCATGCCTGCCAGCACTCCCAGCCCCGTCTTGCTTCCCCTGGAGGGAGGCAGGCTGGGTAGTGGAAGTGGTTACAAGACCGGAGGGAGCATGGACAATGGTAATAAATATGTAAAACCCAGAATTCATCACATCCAGCTAATTCTAAATGCAAAAGATACCACATCCTCTGAGACAGACCCCAACAGAGGAGTCTGGTTTGCAGCAGACAATCTGACGAGTGGACCAGAACTGTCTGGTCTGACTCCAGAAAGTATTCTCTTCTTGGCAAGATATCCACATGGCTCGCCTTCCTTGACTGATTTGGTGGCCAAGGGATCACCCCCCACCCCACCTCACTTTTAGTTCTGTAAGAGACCTTCCCTGCGGGACCTTGCAGCCTCATACCACTGGACTAGAGGCCCTCTGGACAGGAACCTCAAAATCTGTAAAGCACAGGATGTACCTCTCCTGAAGAGACAGTGTTACAGCAAGATGTTAACATTACACAAAGTAAACTCTGTCCTCTGGGGGGGAAATGCTCCATAATAAAGTCAGTATCCCTCATGCAGTGAACTTGAAAACAGGCACATTCCTGTGGTGCCTGCCTTCATGTGCTAACCCCAAAGAAAGGGAGAAAGGGCCTGCCTGCCACCCAGGAAAGACAGCTAATGCTTACAATCTGGCCAGGCAGGAGGTCTGCACACCCTCCCATCTAGCTTCCCACACTGGAAACATTTCCTACAGTGAAGGCTTCAAAGGTAAGAAGGGGAAAAAAAGATTTCCCCTCTGCCCTGTCAGCTGAGAGAATATCTTTCTGTTCCCACTGCTAACTGCCTGCTCCCCATACACATGCACACACACACACCTGTGCAAATTCACAGCTGCAGGAGGGACCCAAAATTATATACCTAGCCAGAAAGGGAGTGGGTTTGAAACCGCAGATGAAGGGCATGCCAAAAGCATGTGATCTGAAGTTAGCGGTTCAATTCCTATTTCCAAAACTTACTAGGATTAAAGGAGATTCGGAGAGAGTGTGTGGGCAGAAGCACACTCCCCCAATGTGAACTGCTAAGTACAGTGGTGGGCACACACAGGAAACGCTCCCATCTATGAACCCCAGCACTCACCAGATTGTAATCACTGGGGTCTTCGTCACCAACCATAGGAAAGACTGCTCTACAGCACAGCCAGTAAGGAAAGACTTGGGGGACATCGAGCCCTCCTCACCTAAGTCCCAACATTTCTTCTCTACAGACTCTGCCTCAGCGCTATGAACTCCAGATCAAGTTCTCCATCTGCCTGTGGTACTGAAGGCCCCAGTTACCTCTTGTAAGGCAGACTGGGGAAGGGCTGGGCATGGGAGGGAAGGGGCTACTTTAGATACAACTGGTTACATCTGGGAAAACTCATTCTCCAGGTAGGCGGAATGGAAAAGCATGGGCTGAACCACCATAGCTGATCAGTGGGTTTGCAACTTTCGTCACAACTGTTGGTCAATGGTGCTTTGTGTGCAGTTGAACTCAACTTTGTTCTGATCGCAACCAACATCATCAGTAGTGACTTAGGTAGAAACATAGAAAATGCTGATCAAATCTGTAAAGGAGATGACGACAGTAAGGATTAAAAGAATTCTCAGGAGACTGAAACAATGAGCTGAAACTAACAAGTTGAGATGTATTTGGGACAAATGTAAATTCCTACACTTATATTTAAAAAATCAACCCTAGAAGTACTAGTCAAGGTTGACCTGCTTGGAAAGCAATTTAGGTGGTAGGTAGAATTATCTATTCAGCAATGGCCAACAGTGTGATATGGCTTAAAAAAAGAATAATGCAACTCGCCTATATTCACAAGAGTAGAAAACCTCGAGCTATGCTCAAGTACACTAGAGTCCAATGGAAACATAATATGAGTCACCTGGGTAATTTTAAATTTTCTAGTAGCACATCTGAAAAGTAAAAAGAAACATGCAGAATTCTAATAATGTATTATATTTTACCCAAAGTATAGAAAAGTATAACCTCAACCGATAATTTACATAGAAAAATTAATGATTTATATTCTTTTACTCATATTCAGTCTTAGAAATCCAGTGTCTATTTTACCCTTACTACACATCTCCATCTGAACCAGCCACATTTCAGGTGCTCAACAGCCACATGTAGCCAGTGACCACTGTGCTGGATGTGGCTAATGTACGGGTGGGGATAGGTTCTGTTCTGATCGGGCTACAACTGGAATATCTGGTATTTTAGGCTTATGGAGAGGGACAATGACAAACTATAGCCCACCAAAGGGTAGCTGAAGGACTGGGATGAGAAGCTTAGTGCAAAAGGACTGTGTTCTTCCAGTACTGGTAGGAAAATCACAAGCAATACTGGTGTTGGGTGGATAGTAGGCATAATGCTAGGACTAATGGGTGAAAGCTATGATCGGACTTTGGCTATGCAGGGGTTGCCCCACCACCAGGGGAGGTGGGGAAGCAGAGGTCAGCTGACACACAGAAGAGAAGATGTGCACCGACAGGGTGATGATGCCCTTGAAGGTCCAGATCAACCCTGACATTCAAGGCTGGGAGACACTAAGTATGACCAGAAAGTACAAGGACGGGTTGTCTAGGCAACAAACCAGAACATACACATCCAAAAAATGTTTTCTCCTTCACGTGGTCTTCTGAGGAGGTGACAGTTTACCCAATCCAACCTTGCAGGCTGCCTGTGTAATTGTGGCTGTCAGAGAGAGGCATGTGGGGCCTTCCTCTGCAGCCCCTGCCTTCAGGGAGGACCTGCAGTAAACCCCCAGTGTACCGTCAGCTGCTGCTCTCAGCTGACCGCAGTTGCCTGCAGATGCCAACAGGAAGGACTACAAGTGGGACTGGTGAGGCCCTCCCCACTTCAAGACTGTGTGTGCTCCTCCTGCCTCCTCGTGTAAGAAGAACACTTCCAGTGGCCCAAATGGACTTCGAGGCTGGAGAGGCCTCCAGCCCATCTTAGGTCCTGGGAAATCCAGAGCTCTGTTTGGATGTCTTACTACCCACTGGTCATTACACTAGGGTTATTCACTGAAGACCCTTACGAATAAGCTCCTTAAAGGCAGGGACTGTACAAAGGTCCCACAATACCTGTTATCTGACATACATAATTACACAGGTAGCCTGAGAGGGTTGGCCTGAACACACAGTCACCTCCCAAGAGGAGGTACACGCCACTCTAATATAAAGAAAACTGGCTGAAACAGAGGGCTTCCAAGGGACTTCTTTGGGGTGACCGAGGAAGGCAACAGAGATGAATCCCGCTGCCTAGGGAAGCCTGGGAAGGCCTCTTGGGGAAGGCTTCCTTTTCCTTCCCAGATGCTCAGGGGGTTCACTATGTGTCAGGGTCTGTGCTGGGCATTGGGGACCACCAAGGACACTGATGGGGCTTGTCACTGAGGTGCTTGCAGCCTCCCAGGAGAGACAGACAGGCACATGAATAAGGGTGACAAAGGGCTTAGGTGTTAGGACGAAAGGAGGTCTGAAAGAAGGGGGCAATCCCACCTGGGCTATCTGGACAAATGTCAGAGGAACAGAGGGGGAGGTGCTTACGCTGAACCCTGAAAGCCTGGTTGGCAGACCCAGGAGGGTATCGCAGCCAAGAGAGTGCACAGAACAGCCCAGGGCACTCAGGAACAAGTCTCTCCAAGGGGCAATGGAGAACAATGTGAAGGGAAGTGGAAAGTCAGTCACATCATGGTCATGGATGTCAGGCCAAGGAGTTGAGACACTGTCCTGTATGGACTGAGGTATACAGAAGAGTTTAGGATGGGATCTGTTAGGAGTAAGTATATATGTTTTTTAATACAAGATTTTTTTTGGGCTGCCTTCATTTTAGTAAAAATGAAGGATTATGGAGCTGGCAAATCATCTCTGCATCCCAAAGACAGAGCGACATGTGATAATGACTGTGAAGCGCAGCTAAGCCTGTTAGTAAGAATGACCAGGGAGTGAGAGGCAGGAGTGACGCATTACCTTCCGCCACCGTCTCTTTGTTTAAGGATCATTAGGAAGGGGCCGTTAGAAAAACGCTAGCCAGGTAATGGGAGGGAAACAGGTCTTGGCAGGGCTGTGTTACCCGTGGAGAAATTAGCAAATAAAATTCAGAGAAGAAGGCAGGGGCTCCTGTGCTTACCCAGTGAGGCTCTGGGCACATGTGGCTGTCACCGAGGAACCCTGATGTGGCCACAGCCTTGCTCAGCATGCAGTGACAGGCGTCAGGTGAGCAGAGTTTACACCCAGCAGGGGTGCAGTCTCTAGGCTCCTCACCACAACTGGCCCTTCGCCCCGCATCCACTCTCTCAGGTACTGGGTTGTGCACAAGGATTGTGTCACGACTGAGCCATTACCTGTCCTCAGGAAGGTCACACTCCCTGACAGCTTCAAGGTGGGCAGGGCAGGCCTCACCCTCCCCACTCCACGTGGAAACTTACAGGAGCAACAGGGCCTTGGTTTACCCACACATCCTTCCCTGCTACTTTGCTCAGCATGCAGTTCCTTTTTGTCACCATGATCACTATCAAGAGCACGAAGGAGGAGAGTTGGGAGCTGGCATTATGGCAAACAGGTTGCCCAGACAGTTGCCAACTTTTCCCTGTTCTCCATCTTCCTAGGTTTCAGGCACTCCTTCATCCAAAAAACTCGCACTGAGTGTCTTCCCTAGGCCTGGAGTTAGAGGTCAGAGCAAAGAAGTCACAGCATCTGCCCTAAGCGTGTGGTCCAGCCTGGTGCTTCTAACAGGGGTGTGCACTGCTGAAGGATTTTAGCTCGGCAAAGCCGGACCTCTGCCTTAGGGGCGTCTGAGAAGCCCTGCTGGGTGACAGGCACCGCTCAGGGTTTACAGGCGGGAGGCGGACAGGGTGTGGAGAACAGATTGGAGGGGAGAACGTGGAGGCTGGAAGATGACAGGGTGGTTACTCATCAGCAGCACTTTATGAACCGCTTCAGCTCTCCCTTCTGAGAACAGTTTGTAGGAAAAGAAGATGTCTTTTGGGGAAGCTGGGATAATCTGTTTCCAGGACTCTAACAATATTCTGCAAAGGTTTCTGGGGGAAATCCCCTTGAGCAGGAGTGTCACATCCTGGGAAAGGGACGTGGGCAGGCAGCCAAAGGTTTTCCACAGTTCCCAGCGGCTGGTAGAGCAATTTTTGAGTGGGCCAGGGCCAGGGCCAGGACCAGGGCCTGTCAGGTGATAGCTGCTTCAGTGCCAGGAATTTTTACATCCCTTCGCATTGCTGGAAGAGGTTCCAAACATGCGGCTGGGTCCCCTACAGCTTCCTACTTAGCTAATAATAAAAACCGACTTTGTGCACTAGCTCTCCAAAGGAACCTGGCGCAGGTGGGAGACATGGGCTCTGAAGTTGGCCTCATCTGAGTTTAGCTCCTGGTTCTGCCACTCACCAGCATCCAGGGGAGTTTGGACATACAACTGCACTTTTCTGATCAAACCTGATCCATCCACCACGAGGATGGCTGGACCGAGAAAACTGAGGCCAAATGATGTCCGGGGGATTTACATGGCTGTTAAGGGACCTTTAATATTGAGTTCAGAGTTCTTCCATAGTCTCTGGGGAGCCTTGGCCAAAGGAAGCTCAGGGTTACAGAACACATCTTCGGGAGTGCAGCTAAGAATGCCACTTTAGTTTGGTTCTCAGATGGATCAAACCAGATCCTCCCTATTAAGGACACTGGTCCGACAACCCATGTCCAGCATCTGCACAGTGTCCTCTATCTAGGGGCCCCTGCTTGCCTCCCAACCATTCAGCACACTCCAACTCATCTCTGAAGACCTGCCCCATGCTACCTTCTCTTCTAAGAAGGCTTCAGATTTCCCTTTTTTGCATTTTTCTTATACATTCATCTATTCCAACCTATCATTTTCTCATTCACTTTTTTTTTTTTTTAATGTCTATCTCCCTCACAGAACTTGAGGAGCTCAGGACAAGCAGTTATGCCTCATTAATCTTTTTATCTCAGCAGCCACCAGTCCTGGACACACCTTGGGAGTCAACAGAATGTTTCTCGAATGCATGACCTTAGTAAGGCTGAGGATTCTGGGAGCTAGCAACAGCCCAGGGAGGAAGAACTTTCACTAATACCCTTCATGGGTAGATATTCAAATGGCCCATGTGGCCCAGTCCCAACCCTACAGGACAAAGCCCTCTTTTCTCTTCAAAGGAAAAATGTAATAAACCATGCGTGTTCCAGATTGCCACTTTTTCTGGTGTGAAAGACATCTGAGAGTAGGGTAGGGTGGAGTGGGTGGGCAGAAGGCCTAGGGGAGGGGCAAAATATCAGGTCTTTGCAGTCAGAGATCATGATACTTCCACACACTGAAAGAACCCCAGATCAGTATGAAGCAGGTGATGTCCCAATTACTTTACAAGGACAGCATGTTAGAGTTTTGGATTTTTTCAATGACAAGCAAAAGTCCTGCTATTAGAGACTCATCTAGTTCTTGTCCATCTCTTTGCTTTTAACTCTCCCCTCTGAGCTATCTTCATGGCCCATGATGAGTATGGAAAGTAACTCTGAGTGTTTCAAAGCACGTTTTTTTCCCCCTATTGTTTTAATGGCCCCAATAAGGGCACCATTGTTCCTTAGCGGTATACACGCTTCATTCTAGTAATTAGCTGTCAGAGAGGACCCGACAGCAGCCTAATGTTGTCCGCTCAAATCATATTAATGAAATGCAATCCACTCAAATGTCCGGAATGCATAGCTGTAATTGCATTAAGTAGAGAGACTGGGGACATCAGGATCAAACTTCAGTCTCTGAACAGAGCGTTACGATCAAGCACATTAATCCATTATTTCTTCAGAATCTGACAGCCAATTAATATCCAAGGCTTTCATACACCAGGCAGAGGATTGATGTCCCTGTCATGATTCTGTTTTTAAAAAAACCATTAAAATGACTGTTTGTACTCAGGATGTCAAAGTAAATGCTGGGTGTAATGTTTCTAATCAAAGCCAATTGTTCAAAGGTGGAAAGGTAAGAAACAAACTTTAGAGGAGCACTGTCATCTCTCCCAAAAAAGGAAATTTAAAGATCTGAGAGCATCACCGTTTTCCCTGGTGCCTTTAACAAAAAAGTAGCTAAAATTAAGTACTAGTCAGAGTTCAAAAAACTCAGCTTCATCAAGTGATTCTGGACAAGATATGTTCGGCGTGGGTTCCTTTTTATTTTTAACACAAACAAGTCTTCATTTTAAGAATTTCACTGGTATTTACAACTAAGCACATCAATACCCAGAGCAAGATGGCCCAGTCCTGAGTTTCTTGCTTCCTCCACAGAACACACTTTGTTAATTACCAAAGCTGCCACGCACAAACTGGAGCTTCTGTGGGACTGGGAAGGCAAAACCTAGACTAAATACCTCCTCAAATCTGCAGAACTGCACAAATGTCCTCTGAATCAGACCGCTTGGAAGAGTGTGCAGATCAGTGGTACATTCAGAACCGCGATAAAGTTAATTAGAAGCTGCTATGAGGGCACTGTTGGAGGATCTCCATGCTGGAGCTCATGGAGATCAAGCTGCAGCTAGGCACTGCCAGTGTCCTTGGTAGGGACTCTTGCTGGGGTTGCTAACAGAGTGCTGAGAGCGGACTCATTTGGGGCTGAGGGCAGAATGTGGGCTTCCCAGGATCTGGACCCTCTGTACCGCAGTCCCCCGCAAGCACCGCCTCCTCCAGTGTGTCCTGCCACATAACCACCAGCACTGTTCACCTCCGGGATGGGTGCCCCCTGCACATTTTCCTTGAGTGACAACATTCCATGCTGAGCCCGGCATCCCCTTCTCGACTGGGTCTGGCATGCTTTCTGTGGGGCTGCCCAGCCCCCAGCTGGCCTTCATCACAGCACCTACCAATGCCGGGCTAGAAGCACCTGTCCCCATGCTGACCTCCTTCACCTGAGCATGCACGGCTAGCGCTTTGGGATGACGACCTCTCCGGGCCTGGCGTGCAGCAGTGGCCCAAGAAAAGCTTGCTGAATCCAACGGAGCATGAACATTTTTAAGGCTCTTGATGTAAATTTCCACACTGGCTCGCCACTCCTCTCAGCAGCACAGAGGAGCAACTTATGGGCATTGCTCCGATTGTAAAAACTAAGCGTGCTGAGTGCATCTTTCACAACTAACCATACTAGCAGTTCTAGTTTTCATTTCCATAGACCATTCTGAAAACAACAACAACAGCAACAACCCCCCCCCAACCCCCACCCCTTAAGTTAAGCCCTAAACCTTGGGAAATGGAGCTTTGATTTTACACACAAAACCACAAAAGTAGCAGTTTCCTCATCAACACAGGTTGCATGCCGGGAGAGGAAAACGCTGTAATCACTGTGCAAGGAGCCTTAGAGCATATGTGGAGATGTGTACAGGGTATGAGCAAGATGTAGGCAATTTTAGGGTTCGTGTCAGAAAGACCCTTTTCACAGAAGAATTTACATGCTGGACAGACAAAAGCCTGACACTCATTCCAGATAGTCAGCCTACATGGAGGGGGGCTAGTTACAAAGCAGGAAGTCTAAACATTTACCTCTTTTATTTATTTATTTATTAATTATTTTTTTTACATTTACTTCTTTTTACCCCAGGTTTCATCATTTGAATGATTTTAAAGGAAGCAGGTCACCAGAATACACCCCAGTCTCTAAATAAGCAAACATCTGTAAATGCCACTCAGAGCAGACAGATACAAAAGGACTGTGCAGGTCCCCACATCTTGGATTCCAATCATGTCAGGTTGGCAGACAGGGTGGGATTAGATTTTCCTTAAAAAGCAAATCAAGGAAGCAAGGGCACTGATTTCAAGGGCTTTGTGAATTCTGATATTGTTTAAGTGGATCATCAGCATTCAATCCAAGAAAGAGAGTAAGTTCACAAATTCCCCCGTCACTGTTTGGAAAACTCCTATTTACCCTTTAAAACCCACCAATGCAGCTCCTGTGAAGCCTGCACTGATCCCTCAAATAGAGTTCATCTCTCCCTCCTTTGAACGGGCTTCTATAATGGCATTTAATGCACTGCCTTGCGAGTTCTCCATGTTTCCCCATTTGACAGTGAGGGCAAAGATGGTGTGATGCATGCGTCTCCAGCTCTAAGTTAAGTGGGTCTATAGCAGGAACGTCTTCACTCAGATATGGGTTTCTCATCTCTAGCATCAAGGCCAGGGTTCAACCATCAGGTCCAACTTAGCCCAGAGGCACAGTATTGTTGCATCCAAAAATAAAGATAATGTCCACTCGCTTTCTTTCTAATGCCTATAGGGAAACATTTCTGAGCTATTTCTTAAACAACTTCCTCAGAATTATTTAGGGCGAGTAATGAAGTTCCACTTCTGGCTTTGCAAGGTCTAGCTGTGACCTTGGCTACTTAATAAAGCCTCAGTTCGCTCACTGAGTGAGCAGGATAACAGCACTTACCTTATAGGGCTGCTGGGGAGAGTAAATGAAATATTGCATGTAAGGTGCTTTGCACAAGTGCCTGGCAGATAGATGGTCGGTGCTTCCCAGTGGGGGCTATCTGGGGCAGGCAGTACAGCTCAATGTAAAGATCATAAACTTAGGAGTCAGCTGTGTTGAGACCTGACCACCAGCTATGTGACCTTGGGACAGTCAACCACTCTCTCTATGCCTTTTTCTTACTCAACTATGTGGTACAATAGCAATGACCTTTTAGATGGTTTCAAGGAATAGTTGGGAGTGTATGTAAAAGTACCTAGCACAGTCCCTGGCACACAGCAGGCCCTCAACAAATGGCTTTAGGGAGCCACAGAAACCTTGAGCACCAGTCTTCACCTTCTGCCTCTGGCCTCCTAATAGCAAGCCCATTTCTGTTTCAGTCATCAGCGCTGTCTAGGTGCCCTTGAAAGGCTGCCAGATAGCTGATTTTAAATATCAGCATCTGGCCAGCATGAAGAAGGTGTGGACTGTATACAGGGGGGCTTCTCCTTGAAACGCACCTCGAACAACTCCAAGTGTAACTGGTGTCTAATTACCTTTCTGATACTGACGACATTCTCCCCCAACTCCAGGTTCTCTTTCAGGCCAGAGTGACCTTTTGAAAATGCTGATGGGCTCTAGTATTTCTACCAACCAGAGCTGCCAAGTGGAACTCCCCATTTAAAGCTCTCTGTCCTATAGTTGGCTCCACAGGACTGGCATCAATAGGACTTGCACTTCAGAGGGTTCGATGGTTGAAGTCTGAGAAATACTGGGTTGAACCAAGTTTAGTGTGGGTTATTGCTGAGGCGTATGTAGTCTTTATAGTACACTGTGCTCTTGCACAAGGAGAACCGAGTCAACCATACTCCCTGAGTCTCTTGGCCGCAGAACTCTTTTTATTCAAAGAACACTCACTGCTACCAGTTTGAAAGACATTGGGCATACTCTTTAGAACGGAACTTCTCACATTTTTCACAAGTGTTCCTTTCTATTTTTATCCCTCTTTCTGCCCCTTCCTCAGCCCACCGTCATGTTTCAATAGAATTCATTGCTTTGCCCCAATAGATTGCACCCTTCTTTCCTGGGTGCCTCTGCCTAGAATGAATACCCCTCCTCCATCTGCTGAAACTGTACTCACCCTTCAAGATCTAGCAAACTATCTTCCCCACTGTGACATCCGCCCCTCATCTCATCTCACCTACCTCTCCCACCCCATCCCTGCCTCAGGAGTACACTTGTAGGGGTCCCCTTTAATAAAGGGGTGACCTCTTTGTTTGCATTTTGCTTTTCCCCACTCCACCATGGAAGACATGAATGATTAGTCTTTGCACACCTGCTGTGAGGCTGCACAGAGTAGGTGCTCAATTATGCCGAGTAAATAAATGTTCACTGAATGTTAGAAGCCAGCGCATGCAAAGTAATAGAATTTTTACAAATACGATTTAAATGCCTTAAGTTTTACAAACTTAGAGACTTTATTTTTCAGAACATAAATCCTTAGCATATGACTTAAATTCTTTTAAAAAAATATTTTAATTATTATTTTCAGAGAGAGGGGAAGGAAGAGAGGCACAGAGGGAGAGAGACATCAATGTATGGTTGCCTTTCACCTGCCTCCAGCCACAGACCTGGCTGGAGACCTGGCTTGCAACCCGGTTATGTGCCCTGGCTGGAAAACCAACCAGCGACCTTTGGGTTGGCAGGCTGGTGCCTTATCCACTGTGCCACCAGCCAGGGCGTGACTATAAATTCTTAGCGGATTTAAAAGTATCACGTAGCCCTGGCTGGTGGCCAGGTCTCCAGCCAGGTCCATCGCTAGAGGCAGGTGAAAGGAAACTATACATTGATGTTTCTCTCCCTCTATGCCTCCCTCCCTTTCCCCCTCTCTAAAAATAAATTTTTAAATATTTTAAAAAAATTAGTGGAAGTATCATGTACTTTCTGCCCTACTGAATACAGAATCTGAGAAAGGCAGAGCCAAGGGTCTGCTAGAAATCTTCTGACCCCACTTGGTCATTTTAAAGAGAAAGGAATCAGAAGCCCGGAGGAAGGAGGGACGTGCTAGAGGGCAGCTTTCCCAATGCCCATGCCAGTCCTCTTTCCCTACAGCTTGTGGTCTACATGTGAAATTCCTCAGGGATATGGAGGTGAGGTGAGCCATCAGGGTCTCACAATCCAACCGTCTGCTCCTGCCTAGCTGAGCTGAAGAGACCTTCTTTGTAACAGCACCAAAATGATTCTGCTTATTAACTGTGGACGCAACAGTCATGCTGGGCTGCAGCACAAACAGAAAAGGCTATAGAAAAGCAGCGACAGTGTGACACAAGAAAAGCCCCCCACCCCCGAGTTGGCAGGTATTTACTTTTGATGTTAAAGGATGAATTCTTTAGCCAGTTACTATTTCTTCCAGATAACTCTGAAGGAACTCCATGATAATTTGGCATCGATACCCAACTTATGTTACCTAACATATTTTCGCAGCTACAACTCCCTGCATGAGATATTTTACATGGACAGATCTATGGTGATTGGTAAATCACAATATGCACAAGTATGAATGCTTCTAGGAAATGGGGCTTAATGTAAAGATGCTGTATTTTATACAGAAGCTATACTACCTACACACATAGGTTGGGGTAATGGATGTGTAAACAGATACACTTTCAAGAAGGTAAGATTTGTCTTTAAAAAGACTTGGGCTTATTTCTTCTTTAAACAGTGGATTGTGAAGTGAGATTTATTTACAAGTCTTGAGGCATATATAACAGCTTTAAAAGAGTTAACATATCCTTACCAGAAGTCCTAACAAATTGAATCTTATTTAATTATTGTATTTAGGGGGAAAATGAAATAAAATTCTTTCATTAACTAAACCAAACTCCCTTAAAGGCAACAATATGTTCCTCTCTGTCAGGACAGAATGGAATAAAATCTTTATTTTAATTGGGGTCAGACGAGGAGCCATTTGGCTTCAGATGCTTTGTTTATCAGCCCTGAGCTTTATGGCTGAACCGGAATGTGAAATATTCCATTACACAACCGTTCTACTTAAAAGCCCACTTTCCCAACAGTTCTTCATATGCTAAATGCTATGAATATTGCCCAAATCGGCTTGAAGTTTGGAAATGGAATATTTAAAGATTCCCCAGTGACATGATGATCCCACAATGGCCTTGGGTCAGAGGTTCCATTTATTCTACCCAGCAATGTGGCTGTCCTTAGACAAGAGCCCTGAGATCAAGAAGAGTAGGTTAGGAAAGCCATCCACAGTGCCACAGCAGGAGAATGTCCCCTGCATGCACTTGAGCTGAAAGGTTCCACATATGACAAGCATTCAGCTCCTACAACATAACAGGCTCTGAGGAGCAATTCAACCAGGTAATGGAGAGCATGTACTGGCAGCCAGACACTCTGCATTAGATTTCTAACTCTAACATTTACCAGCTGTGTGACCTTGGGCAAGTCACTAACCTTTCTATACTTTAGCTCTCTCATCTGTGTAGCAGGAAAAATAATATTCACCTCCTAGGGTTGGTGTGAAGATTAATGAGAAATGTGTGTCAAGTTCTTTCAATGGTGCCTGGCACAGAGCAAGCACTATTATGATGATGATGATGATTAATACATATTTCCGTATTTGTTCTCACCACAACTTATGGAGGTAAGGGTAATTAAGGCCCTTTCACAAATGAGGAAACAGGCTTGGAGTGGGTAAGCTATTTGTCCAGGGTCACACAGACGTTTCAACCCAGGCTTGGCTTAAGTTCAGGGCTCTCTTTTCACCAAGAGGTGTTCCTTCTAGGACAAAAAGAATAAACACATATTCATAATACAGAACCCAGAAAGGCCTCAAAACTTCCATATTGTCTTTAATATTTTATATGGGTAACTGGGCAGAGGAACAAGTTTGTAACCACTACCATTTTCTTTAAATAGATAGCGCTTATTATCTATAAAATGATGAGCTAAGTAATCTGATGTAGTAAATAATTCACATTTAAAAAGTTGGCATCGCTATTATAACTGAGGCTAATCATAGTTATGATTAAGTATATTAACTAATTCATTATATGTTTATGTGCCAGGTTCCAGGCTGAGAGCCATTCAAGTTGGTCATGGGAGATTATCACTTCTCTCCCCAAAATGCATTAAAACAGGAAACTATTAATATAGAATAACTTAAAATAACTAGTGTTCAGAAAGTCACAACAGTTTTCATTTCCACTGTGAGATTTCATTTGGCTTCATTCAGTTCTCCTTCAAATGCATTCACTTAGAAAATAACTTTCTTTTTGTCTCTCAAATTCCACCATCAAAATCCACACAGAGTTGCAGGATTCTTTTTCAAGCACAACAGCATTGGGTTAATGATGACATTACCTGACAGCTCCCAAATAACATAAGCAAAGAAAGATGGAACTAATTGAGAAAATACCATCTCAGCTAGATGGTATTTAGCTGAGCTAATGTTACACAAGACAAGGCTCCTAAAACAAAACTGGAAAAGTGGCAAAAATTTTGGCAAAAGGCCTAATTTTTAACTTTCATTTTTGGTGATGACAATGAGATCATGCTGTCTGTACCTAGCAGGATAGAGTCAAATTCCAGCATGCCTTTGAAATTTGCATTCATACATGCTTACAGAAAAAAAAGCTATTTCAAATTAAATGCATCACTCATGGTTTGTAAATTCCAGGATGATGCCCATGAAGTTCTCACTGTACACTTCCCCAACTTCTGTGAAATGCTGTTCTGGAAAATGTAATAAAATTAACTGTTCCTGCAACTTCACACACAGCAGGTATTTTGATTTGGTGGTAAATCAGTTTTCTTTACCTTTTTCATATAATTATACCATGATTTTCTGACAAATAAAAAATGGTAAGTGGACATCTGTATGTATGTAATTCACTAATTGCACATCTTCAGTGAGGAAAAATGCTTATTTTAAATTATTGATTCTCTTAACCAGAGTTCAAAGCAAAGGTGCCATGAACATCTAAATAAATATCAAGGAAGTATCAGAGGTAACCAAGGAGGGACCAGGTGAAGTATGAAGTGTTAATTGTATCTAAAAATGTATAAAAGAAAAGAAGAGAAAGTCAGATATACTAACTTCCAATTATCATAATGTTGTCTTCTTCTTAACACATTTTCAAAATTGAAAAATACAGAGAAGCTAGAGGAACTGAGAGTACCCCTGGCTATGTCCCGCATACATCTCAGACTGTGTGCACAGTTTATTTAAATACAATGTAAAATTATGATTTACCAAAGGTACATTTACATCATAATATGCCATCAGCCTCCAAAAGGCATGATGAAGGAAAAGGACAGGAAATGAGGAAAGAAGGGAACTCATGAGAGGAGATCCTTCAGCAGCTGTTTGATTAATAAGGACACTGTTTCAAAGCAGGGGATGGTTCATCTGATGATCATCACACGTGAACACACACCAGTCCATGGAGGTAATGTGCAAAAATAAGATGCCCGATGGATAATGAATGCACACATGTAACAATGGATGAGCTTTGGCTCTGAGGGTAAAGAAGCAAGATGAATGTCAGGAGGCTTCACCGATATAGAGGTACGCTACCACGTAGCCCATGAGGATGTAATGGGTACATGGGTACCATGAGGTAATGTAATGAGGACACCTGGCTGGTTCCTATGGTTCAGGGAGCTGAGTCAGATTGAACGTGTCTTCTAAACTGGCTGACTAAAGCCACTGAATCTCAGTTTCCTCATCTGTAAAGTGGGGATATAAATGCTTGCTGGAAAGGACTGTTGGATTACAGATACTGCAGCCCAGCATCTCATACATGGGAGGTGCCCACAAAAGGGAACAACTAGCAACGGTCCCATCTACATGACCTTGTCTCGGGGCTACAGGTGGATGGCACATTCTCAACGTATGCAGGGATCATGCCTTTATGGCTCCTTGGGTGGTATCAAACAAGCCTCCACAATTTTAGACAAGTGGTGAGAGCCTGCCAATTCTCCAGCTCCGGCCAGTCTTTCCTCCCAAACTCCAAGGCCTGTTTTCCCAGTTGTGCACTGGGGGCTGCCCCCTGCCCCCGTGTGACTGATGTGCTCCTCCAACTCAACATTTGAATTCTGAATTGTGTGTGTCCCCACTCGCCGGCCTGCTGCTGCATTCCAGACTCCTGTCCAGGAAATCCCCATTCATTTACTCATCGGATTATGTGCTCAGGGTTATTTGCAACTCCTCCATCTCCTGAGAGGCCACCTGCTTCAGATGAAACTACCTGCACAGTATCCACAGCTATCTGCCTCCTCATCCTACTCCTGGATCAGTGGAGTTCCCTCTTGACCGAAGATGCTGCTCAGAAGTGCAGGCAGAAGCCCCAGCAGCACTGCCCGAGGCCCGTGCGCCACACCTCGCTGCCTCTGGGACTCGCGGCTCATGCAGCCCTGCTCTGCCTCTCCCGCTGCACTGAAGGCTCCCCAAAGGACAAGGCTACAAGGCCTGTCCTGAAGGTATCGCCTGGGCAAACCTTTAATTATATTGACATTGGTTTGGTACTTTCAGGACAGACCTCGTACCTTATTCACCCTCATGTTTCCTGTATCTACCCCAGACCCAGGCCTGCAGTGGTTGTCCAGGAAAGTGGATTGCATTTGTTGCTCACAACTTTGTACACATTACGCACACACATATGCTAAGTGGACAGAAACCACAGCATCCATCTGTATGGAAGAACCAGAGCGTGAGGACACACGAACAAACCCCAGGCGAGTCCCACTGCAATGGGACACAGATGGATGGCGTGGTTTGTGTGGTGCTGTCCACTGTAACGAGCACGTGAGCGCCTGCCACTTCTGTCAGCAGCAGCCACAGCCGCCACGTGAGGTGGTTCGAGTAGGGATTATCATCCCCTCTATGGGTGAGGAAGTTAAGGCAAAGAGACCACATTAAAGCCTGTGGCAATACTAGCAGAAATGGGACCCAGGGCTTTTGGACACCAAACCACACCATTCTCAGCAAGCAGGTAGAAAGGTCAGTACCTGCTCATTCCAGCCACTGGACTGGTGCCAAATGCTTCCAAGGACAAGTGCTGTGGCTCTGAGGCATTCCCCAGCATGGGGGCTGGGGGTACTTTTCACTAAAATAAGAAGAGTCCTAATATACAGGCTCATTTGAAAGACTGAACAGTTGCTTCAGAAGAAGGGAAGCTCCCTGGCACCAGAAGTATGCAAACAGAGGCTAGAAAGCCTCATGGAGGGGGAGTCCAGGTGGGAAGTCACGGAGGACAGTCACACATGGAACAAGGCCACGAAAATCTGCCCAGTCCCTGCCTCTGGGAAGCCTTCCTAGAGCCCTTCACGAGGTAAGAACCCCTTTGCTCTGCTGCCATGCCTGGACTCTTTTGTTAAGAGCCCAGATGTCACAGGTGGTCAGACCTGGGCCCCAGTTCTGGCTCTGGCATTAGAAGGGTGGCACAGGAAAGCTACTTGACTGCTCTGGGCTCAGCTGACTGAGAGGACTGGCCACAGAATAAGTGCCTAGGAAGCTGTGGCTGTGGTAGTCTGCACCACAATCACCTGCTTCAGTGGACGAGAGCGTGCCGAGAATGAAGCAGCTGCCCGGCCAGGGCTGGCTGAGAATGGACGGAGTCAGCAATCAATGGACAGCTGTAGCAGCAGTGCCAGAGGGTGAGGCCTGGCTCCAGGGCAGACCTGGGGCTCGTCCCAGGTTGGCCAGCTCTCAACACTGGGAAAGTTACTTCCTATTTCCAATTCCCAGTTTCCACAACAGAGAAATGTGTATTTACACACCCCTCCCTACAGTTTGCTGTGTGTGGTACACAGCACTTCAACTGCGGATCGCCAAGCCAACGTAGGCGACCCTGTGAGGCAGGGCAGGGCTGAGACGGGTGGGAGAGCAGAAGAGCTGCAGCCCAGCGTGGCTGGGAAGCTGGAGCTGGCTGGCTGGAGTCCAGGGTCCTTGGCTCTCAAAACAAAACCCAGCAGTTATCAGGGCCTCGTGACTTAGGTTTCCACTTGGCTTGTATGTGGAAGCTGTGTGCGGTCAAACACACAGGAAACCAAAATCAGAGAGGAAAAGGACAAAGGGAGAGCGAGAGAAGAATACAGAGGATCGAGCAGGTCAAAGTGTTCCTAGAAAATAAAAGCTCCAAACAAGAATCAGCAGAATGGCAAAAAGGCAAACAGACGATCAAAAGCAGGAGAACAAAATGCAGGCCGGGAAGTCAGTGCCAAAGAATTGATTAGTCAAACATATGAATCTCTCATGCTGGAGCAGAAATATCACAGCCCTGGCTTCTGACTGTGGAGCCCTCTCGTCATAATGGGAGCTATGAAGAGGCTGGGGAAGAAAGCAACTTTCATTTTTCCTCTGTGAACGCAGAGGGCCCGGCCCCATGAGGACCTCGCCTTGTGCTGGCTTCGAGGGGGACCGTGGCCCCTGGCCACAGGACTGGGGTGCGAGAGAATGGGCTGGCACTTGGCTCACTTCACTTGAAAGCTCAGAGGCCTCTACAGATGCTCATCTCGGGCAAGAACAGCATCCTAGGATGTGGACTTAGAGATTCAAATGAGGAAAGGTGAGTGTCCTTCTCAGCATCACGGGGACTAGAGTTCCTTCGCTTCTCTTTTCAGTGCTGCTTCCTTGCTGTACGCACAGCCCACTGGCTATTCTGGCAGCCACAGCAATGACCAAGCGTCATAGAGCTCAACAAAGCAGGAGCCAGAAACTTAACCGAAACGATGTGATTGGAAGACTCCCAGACCTCAGAAAGGGCATACAGAAGTTGGGCTGGCAACAATAGAAAACTGTAGGCAGCTTGGAGCAGTGGAAGAAGCAGATCTGGAGCCAGAAGATGTTGGTTCTAACACTAGCTTTGTCATTAATGGTTATGGGCCAAATTATCTCATGTCTCCGAGTCGCGGTTTCCTAACCTGGAAAATGGGGATAATGACACATACCTTAAGGATTGCTGTGAGGATTAAATTAAATAAGATGTTTTCATAGTTGTGCAAAATAGGTAATCTGAAGAAGACATGTAACCACATTTTAAAACATTTCTGGTATTCTGGAAACTAGAGAATGAGCTAATAACTTGTAGCTCTTCTCTGAATGGGCTATAGGAACTTGGATCATTCATGTTTATTGCTATTCATTTATTACCAGTAGTTCATTACTATTAAAATGCCACTCTGAGTCCTGTTTACCATTTGGCCTTCCTCCTCAGCACCTGTGAGCAGCGCCGGCCTGAACTCCAGGGTGGGGCTTCTCTGCTGACTGAGGCTCAGCGCAGGCCAGGCCTGCTGGCTCCCTGCACGCCCACAGAACAGCCGGCAGTCGGGGGGAAGCTGGGCTTTGGGGTCAGAGACTCCGGCTGGAAGCCCAACCATTGCACCACTGACATGCTGTGGTAAAAGTTCAGTTTTTAAGTTCTTTATACACATTGTATGCATGTGTTACTGGAAATTTCAAGTAGGAAATATATTTTTTGGGGGGGTGGGTCCCAATGGACAGGTAGGAGCCAATAGCTGATGCAGCTGGAAGATTCTCTACAGATCCAGTGCTACACTGTAATTTTCTCAATCTAAACCCCTAGCTCTTTCCCTGCTTGCTAGAAGGCCAACTAAGGCCCAGGTCTGAGGACATAAGAACTGCATGTCTCTGAATTACATCCAGTTAATTTCTTCCTTTTACCGTTGGAAAAACTGAGGCCCAGAAGAGTTAGGTAACTTGTCCTCAAGTTACACAGGGAACTGAAAGTACTGCTTTGGGTTGGTGCTGCCCTGACTGGACTCCAAAGTCAACATGTAGATTCTTGCCCTTGACTACTGGGCAGAGGGGCTGGTCAGTGCAACTGGGCTCACTGCCACCTGGAAGGCAAATGCCTGTGCAGAAATGTGGGGCCCTGATTTCCAGCACAGTCCACTACCTTAGAAGAGAACCCAAAATGTTTCTCACTTCTTCACCTCAGCCTTGCCCAACACCTATCCCCAAGGTCTCTACTCTCTAGGATGAGAGACAAGATGCAACTACTGCTGTGTACATGGTACTCAAGAAAAGTATGTGGCGACAATCATGTTTAAGAATTCCCAGTCTGAGCCCTGGCTGGTGGCACAGTGGGTAAGTTGCCAACCTGCGAACCCAAAGGTAACTGGTTCAATTCCCCAACCAGGGCAACATAACCAGATTGCAAGCCAGGTCTGTAGCTGGAGGCAGGTGAAAGGCAACCATACACTGATGTCTCTCTACCTCTCTGCCTTTCTCCCTTCCCCTCTCTCTAAAAATAATAAATAAAATCTTAAAAAAAGAGAATTTGCAGTCTGAAAAAAATGGTAACATATTATATATATATATATATAATATATTTATTATTATTATTTTCAGAGAGAATGGCAGGGAAGGAGGAAGAGAGGGAGAGAAGCACCAATGTATGGTTGCCTTTTACCTGCCTCCAGTTAAGGACTTGGCTGGAAACCTGGCTTACAACCTGGTTATGTGCCCTGACTGGGGAATCGAACCAGCAACCTTTGGGCTCATAGGCTGGTGCCAATCCACTGAGCCACACCAGCCAGGGCCCATATTATAAATAAAGGGTTTATTAACTTACTATATAAAGAATTCCTAAAAATCAAGAAGAAAAAGATTAACTGTCCACCAGAAAAATGGACAAAAGACTCATACAGTTTAAAGAAAAAGACAGAAATTACTTATACATTTGAGCAAAGCTATTCAACCTCACTTGTAATAATGGAGATGCATACAAAATTTCAGTGAGATATCACATCTTATTCAGGTTTAGTAACATATATTGTTTGTGAAGTTCTGAGATAACAGGATATGAGTAAAAAAATGATGCATATGGAGAGGAATCTGGTAGTATCTAGCAAAATTACCTATGCAATTACCCTTTGACCCAACAATTTCACTTCTAGGAACTATTTGGACAATATATGGATAAAAATGCAAAATGATATCTATACAAGGCTTTTTGCTGTGATACTATTTGTAACACAAAATCTAAGAAACATCAATATAGTGTTGCGACACATCCATACTTGGGAGCACTAGGCAGCTAAAGGATTATGAGTGAGATAAGGTAAGAAGCAGAACAGTGTATGTAGCCACTACTTTTTAGTTATGGGGGAGGGAAAAATCAGGGTAGAATAATTTAGATTAAAAAATTTAATTTCTCTGCATGAATCTTGCTGTAGACTTAAAATAATGTTAAGTGTTCACATCTCAAAAAAAATTACATTTGAAAGAATTCGTAAAATTTGGAAAGATAATGAAACAGATGAACCTAACTATACAGGGTGCTTATGATCACGTGGCAATAACTTTGCATCTCCTTATTTCATGTGCTTGTTCATTGTGAAAAACTGTTCCTAAGGTTATGATTTAATGTCATTGTTTCAGATATAAAGTATTAAATTCTGAGAGCATTGTCATGTCCAAGGAATACCATGTTAGAGCAACTGTAATTTCTGGACTGCGTGCAGAGCAAACTGCTAAGGAAATTGCGGACTTTAATAACATCCCTTTATGTATAGTTGACAATGTAAAGAAGGTGTATGATGCTGATCCTGATGTCACCACACCAACAAGGAAAATGTATAAGGTACACGAGAATCACACAAGTCCAGATATTGTACAGAGAATCCAGGAGATCATCGATGAAAATCCAGGATATTTACCTTGACGTTTTGAGAAAAGTAGTTGTACCGTGGATGAAGCAAGTCAAAAATGGACATCATTTTGTCTTCCAACAAGATGGTGCACTAGTATATAATGCCAAAAAGGTGCAAGAATTTCTCAGTGTCAATGTTCCTGAAGTCTGGTTAAAGAAAATCTGGCCACCTACTTTATCACGTGCAAATCCTTTATCCTATGATGTATGTGGCATTTGTGAGAGAGAAGTTAATAAACAACCTCATTCCAATAAAGAGGCCGTTAAAGCTAAGACTAAAAACATGATGTCCATTGATAAAGAAAAGTAAATTAGAGTGTGCCCAAGATTCCCAAGTCTAATCAAGTCTATTATTGCAGCAAATGGAGATTTTTGGGGACAATTTAAAAAATAATGACTATGTTTATGTATTTACATGTAAGAATAAATTTATTTAAAAATATAGCACTTTTACTATTTACAATAGCCAAGTGCTGGAAACAGCCTAAGTGCCCATCAGTGGATGATTGGATCAAAAAACTTTGGTACATTTACACAATGGAATTCTATATAGCAGAAAGAAAGAAGGAACTTGTACCCTTTGCAACAACATGGATGGAACTGGAGAGTATTATGCTTAGTGAAATAAGCCAGTCAGTGAAGGACAAATA